>CM062605.1:36476331-36896331 GCA_031470985.1 Agastache rugosa
TTAATTCAGCTAATGCTCTCACCTGCTGCTTGTGCCTGCATTCCCCCTTATTCGCTGTATCTTGTGATTTTTATTTTCATTATTTTTATTATTCATTTGTTTGTGTGTTTAATAGTGTCTTCATTTTGTGTCAGGCTATCGAACTCTCCGACAAGATGTTGAAGAAGGCATCTGTCAAGTCCTTGCTAGTATGTGGTTGGAATCTCAGATTTTATCCATGCCCGATTGTAATAATGCATCAACATCATCATCATCCTCATCAAGCCAAGGCGCAAGATCTCCATTTGAGAAGAAACTTAGCGTGTTCTTTAAACATCAAATTGCATCTGATACATCTGTGATATATGGAAATGGTTTTAGAGCTGGTAACCAGGCAGTCCTCAAATACGGCTTACAGAGGACCCTTGATCACATGCGGGAGACTGGAAACTTTCCTTACTGAGAGTTTGGTCCCTGACATGGAAAAATTATTCATCTTTCTTTCTTTCTTTTTTGCCTTGTCAAATTATAGCTAGGCCTTTCCATGTTTTAGCATTAAGGCCGACATACATGTCAGTACAGAAGTTTTCGGAATAGGTTAGCCGTGTAATTCTCGAACCTTGTATATCTTTAAGTCCTTACAATTTACTACTACAAGTACATTGAAATTCATATTCTTTCTTCATTGATTTTCTGGCGTAGCTGTCTAGGCCTATATATGTTTGAGAGATTATCATTAACATCTTTGCAGGGGACTCGATTTATTTCTTGCCATGTATTGTTTTGTAGGCTAGTTTATAATTACAGAGAATGAGCTGAAGCTAGTAATTTATTTTCTTTGAGCAAATGCTCTCTTATTGCTAACTCTTTACAGTGGCTTGTGTATGATCGATTGCATTTTCAGAAGAATCGAGACAACCTCAACCATGTCTGGTCGATCTGAAGGATCTTGTATCAAACAGCTTAAGCTCAGCTTCACCACCTGGATGGCATATTTTGTCCCTCCATTTTCTGCGAGACCAGGGCCTATGAAACGACATAGCTCGGATTCTGCATTTGGGCTTTCCATAAGAGCAGCTACTGTTGTTGAAAGAAGTCTTCCTCCGCCATCCTGCTCAAAAACTGGGAATTTATACGTTATCAGCTCCAGCAATATTACTCCAAAGGCATAGACATCGACCTTTGGAGTAAGTGGACCAGCATCTAGACATTCAGGTGCCATGTATCCTTTAGTCCCCACGACCCTTTTTGTAACACTGCAGTTTGCCTCTCTTGCAAGGCTGAAATTTGCAATTTTTGCTCGCAGGTTGGTGTCGAGAAGAACATTGCTGCTTGTGACATCATTGTGCACGTATGCTGGGTTTGCGAAGTTGTGGAGATAGAGAAGTCCATTCGCAACATCAAGTGCAATACGAATGCGTTGGTTCCAGCTCTTCTTGTCCTGGGATGATTCTCTTTTGTTCAGCCATTCCCGAAGAGAGCCATTTGGCATGTACTCATACACGAGGTACAAGTCATCTTTATCTTGGCAGAAGCCATGAAGACTTACTATATTGAAGTGATTTATCTTATACAGAATCTTCATCTCGTACTCTGCATCTCCACTGCTCTTTTTAACAGTCAAAATTTCTCTTTTGAAAGTTCCTCGGTACTCGTGGTCATTGATCCTGCTACTGGATCCAAAATTTCTTGTTGCCTTCTTTATTTCTGAGAATTTGTATCCTTTGCAGGCTCGATCAAGTCTTGCAATTTCAAGAATCAATTCTTGTGGAGAAGACACCTTTGCATTTCTTCCTCTACTCTGTGTAACTTGTGCTCTTTTCTTATGAGATCGAAACAAGAGGACTACAGCGAGCAATATTAGCAGGAAAAAAGCTCCTGCAGTGACACCAACAATCAAACGAACCTTGTTTGATCGGCTTTTTAGAGCAACAGGAGGAGGCAGAGGCGGTGAAGTAGTATTATATTTTCCTCTTATAGCTTGCAAATGAGAGGGTTCACCTGGCAAAGGGATGAGGATGGTCGTCAAAGGCCGGATTTCGACAAACTCATCAGGAAAACTGTTGGCTTCGTATATACTCATTATGCTTACATTGAATCTTTTGGTTAAAGCAAGAAGAGTATCACCATGGCCAACCGAGTAAGTCAGCAAAAATTTCGTCCCAACAGCAGCTTGTTTTGCCGTTGGACATGCACACCTAAGTGGAACTTGCAACTTCTGGCCAGGTAACAATCTCGTCTCCGGATATGCATTTGCATGTTTAAGCGCATAGCAGGTTGACAATCCTTGGAAGGTCTTGTTTGCGATTATAAAGTAGGTCTCTTCGGGTAGGATCTGGTAAGTGGTGCTGGCTCGATAGTCTCGACCTGAACATGAGCAGTTGACTGGTACGATCACTTCTTGTCCTTCTGGTAGAACTTTGAACGTTGTGACATTGTTGATTCGTGAAATTTCAGTTTGGTCCGACGAGGTCAGATTAGCAATGGCAGGAACTGTAAGATATGGAGACTTAGCTGTGAAGATGAGAAATGCCTTGCAAGAGGAGTGCCGGCCATTGCACGTGTAGAGGGACGATGGCATCGTGGCTTCGTTGCAATGGTAAACGGCATCTCCTGAATGGTCCGGTTGAGGTTTGATGCACGGAGGAAGGAAAATGAGAGTTAGGACAAGTTTCAGAATGCAGTTCATGGTGGTGAATGATATGTTATCTTGAAAGAGGTGAGGGTTTCTAAGGTTTGAGGGAATAATAATGTTTTCAATTCGAATTTAACATATTGCTTTGCAACAGGAATAAACGCGTTGATGATTATAAAAATGATGGGAGGAGATTAACAAATTGACTTTAGTAGGATCAAGAACTAAACACAAAAAAATAAATGAAGCTCAGACAAATTCTTAGGCAAACATGCCACAATTTGAGGGCATATGGAATAATGTATGGCTGCCTCTATTGTTGTTTTCCTTTTGGACAGAGGAATTTCAATGTCACACATTGATTCTCAAATTACTTGGATTAAACATGAGGGACCCACCCGTGAATCAATGTGTTTCTAGAAGGTCATATTTTCAACAACTAGTCTGTCAGTCAAAACCTTAGAGGTAATTAGGAGGTAATTAAGGGGGTTAAGAATAATTAAGGAAATTAGGAAGTAGTTAGGGTTTATTAATTTTAATTAGGATTTATTAATTTTCTATTAGGATTTATTCAAACAAATAAAAAATAACGTTTGAATCAAGTAATCCAGGGGAAAGATTTATCCGTGGAAGACAAGATCATATTAACTATTCTCTCTGTTCACGATATTCTTGCCACATTTGTCATTTCGGTCTGTCCACGATATGGTTGTCATTTTCATTTATAGTAGGGTCTGTTTATATTCCCCACTACTTCACTCACATTTACAGTGAGTTTCTTACTCCACTCATAACAATACTCACTGCTACCTATCAATTTCTTAAAACCCGTGTCGTCTATAATGTGGTAAAGATGTTGTGGACGGAAGGAGTATTTAATACCTAGTATAACAATAATTTTCCAAAAAAGTCACAACAATAATTGGGATAACAAAAAGATTTTGGTGTAGTTAACTGTAAGATGTGATTGGATAAAAGTAACACTTATTATAAAGCAAAGTGACAATTATTTTAAAGAAAAATGGCAATCATATCTTTACCTACTAATTAATTAAAATAGAATGTGTATACTGTAAAGCAAACCTTTTATTCTTGTCTACACAGTTCATATTTAAGTTGTTTCTCTCATATCTAATTTGATTGTTTGTCGTGTAATGCATTATGCCCCTTTTATCTCATGTTATAGATCAAATGGTGCGTTGAAGATCTCAGAACATCATTTAATTTGTTTCTCATAAAATATTAATTAATATTCTTACCCAAGATAAATTTGGGCAAGTTGTCAATTTAGGCCATAGCATATAACAAAAAAGTAGTTTATCTTGACTACTTATTTATATTAGTAAGCACGTCTTCATATTGAATGGATCGTAGTGAGACGTGTTCTTTTATTCTGACCGTTTGAGAAGAATCAAGGTCTCGGTGACTCGATAGATCTAAATCCTAATAAGTTATTAGGTGATTCGATAGATTAGAACTTCTGAAAATCCCAAAAGATAAAACGACAGAAACCTTGGAAATAGTAGAAGACACCACAAATTGGTATGTCCAACCATTATTTGATAAGTGTATTTGAACTTTCAAGGTGAAACCGCAGGACTTTAATAAAGAACGAATGGAGATAAACTCACAATATTTATTATTAATCGAAAGAAAGTTAATATTTTCCTCCACCCCATGTCCTATATATAGGATGAGAGAAATCACAATCCTACTCGAAATGAAACAAGAAAAACAAATTCTAATCTAATAAGAAAATAAACCATTATCCTAAAATATTGAAAACAAATCCTAATATCATGAGAAAACACAGCATAAGTCTATCAAAATAACTTACTAAGGCCAAAATTCAGCAAAAAGTTAAAACCAACTCGAAAATAATTAATAAAAATAAATAAAAATCTTCACTTAATCGGTCCATATATGCGATTCAACTTGTATTTTCCTCCACTCCATGTCCTATGTATAGCAATTATTTGCATTTAATTAACTATATTTTTTTTGTAAAAATCCTAAAATATATATGTAAGCAAAAAAAGAGATTTTAAATAAATACATCTTTTTAGTTGAGATATATATATTAAATAGCCATTTATGGATTTTTTTTTAATGTCATGGAACCCACAGCTGCTACTTTCAGTGCGCACTGGATAAATCCCGTCTCTGTGCAATAGTCTGCAAACCACACATAACAGGTAAACCACACTTTCCAAATACAAATGTGACAAGTTCGACCTATAAAAACATTAACAGAATTTGATTATGAAACCTTTGGTAAATAGTTCACTCTACCACACTAGGCCCATCCCCAAGGAACAAAAATTATTTACTATTTTCATATCTTGCGGATCTTTGAATTTGACTTCCACGTACACATTTGGACAAGAAGAAGAGCTAATTGAATAAACGACAAGCAAACACTTTCCAAATCCTTGCGTTAAACATTAGGAAAATATATCTTGACTAATTCCATACTAATCCTTGATTAGGATTAGATGAACATGTAATCAAAATCTCCGACAGGATCTTCTTGCTGTCGCAACTTTGAAACATTCACTGCCATGTTAAATATTTCTTCTCTCGAATATCAACGTTTGTAAAGATTATGTTGTAATTAGGGTTGTACACGAGCCGAATCGAGCCGAATACTAGCTTGTTCGAGCTCGGCTCGTTAGAAAATTCAAAGGTTCGAGCTCGGCTCGAGCTTTATGTTTCGAGCTCGAGCTTGGCTCGACATATAACAACCAAGCTCAAGTTCGGCTCGCTAAATATTCGTTTAGACCGAGCTCGAGCTCGGCTCGAAAAAAAATAAAAAATATAATAATTAAAAAATAAAATTATTTTTATTATATAGTAATTATTTTTATTTATTATCAAATTATCATGAGCATTAAAAATAAAAAAATACATATATAATAGTTCAAAAATATTAATTTATCAATATATATAAATTAAATATTGGTGTTAAAAAATATTAAAAATAAAAAATATATATATAATAATTAGGAAAATTCGCGAACATGTTCGTTTAAAAGGCTCGCGAACATGTTTGCGAGCTGGCTCGTTTAGTATCGAACTCGAACATGTTCGCGAACTTTTCGAGCCGAATATAGGTAAGCTCGAGCTCGGCTCGAAAAAATTATCGAGCTCGGTTCGAGGCTCGAGCTCAGCTCGATTAGTTAACGAACAAACTTTTTTCGAGCCGAACTCCGAATAGCTCACGAACTGTTTTGCTCGTGTACAGCCCTAGTTGTAGTGCATGCCAGCTACTTTATTAAGTGCAATAATAAATATTGTCTTCAACTTTGACAAATAATTTCCTGTCTAATTAGGCTATGTAGAATGAGGTAAAAAATTAGAGGAAACCTTGTCATGGACTGCAACAGCCCTTAAAATCCATACTAGAAAAATTCAAAATTTAGAATGAGACACACCATAAGACTCTCCTTAGAAAGAGGTCTTGATGTTCAATTTCGACTGCGTGCGGTGTAGTATATTTTTCTCATTATTTGGTGGTGTAGTGGTCCCACATTTGTGTGATATAGAGGTTTCACCTGTATGGTGGTGTGGTGGTTTATTCGATAATAGTTCTTTCTCGGGAGCAAATCTTCAAAAAGAAATTATTTTAAAGCTCGATGCAGTTAAAATAAAGGGGGAATCAAAGAAAATTTTTGAGTTTATAATTCTCAAAAAATCTTTTAGCCAATTTGTGCATGCATTTTTTATTCTGATGTGCCTATATGCAAATTTTTGCCTCTATGATTCATTGTGAATTCAAATGTGTTGTATGAATTAATTGCTCAAGATATGGTATATAATATTAGTTATGTGATAGTTTTATTTGTTTATACGCCGGAAAAATCGAACGAGGAGACGACCCAGGGTGAGACGAGACGAGACGACGCGAACTACACTACAAGTTAGAATGATTGTAATTTAATCTCTTTTTTTCTTTCTTTCATTTGATGCATTATAAATGAGCTTTGCTAAATGGCCATATTATGGCCGGCCGATCATATAGGGCTACATAAGTAATTGCATAATAATTATAATTAATAAACTTTATTGGAATTATTAATTTACATGTGTACCCTTGATATTATTTATGGAAAAAATCAATGCAAGATCATTTCTGAAATTACATTCCAAATCAAATCATTAATTACATATATTTTTCATTAATTAATATAAAAAATCAATATGGCCAGATCTAAATTACACTTTCGATTTTGTTTTCAATAATTATCTTTCCAAATTATATTCATTTTTCATTTTAATTAACGAAATTTTGTTTTCTATTTAAAATATTTGAATTTGTACATGCATGTCATATACAATATGAATTCTTATATTAACACAATATATTTCTGTTTATTTTTGTTCAAAAAGTACATGAAAATTCGAAATTCATCCTAAAACTCGTTTAGATCAATTAGATCCGATCCATATTTAATTTTAATTTTATTCACGTTTAGATTAATTAACTTGAATTTTGAAAACTTAAAAAAATATTAGAACACGTTTAGGATCATAAATAATTTCAATAAACTAAAACACGTTTAGGAATTGAAAAGTAAAGTTGTTAAATTTATAACTTAAATAAAATACGTTTCCTCCCATTAATTAAATAAATTATCATTATCTAAGAAAAAATCAAAATAGAGTCCGGATCTCACTTTTTCCCAATTGAATTTTGCTTTACAAATTCCCCTAAAAAAATAAAAAATTGCTTTACAAATTATAACTTTTATATATCTAATCGTGTGATGGTGATTATTGTGATTATATATATATATATATATATATATATATATATATATATATATATATGTGAAAAATTTAAGACTTGGAGCGCTGTGGATGTTCCACCTTTTTTTTTAGAACATGGTTCCAATTTTTTTAAGACTTGGAGCGCTGCGGATATTCCACCTTCATTTTTTTTTGGATTTTATTTTAATAATATTTTTCATATCAATTTAATAATCTTGTTACCAAATATATAAACGAAAATATTTTCAAATTTAAGTAGGAGAATCTATGCTAAAAATAATACAGGGACATATTAGTACAAAAAAATTCTCCTACCCGGTTCAAATTAAACCAACCGGTTTAATTTTTAAGGGTATTATGGCTGGCCATATTATGGCCACCTAGATTTATTCATTATAAATTTGAATGCATTTAATTATTAATTCCATTGCCACTCTTTAAATGAAAACAAAAGTAACGGTGATGGAAAATCTTTCGTGATTAATTTCTTTATAATTAAACTCACTCATTTTTTTCCGATTCGATCATCAAGATGTCCATTTAATGATGTTGGTCATATTTTGATATGAAGATATTTTGCATGCTATGAAGGATGACATTTTATAATATTACTTGGAAAATTAGTTTAAAATCAGAAAATTTTGATTAATGATTTTTACTTTAAAATGTTATTGTTGAGAGCACGTGACATGGTTGTAAAGAATTAAAGTATTTTATTCACTGTAAATGCAAACATGAGGTGTTACTAAATTATTTATATAACAATCCATTACTAACTTATTTATATACGGATATAGTAGAAAAATCATGAGTAAATAAATATATAAATTTAAAATAAATATTCATTATTTTAATTGTAAATATATTAGAGTATATATATATTAGGAATGATGTTAAAATACTTATTGTTTGTAACTTTTTAAAATCTTGTAATCAAATAGATAAATACTACTCCATCCGTCACCGAAAAGTATTGTTAATTTGCTATTTTGTATCGACCCTTATAAGTGTGGTGTTTTCATTAATGAAAATGACCCTACTAACTTTTTAATATTTTATATCTCACAACAAATCAAATATGTGACTCCTTTCCCCACTCAACAAATATTTACTTACATTTTCTTAAAATATGTGCCGCACTATCAGTACCACACTAACACGGGACGGAGGGAGTAGTATTTCTTTCACAAATATAATATTATAATAAATAAATAAATATATATATGTATAGATATTCCGTAACACTTAAACTAAATTACAGTAATTTAATACTAATATGAACGCCAATTTAATTATGATTATTCCAATAAATATATATGATATGATCCGAAACAATCAAAATAAATTATTTGTAATTTAATAATACTAACAATAATTTAATTGCATTTCCACATAACAAATCAATTATAATTATAACTATAATTGACGCTAACGTATGCATTGTTAATTGTGGCTAACACTTACCAATTAATTTGAAATCTACTAAAATAATAAATGCAATTGAAATTAATAAATCTTCCAGAATGGACAATGCTAAAAAAAATTACAAATACATGGTGCAATATACATCATAATATGATGTGGAAACTGACCATAATTAATACTTCTTCCGTCCCTAAAACCGTATTACTAATTCTTTTTCTATCCGTCCCGAAAAGTGTATCACTTTTTATTTTGGGACATGACCCACACAACACCTTACAAATATCTACCACATATTTTTAAAATGACGGGTCCTATTTTCCCAGTTCTGATTGTCTCTATCTCGACGACTATATTTGAGAACCTTAGCTCCATCGCTTCGATGGACTCATTGGCTAGCTGCTTGAAGTTGTCGAATTTTTGGCAAGCTATTGTGAATTTGTTTTCTTTGATCTCTTCTGACCCTTCACATAGCTTGGCAAGTGTTTCCCACATCTCTTTGGCTGTCTCGCACTTGATGATTTTACTCAGGTAGGCATTCGAGACCGTTGATGAGATGGTGTTCCTTGCGAAGCTGTCCAGTCCAGCTTGCTTTCGTTTTTCTGAAGAGTATTCCTTCTTTGGCTTGAGAATTGGCCGGTAATCTGGTTGTCCTCCATCATGAGCAGGTACGAGTTCATTTCCTTGTTTATAAATAAGGATGAGTCCGTCTGAAATGACATCCCACATCATGTCGTGATGCGCACACATGAAGCTTTTCAATATGAATTTTCAGATTGCATAGTCATCAACTGAGAAGGTGGGAAGATTCCTGTTAAGATAGGAATCCATGAAGAGATGTACAGTATGCACTAGTATGAGTTTTTCTGAAAAACGGATCTGTTCAGTTGACCACTGACACAGAGTTTCAAGACAGATCTCTTGATTCAGAAACATCGGTCGTTTGAACCACTGCTCTGATACCAATTGATGGTCCCGGAACGAGGTCTTCGGTGTAGAGGGGGGTGAATATACCGAAGAGGGATTTTTGAAATCTTTTATCAAATTAAAACAGAGTAGAGAGAGAGCTCAGTTATGAGTTCAACTGACTTCTAAAGAAGATGGTCAGCTGGACTGATAACTTAGCTGGCTGTGCGGAAAGTGGTGGAAAGAAAAACTTAGCTCGTTCCCTTTACAAAAGCTCAGAAAAACTTAGTTTCAGTTTTCAGTTAATCAGGTTTGAAATAAATGCAGCTGGCTAGGTCACACAGCCAGAGAGATGAAACTTTGAAAACTTGTGCTGTGCAAATGCGGTTAGTTCTTTAAATAAATATAAAGCAAAGACTGAATGAAGCAATAAAGAACACAGAATTTTAACGTGGTTCGGAGAGAAAACTCCTACGTCCACGACCAGGTTTTAGCTGGTAAATCCACTAAGGATGACCACTTGGTTTACGAGTACCAAGCAACTTTGCAGCTCTACCTCGAGATGTGTTCTAACAGTTTACGGGCACTGTAGAAGAATGCACCTTTTCAGTTTTCGGGTACTGAATAACCTTACACTCGAATTTCGCGCTTCGAGACGGCGTAACCTTGACCTAACCTTTTCTGGGTAAAGGAGGGTTTGGGTTTCCAACTTTGAACGAGTTCTTACAATGAAGAACTTTGGAAGATGAACTCGTTCAGATCTAGGCTTTGGATTTACTATGATTACAGCCTATTGATCAGACGAAAAACTAAAGCAGTTTCTGAAAGTAAACACTTAAGAAGTTAAGTGCTCTTTTAAAGAGTTAGATAACTGCTGGAGAGCTTTTTGATACTTGAGAGATTCAGAGAAGTTGAAAGCTTGTGGAGAGTTTTTCGTGTCTGATTCTGAGGTTGAAGACTGATATTTATAGGTAGAGATTCAAACTAGCCGTTGGAGGACCCGTTTGAATCTTACCTACTCTCTGATCTGTTGATCTGCCGTTGAGCGTATCTTCACCTGTCTTCATCACTGTGTCAGATCCTAGGTTCGCCTTTCTAGGATGCTGAGATGTCGATCCCTCATTGGTCGAGGTATATTGACTTCCTCTGACACCGGGATTCTTGTCTTTTGAGCTGGACTTTGAATTTAGAGCTGGATGGGTAAACTGACTTGAAGTGACGTCTTCAGAGTTAGTTTCCTTTTGTTCTGCTCAGCTGTCTTTCTTAGACTTTGATGCAGCTCAATTTATTCTGCTCCGTTGGATCTCCTTGGCTGGATCCATTCTTCTTTTCTTGAGTAAGTCTGACTCAGCTCAGTTCTGGAGCTCTGTTCAGCTAAGAGACCTTTCAGCTGACTTTGGGTCCAGCTGATTACTCAACTGGGTCTTCTTCTGTCTTCAGCTTCCAAACCTGTGAACTTAGAAAATCTAAGGCTCAAACAAGTGAGCTGGAAAACTTAACTTAGGTTTGTACAATCATCTACTAGGTTGGAGAGCAGTTGGGTTTTGGAATCAAATCAAAACTTTAGAATTTTTCCAACACGCCAAGGAGGAATAGTTAGAGGCATCGCGTCCACTAGTCCACCGGTATATCCGATAGTGTTAACTATGGAAGGTTCAAAACCACAAGTTACCTTTCCAAATGCAATATTGTATCATGAGGACTGAGCTAGTGTCCGCATACATGCATACAACATTTCCACTAATGGGGGGGGGGGATTGTTGGATATAATGGTTTTATATCATTATTTATGGTGGTTAATTATTTAATTGAAAATTAAATAATTAGAATATATTCATGTTCTCAAAATTATTAATTGGTGAGTGAGAAATGGTATATTTGAGTTGTGTGTTGGAGATGAATTTATTGTAGGCAAATTTATCATTGTGATTATTCCACGTTTAAAGAACGAGCTCGGGCTCGAATCGTGGCTGTGGGTTTTGGGCCTGACTAAGAGCATTCTCTTGGAATTGGGCTCGGCCCATATATTTGACCAACACATAAATAATTAATCATTTGTATTGATTAATTGGTTGAAAGGTTTCGGCCATTTATTCAGCACATATGAGTTAATTGAGCATTTATATTGCTTAATGATTTACTTGGAGTTGTTAGCTGCCTTTTGGCTTTTCAAATGCAAACCGGCGGCTTGTGACCTTCCAAGTGATATAACCGCCGATAATTGATGGTTTAGCCATCAATTGAGTGACCTTAGAATTCTCCCTATTTGTGCTATTTATATTGACGCCATTTGAGGTTTGTGATGACAGCAAGTTTGCTCTCATTCTCTCTCAAGCATTTTGCATATTCATGTCATTCATATAGCTGCAATTTAGTGTTTAAAGCTCGGTACTCAAACTTCGTTTCGTTCGCCGGAGCTCTTTCCTATTTCGGTGCTGATTACGAAAGAGACGTCGTCGTTTTATCTTTGAACGACGATACGTCATACCGTGAGCACTAACCGGGGCATATCTCGTCTTGCGGAAAGAGGCCTTCCTCGACTCGACGAATCCAAGTTTGTTAGTTCGTTATTTCCGTTTATTTCCTTTGTAATCTAATTAAGTTTATTTTTGTGCAATTTTTTTCTCCTTCATTTCCGTCCCGTTGTAATTATTTTCCAACAAATTAAGTTTGCCTAACACCAACATAAGGTAATTTTTTGCAATGAATAAGGTAATTAAAAAATAAAAAAATGAACATCTTTGACATCTTTATAATTAATTGAGAAGTTGAAATCCTAATATAACTAAGAATTATGCAATTAACAATCAACTGAAATTTCAATCCCAATTAACAAGCTGAAATCCTAAGAAGTAAACTAAAGTTTCGACCCTAACTAATATGACTAAAATTAAACAATTAACAATCAACAATCAACTGAAATTAAGAAGCTGAAAACTTTAACTGAAATTATTAAACTATCTACCATTTCGAATTAACCTTGAAGTCTAAACAATCAACCCTACCCAAACGTCAAGATTGAAACTTAGTTAAATTTAGAGAGTTTATCTTTGTGAAGGGAGGGTGTTTTGTGTTGGAGAGAGAGAAACAACGAGACTGCGAAAATAGTAAAACTAAAACGTAGTTTCTAAAAAAATAAACGCAAAAACTAATATGAAACTGCCACACAGTAAGAGGCGGAGCCCATGCGCCCATTTTAAACTTTTAAGTCAGGTGAGATATCACACGCACCTGACAATTTTTTTTATAACACACGCGCCTAACTTTTTATTTTTTTTCCGATTTATTTTCCAGTTTTTTTTTTAATTCTTTTTTTCAGTTTTTATTTTTTATTTTTTTAAAGAGTCGAGCGAGGGGAGCCAAAGGTCTCGGAGCGAGATAAAAGACATTAATGTTGTCACAATTATTATCTATAAATTAAAATCGGAGCCAAAGACGGAGAAGAAAAATAAATTAAAAAAATCGAATTAAAAAAAAAAAAGTCAACGGATTGACCCGTTTTGATCGGGTCGGGTCAACCCGAATCCAGTCTCATATTATGAGGCGGCCTCACAAGAGTGTTTCTGAAAAATAAATAAATTAAAAATATATGTAACATATCTCTATCGGTTCGATTATTAGCGGTTTAACATATCCCAAAATCAAAACCGACCGAAATAAATTTCTTAACCGCACCAAACCGTCCGCTTTACTCGGCTAATCAAAACCGATCGGTTCGTCGGTTTCGGTTCGATTCGATTATGCACTTACGCTCCGCTCACCCCTAGCTGACCCCCCTTGGCTCCGTCTTGAAAGATTGATCTTTTAATTCTTTATTCTGTGTCGACAACCAGAAGCTGCCGCAAACACAACACACAGCATGCAAATACCTCACTCTCTCTCTCTCTTAATCCCCAAATCTAGCACCACGCTTCCCAGCTCCACCATTGCCAACCACCTGAAGCTCTCGCTCCGCCCGAGTCACTGACGCAACATTCTCTATACATTATTATTCACTGATTTTACAATTCAATTCACAATAAGCCGCTGCTGTCTCCCATTGCGCCGCCGCGAGGATATGGTAAATCTCGCCGCCCAAATCAGCCGCCTCTTAATCCTCCGCCGTTTCGACGCCCTCAGAAGCCTCTCCTTCACTTTCTCCGACCACCTCGTGGACGCAGTCCTAAAAAGTCTCAAGCTTCATCCACTCTCCGCGCTTCACTTCTTCGACCTAGCCTCCAAACAGAATCACTTCAGACCCCATTTTAAATCCTACGTCAAGATCGTTCATATCTTGTCCAACGCCCGAATGTTTGATGAAGCGCGGTTGCATTTACGTGGTCTCGTGGAGCTGGCGGAGAGCGACCGTCTTCCAGTTTCTATCATTTATGATGAATTGGTGTCTGTTTTTAGGGAGTTTAGGTTTTCTGGAATTGTTTTTGATATGATGATGAAAACTTATGTTGAGAGGAGGCTGGAGAAGAATGCCTTGTACGTGTTTGATAATATGCCTAAATGTGGCCGTTTGCCGAGCTTGCGATCGTGTAATGCTTTGCTGAGTTGTTTGGTGAGAGTTAAAGATTTTCATGCCGTTTCCTGTGTTTATGATCAGATGATTCGAGCTGGGATTGCTCCGGATGTGTATACTTGTGCGATAATGGTGGATGCTTACTGTAAAGATGGCAGAGTTGCTAAAGCAGTGGAGTTCGTGGAAGGCTTGGAGATTAAGGGATTGAAAATGAATGTTGTGGGCTATAACAGCTTGATCAATGGGTATGTGGAGAAGGGGGATATGCAGGGGGTGGAGAAAGTGCTGGAGTTAATGCGTAGTCGAGAAATTTCAAGGAATGTGGTCACTTGTACGCTGTTGATTAAGGGTTATTGTAAAACAGGGAACCTTGATCAAGCAGAGAGAGTATTTAGAGAGATGAAAGAAGATACTCGACCCACGTTAGTTTTGGATGAGAAGGTGTATGGTGTGTTAGTTGATGGATATTGTCGTAATGGAAGACTGGGTGATGCAGAGAGGGTGAAGAATGAGATTATGAGTTTGGGATTGGGAATGAATATGTTCATCTTCAATTCTTTGATTAATGGATATTGCAAACTCGGTCAACTTCGTGAAGCAGAGCATGTTATAAGGAGCATGGTCGAAGCGAAATTTAAACCGGATGGTTATAGCTACAATACGTTGTTGGATGGATACTGTAAAAGAGGCATGATTGATGAAGCACTTAAGCTTTGCCATAAAATGACTAGTGATGGTGTATATCCAACAAATATAAGTTACAATACTATGTTAAAAGGTGTGTGCCAGTATGGTGATATGAACGATGCTTTGTCCCTGTGGAAAATGATGCTCGAAAGAGGTTTCATTCCTGACGAGGTTGGATTTAGTACACTTCTTCACGGTCTTTTCAGCAAGGGAAACTCGAGTAAAGCTTTGGCATTGTGGAAACATGCTTTAGCAAGAGGCTATGCAAGAAGTACTATTCTATGCAATGCAATGCTCAAGGGGCTATGTAAAATGGGAAATATGATTGAAGCAGAGCAAATTCTTGAAAAGATGATCGGAATGGGCTGTTCACCAGATGCGGTGACCAAAAGAACCTTGATTGATGGATATTGCAGAGTTGGAGATACTCAAAGAGCTTTTCAAATTAAAGGTACCATGGATACAGAGGGAATTCCCGCTTCCATTGAAATGTATAATTCGCTAATTCACGGATTATTCCAAGCTGAGAAATCAAATAAAGTATCAGATATGCTCTCTGAGGTCCATGCAAAAGGACTGAGCCCCAACATTATTACTTATGGAGCATTGATAAGTGGTTGGTTTAAAGAAGGAAACCTGAAGAAAGCTTTTGATGCATATTTTGAGATGAGAGGCAAAGGAATTTCCCCGAATGTGTATATATGCAGCACAATCATCAGTGGGTTAAACAAGCTTGGTCGGACAGACGAAGCAAATATGTTAGTACAGAAAATGGTAGATTTAGACGTTGTCCCAGACCTTAAACATATTTATCAGTCTTTTAACTTCAACATACTTCAGACAGAAACTCAGAAAATGGCAAATTCCCTTGATGAAAGTGCTCAAAGATGTATCATTCCCAACAACATTCTATATAATGTACTTATATCTGGCTTATGCAAAAGTGGAAAGACTGATGACGCGAGAAAAGTTATCAGTGATCTGTCTCAAAGAGGCTTCACTCCAGATGAGTTCACATACTCCACCCTTATCCACAGCGCTTCCATTTCGGGTGCTGTTGATGAAGCTTTTCTTTTACGGGATGAGATGTTGAAAAAGGGTATTTCTCCTAATATAGTAATATATAATGCTCTTATAGATGGCTTGTGTAAATCAGGAAACCTTGACCGTGCATATAGGCTTTTCCATAAACTTCACTCGAAAGGTTTAGTTCCAAACCTCATCACCTATAATATATTAATTAATGGATGTTGTAAGAGAGGTAGCACCCGTGAAGCTCTTCAACTTCTGGGGAGAATGATGAAGGAAGGGATTGCTCCTTCAGTGATAACATATTCTGCGTTTCTCAGTAGTCTTTTACAGCAGGGTAATGTGAAAGAATACCAGAAACTGTTAGATGATATGCAACAGGTGGGCCTTGCCACAGACTCTATCAGGCATTGCAGATCATTTGAAGGTAGTATAGATTTTCCAGTTTCTAACCAATTTCATATACCATATACTGGCTTTCTCGTATTTGAGATACCCATTTTCTCTTGATTGCTTATTGTGTTTTGTTATGTTTTAAAACATTTGAACAAACTTCAATTTTTTCTATGAAGATGTTGCTTTTGCCGCTGAAGCACTGAGCTGAGCTTATGACCTATACTACAAGATAACATTGTTCATTATGTTGGCCTCTCTTGAAGACAAGGTAATTATACCAACATGCTTAAGATCACAGCTCTTATTTTATTGTGAGTTTGACATAAGCCTTTTACCTTGGTAGTATAATTTTACATATTGTATGACGCATCTCGGACACACTTAATTGTTGTTATTGACGAGTGGTTTGTCCTTCAACTATTTTGACTGCTAACTTAATTAGTTTTTACATGTTATGCTATCTGGTTTTTGCCAAACAATGTACTTCTTCTATGTCTATCAGGACTTTCATACACGAGACTCAGCTTCTGCTTGGCTCACTAACTGACCCTATCCTAAGGTGAAAAAAGCTATTAGTAAGAGCAAATTGGGCAAATGACTAATTTACTAGTACAAAAGCTCTTGATGCAGCAACAGCCTTCCCTTCCTCAATTGCCAGAATGCCTCTTGTTTCACCTGTATATCGTGTAACACCAAACACAATCTTACTTCATTTCTTCATTGTACAGTATAAACTGATGAGGGGATGCATCCTTTGGCTTGCACTACATAGTTCTCTACATTCAGATGGAAGTCAATTACCCAAATATAAAATCTGAGATATATGAATTAATTTAGACCAGTCTGCTGGAAATGAAAGCTGAACTAAACGTGATACTCTTCGATTATTTTGTTACCAGTTTCTTGGCTTTGCTAATTGAACTAGTGTTTATGTTTCTATTCTGTCAAATGTTAAGATCCTCTAGGTATTTTCTTTCTTATCCAACTATTTGTGGTTTTCCATTCTGTTTTCATGTTCCTGATCACTGAGTGAGAAGGAGAGAGATTCAAAAGCTAATTATTAAGAGATAGTCTATATTCCCTTTGCAACTCTGATTGTACAAATTATTGGCTGAGGCCTGTTAAATTGTACTCCCTCCGTCCCATTGAAATTGTCCTCCTTTCCTTTTTGGGCTGTCCCATTTAAATTGTCCTCTTTCCCAAAAAGGAAATAATTAACTCTTCAAAAGTAATGGGACCTACCCATTTTCTCTCTTTTTACCTTTCTCCTTATTAACCGTGCCGAACAGTAAGAGGACAATCTCAGCGGGACGGAGGGAGTACAAATTATTGTCTATGTTACAAATAAATTTGTCCTCAGACGTGATAGAAGATTCAGGGACAAACTTAACTGGTTGTGCTTTTGTGCAAATTCAAGTTGATGCCTGTTTGCATTCCCAAAGTTTACACATAAAATAGTTTTTGACAGTATGCTAAGTTTTGCAAGGGGCTCAGCGCTGGAAAATGGTCTTGGGATAAAATTGAAAATGTTTGTGTTTATTGGGTATGAAATTTTCATTACCTAACTGAGCCCTATAATTGGGATAAAACAGTATGCTATCCCATTCTAAATTGAAAATCATTTGGCAATTTGCCTTATATTTCTATTGAACTAGAGAAAAACTGACTTGTCACTGGATCCCTTTTGGCAGTTATCCGGCTGGGTCTGGGAACGACATATGAAGAATCCAAATCTTTTCAGAACTGGTTCCCTTGTCTACCATTTTTAAAGAACGAGATGTTTCGGAATTCCATCCCCAATAATCAATTTACATCAAACAAGTCTAGTGGCTAACTAAGGTATGTATTTTCTCTCTTTAGATGGAGAAAGTCTAGAAATTTGATTTAGCTTAATGCAATTCCTCATTCGGCAAGTATAATTTATCTAGTATTGTGAAATACATACTTACTTTGGTAAGTAACTGCTATAGGTGTTGCTGTTTTAGTCCGCTATCGTCTTTTTTTATTACTCATATAGGATGAAATAGGTGGAGACTGTTACAAGCACGAGGCTCTTGCTATTGGACTTGCATTTGTTTTTTTTCCTCTGCAATTGTGATGCCTACTTAAGTTCAAAATCCACCTATTTGCCTTTTGTTTATCTGAATTTATTTTTTCCTTTCAAGTGGCCATCCTTTTCTGTCATGATACAATTTTCATTTGTTTATATGGGTTATTGGAAGTACTGAATTTCTCGTGTGTCTAAACAATTGTAAACATCCGAGTCATGATACATGAAATGCCCTCTTCTAGTTAGTAATTCTTGTAGAGCTTTCTCTGCAGGGATTTATTACATTTTAAGTTTTACACATGGTTGGTGGAGAACAGTGTTACAGTTGGTCCGGTAACTATTTTGATGGAAATTTTCCCCATCCATGGCAAGAATATACAAGTAAATTAACGCTTCTCAATGTTCAAAGGTAATGTTATTATTTAATATATATCAATGCATTGTGCACAGTCCATTTTTCAGGTGCTTTTTAAAAAAATGCAGTCTCTAGGTAGATACATCTATGCTGTTGATAACTTATTAGCTGATTTTTCTGTTCCTTTCCGCTTTATCAATGATTTTCCCTGAAGTTACATGATATGTTTTTTTCATGTCCAAGAAAGTGAAGGAGCTGGAGTATAAAGTATATATGTGACTTATGTTAGCCAGCTTAATCTTTGTTTCCATCAATTCCTCGTTGTGCATTGATGCTGCTGAACTTTACTAATTTTTAAATAATCTACAGCACTCTTCAATCAGACATACCCACGCATTGAAGCATAATCAGACACTGTCAGACTCGACGATGAGGCATACCTCATATACTTACTCGACCGAAACTCATCTCCATATGTAAGTTTGTTCTTGTATCATCACTCAAACCAGTTATTCTACATCAATTACTGAAATGCCCTTGAATGTTTTACTCTCGTTTTACAGATGGTTAAGCATATTGCATTGTAAAAGAATACTTGCTGAAGAAAACTATCGTCATCAGTTACTTGGGAAGAGAAGAGGGAAATGCAGCTGTCGAGGTCCTTCAAAAACCTCGGTCACAGACGGAATCTGGACGCTGGTGACCTTGATTTTGGTCATTAAACAGATACCATATATTCACTCTAGCTACTCTGTGGTGCGTCTTCCTTAGTTAAAGGTTGGTATCCTTAGCAATTAGTGTATGAATTTTTGCATATATTAGGTGTTGAAGGGTTAGCATTTTGTTGGTTGCTTTACATGTATATTAATCTATCTTAAGAAATTAAGAATCCTTTCACAGTTCGTCTCATTTGCAATGTGGCTTATTTAGTGTTGGTCACTAATTATATATTTGGAGGGGTGGAACGGCTCGTTCTATCCTGCATTAGGCGAATTTATTGCCGACGAGTCAATGTGGTTAGAACGACGCCGTAGAATCCCTGAATTTATTGTCGGTGGCCCGATTGGTGCCGAAATTGATTGGTGGTACCGAGGTCAAACTTCGTCGGGTCAAAGTTGGCTTATTACGGTCAACAAAAAAACTTCAAATGCTAAATTCACAGCTGGAATTGGCATCAATCGACATGCTGACAATATATTTAAATTATACGACATCGTTGTAATCACATCGGACCATCGGCAATAAATTTCGGTCAGCAAAAAATCATTGTCTACGAGGAATTTAAAAATGGGGTGCCATTGGTATCCCATGCAGATCCATTTTGCCGGGGTGGAACATGCATTCTCAAGAATGGGCTATATTTAATTCATTTTCTCGAATTTTCTTGTTAATACATCATAAATTCTATACATTCCCCCCCTCTCATGGATCTTCTCCTCTCAATTAATACCGAACAAACTTTAAGAAAATATTGAAGTAAAATGGAAGAATTCAGTGTTTTGTACGAGTGCGTGTGGAAGGATATGTAAGTGCCATATCATCAGCAAAACTCCTATGAGGCCGCCTCATAGTATGAGACCGGATCCGGGTTGATCCGATCCGGTCAAAACGGGTCAATCCGTTGACTTTTTCTAATTTGAGTTTTTAATTTATTTTTCTTCTCTGTTTTCGGTTCCGATTTTAATTTATAGATAATGATTGTGACAATATTAATGTCTTTTAGCTCGCTTCGAGGCCTTCGGCTCCCCTCGCTCAACTCTTTAAAAAAAATAAAAAATAAAAAAAACTTAAAAAAAGAATTAAAAAAATTGGAAAAAATTGAAAAAAAATTAAAAAGTTAGGCGCGTGTAACACACACGTGCCGAACAAAAAAAATATTATATAATCAACATGTTACATGCCAATCATAATTCCACACTCCATAATTATAAAAAGTTGGAAACCAGGAAGGACTATGACGGTTTTAATTATACTCATAATCAAGTCTTTTTTTTAGTTTTTTAACATTCAATTTTCTTGAAGTATTGAAAACTTTGTAATGCTTGATTTAACTGGTGGTGACAAGTTTCATGTCATATAAATTACAAATTACACTTTGTTCTATAGTAATTTTTTTATAACAAGGATAATGTGCAACCGCAATCCAAACTGAGTAAATTTTGTTATTCTACAATAGTTTGCAATCCATACATGAGAGGTAACAATGATGGAAAATCTTGGTTTGACCACCTCCACCTATAAAGTATTGGTGATTTTCGAACTTCTGAATTATGTACATGTTAATTTTATATGAGTAAAATTTAACATAATTAACACGAGATATAATATCAATCTTATCTTAAATTTCAAAATCATATATTTGATTTTTTATGCAATGACAATAGAATTGTTACAATTGTATTCACTGATAAAATTATTGGATATGGGTAGTTGTGATGCATGTATGTGCATATTTTGAGCATATTAGAACTAGCTGCTTATTTCAAGAAGGCTCCATAATTTATCCACTCGATTATTTTGAATTGAATAGTATGGGCAAGGCATCTTTTCATCTCTTTCTTGAGAACTATACTATTTATTTTCTTCATTATGTTGCATTTTGTTGCCCTATATGTAGAGATCTAGATAAATATATTATATGTCATATATATACTCAACATAGTGTTAGTTGGAGAATACAAAATTATGTGAAAAATTCTCTGATTCAAATATTTATACTTAGGCTTCCAATCTTGAATGTGTGAATAAGACTATGTTTCTTGTAGAATTGTTGGGCAACAGATCATCTACCGCAAGGGGTGTCATAGCTCGCTCCAACATATAAAAACTGCAGTTTTAATGAAAAATATTATTCCCTCCGTCCACGAAAACCGTAACACATTTTTTGTGGCACGGAGTCATAGCTTGCTCTAACATATAGAAATTGCAGTTATTATGAAAAATATTACTCCCTTTGTCCACGAAAAACGTAACACATTTTTTGTGATACGAATTTTAAAAAGTGTGTGGTAGATGTTTGTTGAGTGGAAAAAAGGGACCCACCATTTTAAAAAGTATGGTAAATGTTTGTAAGAGGTTGTGTGGAGTAATGTACAAAAATGAAAGTGCTACACTTTCTGTGAACGGACGAAAATGGCCTTAATGCTATAATTTTCGTGGACGGGTCACAGATGGAGTATGTAATCTAATAATGTCTTTTTTTCTATTGGCACAATGCACTTCATACACACTAATACTGCATATTTTGATTACGTAGGTGGTAGCTTTAGGGTGACGGTCGTTGATCAAAGCTAAAGTACATCGTCAGATTCGTCTGAGAAACTGAGGGATAAGAAAGGAGGGATTTAGAGGGGGAGAATTTATTTATCTCTTATTTTTTTGTGATAAATTTACAACTAAAGAGAACGAACCCTAAAAGTATATGTTTGCAAAATTTTGAGCAAAACATGCAATAATTAACATTGTAATAGAGTGAGCACTACAAATTTAATACCAGCAGATTCGACTAATAAAAGAAAAATTATGTGTAGGATGAAGAGGAGAAAAGAAAAAAAAATAGAAACCATACATAATAAGACAATGAGTAGATAAGATGATGCAAAATGGCCCTCATGAACATGTTTATATATAAGTTGTGGCTAAATTTAAATTTGAATTTAATTAGGCTCCACAGTTTGGAGCCTAATTCTCAGTTTTCGAGCTAAAGTATGTTGTACAAAGTTAAGTAATTTCATCAAATTAGATGCTTGAGACCAACAGTTTATTCACAAGTAGTTGATTTTTTGTCAAAATTCTTTACATTTGTGTGCATGTTGAAAAGCAGTAATTTTGATCAGCTTCTCAACTTTTGTGCTAGAAAATATTAATGTAAAAATTGTTGGATTGATGAGATTATTTTTGGCGGGAAAATCGCATTGTTGTAAATATGCTGAAAACATAGATTTCATAATTTAGTATAGATAAATAATGATGAAAATTAAATGTAATTTAATGCTCAACTTGTGATGTTTTTTGCATTTTAGACCCAATATTTAAAATGTTGTGAATAAATACACAATCTTTATAATTTTTGCAAATCCGATCTATCCTGTTTTTTCCGACCTCCATCAAGTTGATTCGGCATGTTGATTAACGGCGTGAACTAGAGTTTCATTCTATATATACCACGCTGTCATAAATATTTTAAAACGGTGTTGTTTTAGGAGAAAGTCTTCAATTCTAATTTTTCTAAATATTTAGATACAAAACAATATCGTTTTGAAAGATTAATTAAAACGATGTAGTATATACAGAACCCCTAATCCACATCGTTAATAAACGCTCCAAATTAATTTGTCGAAGGCCGGAAAAAATAGGGTAGGTCAAATTTGTAAAAATTGTAAAAGCTGGGTATAAATTGAAAATAGATCAAAGATTTGTTGTTAATGTACTCCCTCCATCCTATATTAAGTGTCTCATATTTCTTTTTGGAGTGTCCACCTAAATGTCTCATTTCTTCTTAATTTCTCTGCCGAAAAAAAAAGTACGTAGTCAGGACGATAAAAGATATTTTCCCTCGCTTAAACGATGGAGGGATTTAAGTTTGTGTTGTCGCTTTCCATGACGCGGAGAGAATAATTTACATTTTTTAGGAGGAGAATTTACTTTGAAGGCAACGATTTTGAAAATTTTAGTATGTGACAATTAAGTTTGGATTAAAGAATCTTCATCTGGTCCAGCGAATTTGTTCTAGAGTTGGAAGATACTTCTTTCGTCCCGTTATTTGTGATTTATATTTTTTGGATACGAGTATTAAGAATAAGGTGTAAAAGATATAAAAGTGGTAAAAAAGAGTTAATTTTTGTTAATTTTGGGTTCGAGCCACTAGTAGCAAGACAACTCAAAAAAAATATGAGTCACTAATAAAAGGACGGAAGGAGTAAAATTTAGGATGATATATATATATATGATGCTTGAATAGTGAGTAGTGAAAATAAATAAACTAAGAGAGCTGGTCCCAAAATGATTATTGTATTTTTGCATACATTTAATTAATCACAAAGACTTCGAATGATGTTGACCGCAGAGTACGGTTCAATAAAACTGACAGTTATAATTATTTTAAAGAAAACTGACAGTTATCTTGTAAAAGGGTGATAATTTTATTTTTGCTCTCTATCTAGTTAAAATACCAAGTGATATTTATCAGGAAGAAAAGTACTCCCTTTGTCCCACAATAAGTGGGACACTTTCCTCTTTGATTTGTCTCACTCAAGTGACTCGTTTCGTTTCCTTTAAATTAGTACTCCCCCCGTTCCGTTCAATATGACCTAATTCTTTTCGGCACGAAGACTAAGAAGAAGATAATTAGGTATAATAAAGTAACTTTTTAGTAAAAAAAGTACTAATAAAATAACTTTTTAATCTAAAGTAAGCACTAATTCTTTCCATAAAAGGAAACATGCCATATTGAACGAGACGGAGGGAGTACTTTTATTCTCGTGCTCAAAAAACGTCCCACTTATTATGAGACGGAGGGAGTAATAATTATTTTGAAGAAAAATGACAACTCAAATCCAACAATACAACAAAGCAAACCTCACTAAATCCATCTCCTAATTAATTAGAGAAACATTAATCGTAAAAAATCTTAAAATATTTTAACAAGAGAATTTAGACAGAAGAGAGTAAATTTGGAAATTAGAAGATGGAAAACTATTGGCCCCTACAAAAGTTATAATTGCAAAATGAATGCTTGACTTTTAGACTTTTAGTCAGGCTTTTTTATTATGAAAGATGTGGACTTTATACATATCTAAAATCTAAATCACCTATTTATTTAGGTTCTTTCTATGTTCTTTCCTTATTCCACCGACACTTCTCCAAACAAAATTTCAAACTTTATTTTTCCACATAACTTCATAAATTTAGAGTTTCCTTATCAATTTTATATATTTTAAAAGTCATAAACAATCATATGCAAATTTCAATGACACGACCTTTCAATGCGTGGTTCGCCATGAATAAAATGTTTTTTTTTTGGCTGTTATGTCCAAGTATTATTGCTTAGCACAATAAGAATTGACTCATTTCACTTATTATATTATACAATAATTAAATTATATATTGTGAATGAAATATAATACAATAATTGGCGTGGATCGGCACCAAGTATAAAAACTCTATCGTATTAAGATTGAACGTAGATTCTGAGAAAGGAATATTTCGGAAGACTAAATATTAATTCTGAAATTTAGATCCAATAAAATTAGGAGTTTTGGCAAATAAACCACCAATTTTTTGGATTTTTGCAATTTTGACCTGAGTTATAAATTTTGTGAATTAATGCTGAACTTTATGGAGTAATTTTTATAATTGAAACCTCCCCAATTTTTCTTGCGCCGAAAAATGATGTGGACAACATGGATCGAAGAAAATGATGTAGACGTTAATATGAACGGAAGAAAAGGAAACAACATCGTTTTGTGCTGAATAAAGCACATGATCGAAAAATCTAGAAATGCGCCGAGAAAGGTTCAAACCCGGGACCTCTTGTAAAGTAAATTCATCCAAACAATTAAACCTTCTATAAATAAATTTGTCGCATTAACCTCCTAATTATTGTATAGAAAACTGAAAAAGTAAATTATTTTTGTTTTGAGTCAAAAGGTAAATGTGTCCAAATAACCTAAAATTTGCATTGAAAACTACGATAGGACAATTATTCGGAACAAACACACTTATTTGGGAACGATGGATGGAGTACTATGTTACATAAAAATCATGATGCAGGGATGAAAGGCAAAGTAATTAAGTCACCATGTCAATGAACAGAGGCCAAAATGAAAATCTAATAGAAAAATGACCAAAAGTCAAATACTGCTGGCATTTGCCAAATATAAGTACTTCATTAGATATCATCTCTAAATTATAAATATTAGAAAAGGAATTCAACATAATATTGAGTTTTAAATAAGAATAACAACTAGAATTAGCTGTTCCATGTTAGATTATTAACACGACAGCATGTATTGCATCTTTAATAATAACGTCTAATTAATTAATAGCAAAAGTAATTAAAAGAAGACGCATCATAATATTTGAATTTGATTTAACACATAATCTAAGTGGCCGACTTTATGACTGTGTATGGAAAATTAGTAATCTGTAATTACACATTATTTCTGATTAAAGTGAATTAGGAGCACTATTTTATTTTTTTTAGTTGTACCATTTAACTTGTCATGTTTCCAAATAAAGAATTAATTAACCCTTCATATGAGACCTATCAATTTTCTCTCTTTTTACCCTTCTTTTTGATAACCGTGCTGAAGAGTGATAGGGACAAGATGAGTGAGACGGATGAACTACTATTCTTTTTCGCTTTTTTGTGCAATTTTCTATTATTTTAATACTCCATTCGTCCCATAAAAGTATGTTGTGGGGAGGGCCGCACAGGTTTTAAGAAAGTGTTGCGTAAATGTATTTTGAGTGGAGTAAGGGTCATATCTATTTGATTTATTGTGAAATTTAAAATATTAAAAAGATCATATCCTAAAATGGCGAACCATACTTATGAGAGACGTTCTGAAATGACAAATTAACCATATTTTTGAGTAGCGAGAGTATTAATTATCGATCTCCAGCTATATTCCAAAAGAGAAGAAAAGAAGAAAAAAAGAATGTTAGAATACTCGCTGACTCATAAAAGTTTATTATCTCTTCTTAATATCCTTGCTCCTTAAGTCACTCCCCTCACTCAATTTAGAAATTAATGAAAGAAAAATATGCCAAGAAAATGAAATCCAAAACTTTGATTAACAATAATTAATGTACCTCAATGATTCAACTAAACACTTTGATTCAAAATTAATTAAATTAATTGCAAACACTCAAAGTTTTGGACCCCAAAATAAAAAAACAATCATCAAATGCAGATAGTCATGAACATAATTTACTCAGTTAACCTAAAACAATTATTCCCTCCGTTCTTTCATAAGTCCCATTTAGCTCATTTTCTTTTTCCCATTAAATGTCTCATTTCAAAATTTGAGAGTAAAATCGTGTGAAACCTCCCATTTTACCCCTATCATCAATACAAATTATCTACATTTTAAATTTTTTATGCATTTAATTAGGATAAAAGAAATAATTTATCAACTTTCTTGGTATATTTTTTTTGATACTTATTTAAAAACGGAGGGAGTATCTAAAACAGAGATTTCGAATCCAACAAAAAATTAGGTACATAAAACGGATGACAAAATTCAAGAAATAGTATTATTTATGGATATATTGTGCAGTTAATAAAATCAAATTTATGAAGGTAAAATATCTCTAGCTATGGAAGTGGAGAGGCACCGAACCACATTTACAAACACGAAAATTCCCCTCCCTCTTCTCTTCCACCGTATCCGTATATATATACGTATACATACGTTCGATCGAGCGCGAAAATGGTATATTAATACCGTATATAGACGTATACACCATTTGTTTCTGTACACTTACTGATTCTACGATCTCGATCAAGAATCAAAGGAATAAGGCAGCTTAATTAGATCATACGGCGCCCAGAGCGCGTCGAGTGGGCACGGCCGGCTCGCGTCGAGCCGGGCCCACGGCTTTCCCTTCCCGCTCCAATGCAGCAGGCTGACCGGGCCCGGATGGAGATCGCGGCAAAGCCCGCGGAAGTTATCTCCGCCGAGCCCGTGTTGGTTCCACCGGTGATCCACCGGCTCGATGTTCCCGCCAAAAACAAGCAAAAATGGCGGCAACGAACCTAATTCGTAGATGCGCATTCTCTTCTGCAGCTCCATCCACTCCTCGATCTTCGAGGTGTAGCCGCCGGCGCGCCACCGGTCCAGATCGATCACCATGACGCCGGTGTTGAAGTAGCAGGCTTTCCGGTCGGCGAAGGTGAGGGAGAGAGAAGGGTTGGACCAGAACGTGGGGGTGAAGTAGGAGGTGAAGTTGGCGTTGCAGTACTCCGGCGCGGCCAGGACCCTGCCGCCGCCGAGCGGGATGGCGGCGAGCTTGGCAATGTCGTCGACGAGGACGAGATCGGAGTCGAGGTAGACGACGCGGCGGACGCAGGGCGGGAGGAGGTCGGCGAGGTAGCTGCGGGCGTAGTTGAGGGGGCAGTCGAGGGCGGAGCGGATGGAGGTGGAGATGAGGCCCGCCACGGCGGAGTCATGGAAGCGGTAGATTTCGAAGTTGAGGTAGGGGAAGGAGGCGGCGATGGTGGCGCCGAGGAGGGGCGCGTCGGCCGAGGCCGAGGCGACGAAGTGGAAGAAGGCGTTCTGCGGGCACGAGGTGTGCTGGAGGATCGAGAGGATCGCGGCCATCGAGCCGCGGATGTAGGCCGCGTCTAGGGTCATTGCCATGTGGACCGCGTTGTCCGAGCAAACGAATTGGTTTTTACCATATTCGTTGTTGTTGTTGTTGTTGTTGTTGTTCTCATTGTTATTGTCACGATCTGACCTATCGGTCGTGACATGGATTGAAGGGCAATCGGGGGAGTTATAGTATTTGGGGGCTTCTCTAAATTGTTGTGAAATTGAGGTTGTAACATTTTGTTGAGCTAAACAATTTTTGAAGAGAAATAAAATTATGATAGTGAGAGAAAGAGAGAAGAGTAGGGGTCGTGTGCTCTTCTTCATGTGGTTTGTAGATTTTGGAAATGTTAAAGAGAGAGAGAGAGGGAGAGAGAGAGAGAGACTTTATTTCATAGGGCGGAATTGGATTGAATTTGAAGTTAAAATGACACGCTTTTGGGACTTGAAATCAAATATGAATCAAAACGAAAAAGAAAAAATAAAATAAAATAAAATAAAAATGCAGGTGTGGGGTTGGGCGTAGCTGGATGCTGGCCGGGCCGAGTCAAAGATTTTCAAATGGAATTTATTTGGTTTCATACTCATTTTAGATCTTACATTAATTCAAGTTTGAAATTTTTGCTTTTTTCGAAAATGGGACCCATTATTATTATTCTCCTTCATTATTTTATTTTTTTTATCACAAGGGAAATTTCAAATTTGTAGTTAGATGTATACTGATACTTAGTACTCAGATCTCATTAATTTGTTTTGATGGACTAAAGAATAATGTGTCAAATTGCGGTAGGAATCTCAATATAGAAGTTATTTGTGACATTTAAACTCATCACACACTCACAGATCATATATTTATTCATTCCACTTTTCAGTTACCCTTAAGAAGGTTATTCTTCTCCCATTCTTAAGTAAATGTTTTTTTAAGACTACTCATGGGCCAAATTTCATTCAAAAAATAAAGTAATAAATTTATGAGATACTCTAAAGAAAAATATTTTAAAAAGTAAAGAGAAAAAAATCAAAATTAGTACATATTGTAATGTACTATTTAATGCTATTACTTTCGTAAAAGCATTATCGCATTGCACGGAGACTAGAAAACTATTGTAAGATCTGTCGAGAGTTATCTCGTCTCACTCTGTTGTAGATCAAGAGAGACTATTCATTTAACCCAAGGTAGAAAATGGATTTTAGTAGTATTATATAAAATACATTGTAATTAAATTAAATAATTTTTCACTTTCATTAAATAAAATTAGAAAGAAAAAAAAACAAATGGGTTATATGCTTGAAACATATTGATAAACATGTTTACAGTATATTTTGAGATGATTAAACTAAATTTTATATGTGCTCCCTTTAGCTATTCAGGATATGTATTCTTTTTCTTTCACTAGAATAATGTAATAAACATGTACTTTTTTTTCTCCTATGGGATCCCGGGTTTTTGTAGACAGACGAAAAAAGAAAATAGAGGGAGTAATAGTTTAAGACATGATCTTACTATTCGTGGACAGAGGGAGTAATAGTTTAAGACAGTGAAGATAATATAGTAGTATATGAATAGTCAATAAAGATAAAACAAATTATTATTTTTTTTCCTTTGATTTTGATTCACGTACGTGGAAAAGATAAAATAAAATAAGAATATATCAACTTTGCAATACGCGCATTTAGGCTAGAAGTTCTTGTACTTCTATTTGTGGGTGTATTTTGATTTTGATATATTATAGTTATATTATATATTTATATATGTCTAAATACATATTATTTTCCAAAAGTATTACTTGGACGCTTTCTCACATTTTTGTTTTATCAATCAAACAGTTTCAAACATATTTTTGTATCGATTTTCTTTTTATAATGGCCGGCTCTTCTGATTAAAACTAATTTATCATGTTTGTGTAACCCATATGCTTTTACTTGTTGAACTAAATTAACTGAGTACTTTATCTATTCAATTTGCACTTATTTGTGTATATTAATTTATGTAAATTTAATTTCGATCATATCTCACAAAATACCTACATATCTATACCTATTATAAAATTAAAGGGCATTGTTTACAAAATTTAATTTGCCTATCATACCCTTATTATAGTATTTTATCATTAGTATCTATTATCATATGATTATTTTATATTTGACATATATATATTATTAAAATCTATCAATATTACGTGTATCGCACGTACCACCCTACTAATACTTACAAAAAAATCTAACTAATATACACAGTCCACTCCATATAACATCTAATAAACGGCACATGATATATACATATAAAATAGAAACATTAATAAAAACTAATTTGAAAATAAATAATCACTCATAAATTTCTTTGTTAAAGTCGCAATCATGGGAAAAAAAAGTGAGAACATGAGCTGGCCAAATAAAAAAAAATAAAAAAACGCATGGTGCCTATTGTACAAGTTATGAAAAAATCTAAAAAGTTTGCATGGGTAGAAAAAGTTTTGGTTTAGAAGGGGACCATGACCATATTCCTATACTACTACTAGTAGACTTCAATTTCAGCCTCAAATTGATTCTCAAACCAAATTTAAACTGTTAAAAAATTGTTACCTAGCTGCTGAATTATTTAATTTACTCCAAGGGAAAGGTGATATTACAAAATAAGTATTCAAAATATTCTTCCATTTTTAATTTTGACTTTTTGCATGATATTGGTTTGTTCTTGTTCAAATTATGAAGTCGAATAAGATATATAGCAAATCGATGCAGGTCTTAGTGGTGGAATTTTTTTAGTGCTTGGAGCATTATTAATGCGATTTCCCTAAATCTTAATGAAAGTCTTGCAGGTTTTGTCTATTACCGTTTTTTTTTCACGAGAGTAACGACAACTGTTATCCGAGGTGCATACGGTATACCTCGTTTTTGTGAAATTATATATGAGAGGTAAAAACTGTATTAGAAAAACCTGGTGTGACATGTCCGACTTGTAAAATATTGGTGAAATTCGAACTTGAGATATTTGATTACAAAAATACACACTCCATCAGTAGTTCATCCCAGTGAAATAATTTCCATCTAATATTAAATCTTGATACAAGCCATATATAAATTAGGGTGAATACTGATGAATTCTATCCCGACCTTTAAAATATATTTAGAATATACCGATTTTTTTAGAAAAATTATCCGTTAACCCTATAAATTAATGGTAACTTTTGGTAATTAAGCCTCATATTCAATTATGAGGAATTGATAAAATATTCACAAATTTCTCATTAATTGCTACATGCTTCATCATTATTGCAATGTACATATCCGGTCGATCATAATTACTTTGCATCGTTGCAAAGTAGTAATTAATTAGTTTTTCAATTGCTTGTTATTTTGTGCTTTTTTTTTACTTGTTAAAGTCAAAGAATTGAAATTTAATATTCAAACTAAGAAATTGAAGACGTCTATATATAATTACAACGAAAGTTGGTAGCAGTGGAAAAGTACGGAGGCACGGTCTCCTTAAATTATCCTTGTTTTATTCTTTAGACATTTTATTCAAATAATAGTGACAAAATACACGCCTAAAATTTGGTCACATTTAATTTTAATTATTGACATTTAAAAAAAAAAATAGTTAGGTTTGTTGGACTCTCTTGGTCTGAAATGATATATCTTCTATACATATGTTGACATTTAACAGTAGATGATAATAATGCTTCATCAAACTTCGTCACTCCGTCTTTCAGCTCATGAAATACTATTATTTTTATTTATTTTATTTTATTTTTATTTTTATTTATTGTTAATTTAACTTTCTTGATTTCAAAGAATACTCGAATTTTGCTTTGTTTGCACACTGAAGTTTGCAGGCAGAGATTGTCTTGGGAATTTTCCTAAAATGACAGTGCAACAGCCTTATTTTCATTTGTTTTCGTAAACGAGTTCATCTCTCACTATTTTTATAACCGGTGGTGATAATACTTTCCATCTTATATGTAAATGTTAGAAAAAGTAGAGAATAACAAAAAAGATAAATAAAGTGCCTTTCCTATAAATTATTTATAGCAATAGAAATTTAATAATGGAACGGAAAAATATATACTAAATAAAAGTTAAAATAAATAGAGAAATTTGATATACCAAGGAAATAGTGAAATTTACCAATGTATTAATTATGTATACATATAACTGATTACCAAATTACAAAAAGCATAAGAATAAAATGGAAAGAATATCATAATTTTACTCTCAAAATTTAAAATGGGACAATTATTGGGAAACAATAAAAAAATAAAATAGGACACTTACAAAAAATGGAGTATGTAGGAGTGAGTATAAAAATAGAGGTGTTTACGGGCCGGTTCCGGTTCGAAAAAGTTGGAACCGCAGTCGGCCCGCCACAGCCCACGGTTTCGGGTTGGAACCAACCCGTATTGGACGGATACGGTTCCGGGTCGGAACCGCCGGTTTAGGGCCCGAACCGTCTATTTTTTTTATATTTAAAAATATAAATTATATTGTAATTCAAACTCATAAATCATCAATGTAATGTATAAAATCGATAGAGAACAAAATATATCTTCATGCATAATAATATGTGATCAATTACAAATGAAAATATATAATTATTCAAACACGGTTCGCCGGTTCATGTTCGAACATTATTATTATTATCATTATTTTTGACTTTTTTCATTCAATTTACCATTGTAATTGTCATTTTTGCTATCTAAGGGATATAATTAACATAGATCACCACAAAATATAATTTAAAATTAAAAAAAAATTGTAGGAACCGCCGGTTCACAGTTCCGAGCCGTTGGAACCGGAACCGGTTCGAAAATCATGACTACGGTTACGGTTCCGAGCCGGAACCGCCGGTTTCGGTTCCATTGAACACCTCTATATATACAAATAATATTGAAGTTCATGACAAAAATCAAGCCACAACATAAAAGTTGGATAAAATTTGACCACTTAAATTGAGCTTGAGACTTGACTTTAACAAGTTAAATGAATTAGAGCGTCTTAGTGCTTGGCTAAGTTTGTACGCTCCTTAAAATATCTTATAAATATTTAGTACTTTATAAGTTCTTGGAAAGTGTTTGACAAAATAAGATAACAAACAACTTATAAACTCTTAAAATAATCTAATTTTTTTTTTTCTTAAAACCCATCTTATTTTTTCAACTTATAAGCTTTTAAAACATCTTATATAAGATATCAGAGATAATAATCTTAATCATACATACTCTTATTAGTCTTGCCGCACCTAGGAATCCACAAAGAAGAACCAACGATGCATGTTTAATTGGTATGCAATTGAATTCATGGCACGATATGATATTTATGAAATTTCATAGACCCTAAGTGATATTTATAAAACGCAAAAATTACTGTGCAACGGTCGCACAGTAAGTGGCGGAGCCCACGCGCCCGTTTTCTACTTTTAAGTCAGGCGCGTGCATCACACGCGCCCCTCAAGGCGCGTCCATGTGCCTGACAATTTTTCCTTTTTTTATTCGGTGAGTATGTTACACTCGCCTAACTTTTTAATTTTTTTTCGATTTTTTTAATTCTTTTTTTCAGTTTTTTTTTTAAAGAGTTGAGCGAGGGGAGCCGAAGGCCTCGGAGCGAGCTAAAAGACATTAATGTTGCTACAATCATTATCTATAAATTAAAATCGGAGCCGAAGGCGGAGAAGAAAAATAAATTAAAAAAATTGAATTAAAAAAAAGTCAAACGGGTTGACTCGTTTTGACCAGGTCGGATCGGAAAGATCCGATTGCACAGTAAGTGGCGGTCTCACAGGAGTGCTTCTCTTTATAAAAAGCCCGGGACTTATGATGAAACTACAAACATTTTAGGGTCAAATTAAAATTAATGGAACGTGAAGACCCTAAAAGTAATTCATGAAGTGTGAAGGTCATTAGTGAAATTTCTAAGGTTATTAGTGAAGTGTGAAGGTCATTAGTAAAAAGGGCTTAAACGAACTTTATACTAATCCCGTGGTGTTACTGTGGAATTATAAAAATTTATAGAGGTTAATGTGTAATCAAATTGTTTCTGAGCGTTGGTCGGTCGGATACACCAGCGTCTTGCCACCCATATCACAAAATTACAACAATAAATCTGTCGGGAAATTATATTATAGGTGTGCATGTAGTATATATAATATTTTATTAATATAAACTTATATAGTTTATATTAGTAAAAGAATTTTAGGAAAGTAGCACTTTAGGAATAAAAATACTAATTATAGCACCTTTTGTAAAAACTCAAAAAATAACAGTTTAGGTCATTTTTCCCTTCCTCCCCGATTTCACATTAGTAATTACATCACTATAATATGTGAAACCACAAATATGTACATATGCTTTCACAGAAAAAAATTTGTGAGATCACAATTATGTACAAATGTGTACATGTGCTTTAACTAAAAAAAAATTGTGAGATCACAATTATGTGAAAAGCACACGTATAGTAATAATATTTTTTCAAATGTGAAAACGATCAAATGTTGGTATATAGTTATATATGTGCTTTCACAGAAAAAAAAAATTGTGAAATCACAATTATGTGAAAATCACACATATAATAATATGTGAATTCACATTTTTGCAAATGTGAAAATGATAGGATATGGAGGTCATTAAATAAAGAATTAGGGGTATAAATGTCCAATACTGCTATAAATGTCGAAAGAAATATGGTCACTTCTTGCTGGACGGAGGGAGTATTTATTTTAACCCAATTATTTTTAGAGCCCAATATTTAGGTTCTTGTGGCCCAATTTTGAGCCCTCAAGTCTTTTCTCATGTTGAAATTTGAAACTACGGAAAAACACATTTTCATTCCAAGAAATTGATCATCAATAACTCCAATTTCGTCAATCTGAAATCTTGATTCAAATCAATGCCACACTTCCCATATTTACACCTCAAAATTTAGTATAAATTCTTCTCCACCCTCATCACATATAAAGATGAAACTTCTAAAACATTTTAAAGGTATTGTATAAATTCATTTCATGCATATCATTTGGGGGTCTGGATTGTGTGTGTGTGTGTGAGAGAGAGAGGGAGAGAGAGATTTTTCAAGGGTTGGGTGTTGGGTTTCAGAAATTGGACTTGAAAGTTGGGGTTGAGTTTTAAAAATAAAGGAGAAATGAGCTTATATACAAGTTGGGCTGAAAATGAATGAAAATGGGATTATGGGTCTAGTATTAATTGTCATACAAATATTTTATATTAATATATATGGAGTACATGTTTTATGTAAGTTGCATGTTGCGAACATGTTTAATTAATACAACTGTTATTATATTGTGTATATCAATTTGTTGAAAATTTGTTTTAATAAAGTGAATCGCGGTCTCACTTTGGAGGCCAAACATTTAATATTACCGGAATTAAATGGGATGCAAATAAGCTATGATTGGAGTAGACAATCAATTTATATTCACTTTCTCAAAATCAAATTTTGTAACTGATAAATGGTGTCATCAATGTGGGTCAATGTGACGAGTTACATTTAAAGTTATCTCGGATTAAATGTTTGACAATTATTCTCTCTCTTCTAAAATAAGTGTCTCGTATTCCATTTTGAGCTGTTCCAATAAAAGTGTCTCATATCTAATATGAAAACTACTTTCTCTCACAAAAAAAGTAGGTCTCCACCACTTTCTATCTTTTTACCCTTTAATTATCTCCCTCCTACATATCTGTGCCCATAAAATATGGGACACTTATCTTGGGACGGAGGGAGAATTATGTTTGTTTGCAGTAGTTACATTATTTTAGTGCAAGAGTGTATAACTAATGTGCACATGTAAGCAAGTTTCTGAGCTCACATGCTCATGCACGTACTTGCAGCCATGTCTCGCCTCGACTGTGGCCTTGACTCATGCCATATCTTGTACTTCATGCATCTTGCCATGTACCCTATGGTTCTTGTTTATTTTTTGTCTTGGACGGATTTGGGCAGAGTTTGGGTTTATGCGCATACTTTTTGAAAAATTTCCCAAGAGGTCACCCATTATAGAATTGCTCCAGACCAAGCGTGTTTAACCTTGGAGTTCTTCCATAATAAGCACCAGAAAAGAAGATGTATCTTGATGGTATAAGTAGCCATATATAGTAGCTCTCTTCGAAGATGTCATCTCATTCCAACATATTTTCGGAATCCCTCTCATTCGGGTGTGTTTCAGTTCGTCCATGTTCCCCTCCGCTTTGAAGTCTTATAGGAGCCGCACTTTGTCCGTGCCTCTGCACCGACGATCACTCTGTACTTCTGCCCCGAGCGTCATATTATGTACTTGGTTGGAAGAATCCTCTATTTTCTTGACACATCTTTATTTTGAAAAACTTCATATTTTGGTTGTGATAAAAGCAAATGACTGGATATGCTCTCTATAGTTTGCTCACACATGTTCTAGAGATCATCTTGTGATCTTTGTTCAAAAGGTTTGTGTCTTTTCCTGACACTTAACACTTAATTAATTGGTCATTTACACACAACAAATCAAAATGTGATATATTTCTGACATGTTATTTGGTGTCAGTGATATCTTCATATAGGGAAATTCATTTTAAAGGGACTATTTGGAGAATAGGATATGTATCTGAGCGGGGCTATGATGCATAGATTCTTCTAAAAATATCATATTGACGTATCGAATTCTTGTTAGGGTGCGATTCTCGTCGGATTCCCGTGGAATTCGCATCTGATTCGCCACGTGGCATATCCTTCCAAATAAAAAATAAAAAGTAATCGGATTCGCGAATCCTGTGTGTAAAATTCGCTAATCCAGTGGGTGAAGTAAGTGTATGAGGTTGAATTTGATAACTTTATTTGAATTATGGCTTTTCTATTGGACTAATGATATTTGAATTGATATTTTGTTACTTAATTAAATTACATAATTGAAAATGCTTAAGTTTTGGATTAAAGAAAATAAATTACATACATATGATTTATGAAAATTTATATTTCTAGTTATTTTATAAGTGTTAAGTACATATAATAAAATATTAATACTAGACGTATCATTGCCGAATTGCATCCTGTAATTTTCAAAATTCCGTATCTACGTACCCGTATCGTATCGCCCCCGCCCCATGCACCCATGCAACATAGGTGAGCGGCTATCTTTGTTTTTCTCTGGATTAGTTTCTGATGGAGATGGACTATGTAATGTTGAGCATGACTAAATGAACTAAGAAGCTTCTGTAAGTGATTTGAAGTCCATGTTGAAAAATATTGCTTAATTAATATGATTGATTTGAGAATTCATTTTCTTTTAATTTTTACTATTGAGTCATTGATGATAGTTCAATGCTGCAGAAATTAATTAGTTGCATTGATATTTGAAAGTTATTTATAATGTGGAATGTATATCCTGAATAATATTGTGTTTCTATTATCTTAACAGGAAATATATTAAGCAGTTAATTTACATGGAATTGCTTATGGTGAAGGTGTCAGAATATAACGAGAGGATTTTGTAACAATAAATTATGTCGTTTAGTGACGGTTGATTTAAATTTTAATGAGGGTAAATGTTGTAAATAAATATACTATACAACGAGAGTCAAAGTAATGCATTGACGGGACTTTCCATCACTAAAATTATTTTTTAGTGACGGTAAATTTACTCTTATTAAATACTTATCAGTGATGGGACGCTATCCAGTCGTTATTGACTTTTAACTATAGAAGCTGTAATGAGAGGCCATGATGGGCAATTTCTCGTCACTAAAAGTTATTAATGAGGGTATTTGAACTTTTAGCCATGCTTCACTAAAAATATTTTTTCTTGTAGTGAAAGTAAAGCTAAAGAATGTTTGATTATACAATTTTGTGAGCCTCATCCATTTAATGGTGAAATAAACACAAATTTTGTCTCAGACTTTGCTCCAACCACCTAAAATAGCTCTTTCTCCATGATTTATTCAACACCAATATACTACACACAACTGAAAATCCCACATTATAACCCAACACCACAAACACTTAAAACCAATTTACCTCAGATTCATCATCCTCATCATCATCATCTTAATCATTTTACAATGCAAAAATGGCATATATAGAATTCAATGCACACCCTCTTACAAACTAAAAATATAATTGAAGAAGAAAAGGAAGATTGAGCAGAGACATACCTGACAAATTCTTCATCAAATTAATTATTGTTCAACTTTAAGTTGAAGGCCTTCATTGCCGAGATCGTTTTGTTCCTCTAGAATTCTTCGAGCAGAATCCACCGCGGAATCACTGCAATGCTTCATCTTGATTGATTGAAGTGTTGGTATGTCTCCGATGCTCGAAGGAATCTCCCTCAATGATAAATCGCAGAGAACAAGGTGCACAAGGCGTGGAAAGTGGGTGTTGTCCGTCTTCCAGTACTCGAGATCACAGCTGTGGATCATCAAGAATTTGAGACTAGAGAATTGGCCTTCAAATGTTTCCCACACAGATCCAATGAAGGAATCCTCTCTCAGTTTGAGAACTTGAAGAAGGGGCAACGAACCTATCTTTCTCTTCATGTGCTGTGAATCGAGCTTGGTATTTTCTAATGTCAACTTCTTGAGAGAATACGGGAAGCTTGGTATAATTCTATGGGACATAAATGAGGAGCAAAGGCGTAGAGACTCGAGTTTGTGGAGAGAAGAAAGGTTATTGAGACAGTAATCACCTCCTCTTGTTGAGATTTCATCATAATATAACTTTAACTTCTTGATGTTGGGAATTCTTTTAAACACCCCCTCACCCAAGATGAGATTGCGCACTACAAAGAGTGACTGAAGGTTTTCCAAGACGTCCGTACCACGACTGAGAGGAGGATCGGGGAGACAAAGCGATCCCATATAGGCCATGACATGCCTAAGTTGAGGCATCTTCCAAATCTCAAAAATGCAGTCATAATCTACATAGAGTAAGATTAGTGTCTGCAAATTCCAGAGATGAGAGATCGAAGAAGGAATTCTGGATAAGCGATAATTAGCATCACCGAATGAAAGTAAACGCAAGTTAACTAGTTGAAAGATCTCCTCATAAGAGTCCCTACTCTTTTCCTCAAAGTATGATGAATTTAACAGAGATACCCTCAGCAATCTAAAATTATATGATAAAGTCTTCGGAAATTTCCCTATCAAAGAACGGACAAGTGATGCAGATTCCACAGATTGAAACAGTAGGGTTGGAGGATATTCCGGTAGTGTGCTTCGTATACGACGTTGAGAATCTATGCCCTGTGTAATGTCATAAATGCTCTGCTCTCTCAACACACATAAAAACTTCACTTTTTGAGCTTCTCTCAAGGATAAGTCCCTCAATAGATCATGAATTTTGCATGATTCTAGTTTTCCATAATGGTTGCGTTTTTCAACTAAAATGAGATTCCTATCAACAAGTTCTTCTAAATACTCTTCTGCTACCTCTTCCAAACTTTTCCCGGGAAATGGTTTTAGAATTCCCTCGGCAACCCATAGTGTGATAAGTGAATCAACTGGAATCTCATAATCTTCTTCAAACACTCCCATATAGAGAAAGCATGGTTTCAAATAAACTGACAAATTATTATAACTCATGTGCAATATTTGCAAGCAACTTTCATTGTCATTCAAATTCACAATTGAATTTAAATTTTCTTCAATAAATTCCCAATTTTCTAGTGTTTGTCCAATCTTTGATAAGAGTCCCCCGATCACAATAATTGATAGTGGAAGTCCTTTACAACCTTTTACAATCATCTTCCCAACACCCTCCAACTCAAGAGGACAAATTTCGTCCCCGAGCACAGTTTTAGAAAATAGATTCCAGCTACTAACCTCATCCAAAAATTTCATCTCAAGGCTATTGGAGCAGTTAAACAGAGAGGCCAAGTTCGATAACCTAGTAGTTACTACTATTCTGCTCCCGTTTTCATTATCAGGGAAGAATCTCCTAACTCCATCCCATGCCTCAATACTCCACATATCATCCATCACAATAAAATACCTCCTTCCTATTAAACATTTGTACAATTGTTCTCCTAATTCATCCTCACTCAAATTTCCCATGTTTCCCTCATCTGCTTGATCAAGAATTTCTCTAAGAATTTTTCTCGCTTTGTACAGTTGAGAAATTGCAGACCATGCACAAACATCAAAATGGTGCTCGACAAGTGAATTGACATAGATATTTCGAGCAAGAGTGGTCTTACCTATCCCACCCATCCCAACGATGGGGATGATTTGGAGATGAGGTCGTCCTCTCGTGATCTGCTCCAGCATTTGATACAAGACATCATCAAAACCAACCATGCTAACTTCCTGGGCAGTGGAAGTAGATCTAAACGAACCAGCACGAGTCACAGAGTTTGTGATATACAGTTGTTGATGTTGGAGTCCCTTGTTTTGTTTCATCTCCACTACCTCCATCTTTATCAAATCCATTTCTTCTATCACCTTCTGTAAACCTGTTGAAACCAAATGATCATTGGAGAAGTAGCAACTACACCCCTAACATACACCTTCCTATCATATATACCTCCCTATTTTTTAATTTGCAGCTGCCAGTACCCCAACGTACCATAAATAGTGCAAAAACCAACCATGCTCCAATGGTTGGTGCAAAAACCCCCTTGTCTCTAATGGATGACTAACACCATTAACAATTTTTAATTTTTTTATTTTCTATAATTTGACTAACAACACTGTTAATTTTCAATTTTCTTATTGTATTCTTATTTTTTAAATTTTCTATATTCTTATTAGGTCCCTCGCCTCTAACGGATTACTATTTATAATTTATAATTTTTTTTATTTTCTACTTTTCTTATTAGTGTTTTCTCAAGAAATATATATAGTTTGAGTGAACTTGAGCGGGACCCACTAAGAAAATGAAAAATTATACACAGTAATCCGTCAGAGCCGAGGGACCAATATAAAAATAGAAATTAAAAAGATGGAAAATAAAAATAATAATAATACAATAAGAAAATAGAAAATTAACGGTGTTGGTCAAATTATAGAATACGTTGGGGTGTTAGCAGCTCCAAATCAAATCAAAAATTTTGGAGGTAAATATGTTAGGGGTATTTGCTACTTCTCCCTTCAAAATTTCTGGTGGGATATCAACAATCAAAAAACCTAAATTTAAATCCAATCTAGTAAACAAGCTCTACCTAGTTCAAAAGGACCTTGATATAATTCTTCGCCATGATTTGTGCATCGAGCAAAAAAATTCAAAAAACTATCCACGATATAGGAGATCTTCGTCTGTAGACATTGATAGAATTCAAAGCAACTTATCTTTTCACCATTATTCGTGGATCGAGCGAGAATTTGATCGACGATATAGGACTCGATGACATCTTCAGCGGCGTAAGCTGCTTCTGCGATGCGACTCTCCAACGGATCGGCTTCTGTGGAGTAGGTAAGATGGGGATTGTAGGATTCCAGAAAATCTTGAAGGAAAGTAATGATTTGAGTGAGAGATGAAATTTGTTGTTTGTGGAGGGAAATAGGAGGGTGAGGATGAAGTTGAATTTGATCTATAATTTGCATTACAGAAATTAGAGCTGCATAGGCCGCCATTTCCAAATATTTTTTATTTTTTTTTTAAAGGTGTGGGCTCAAATGACAAAGGTTTTTGGCAGAGTAGGTGAAGAAGAAGACGACTTTGGATTATAGCTAGCTTTTCTCCTATACAAATTACCACATCGATTAGTGGAAATTGCGATGAAAATTGGATGATTATAGCTAGTGGTCTTAATTAAACTACATTTTATCCCTAAAAAAATATAAAAAAAAATAAAATAAACTACATTTTATATTTCTTGGTCATGTTACACAGGCTACAGCTGACGCTTCGTCACGTTCTTACGTTCTTTCATTGATACATTTTTGGAGTAATAGTCGGAAAAATCCCGACTTTTGATCAAATTCTAATTTTTCTTCTCACTTTTTAATTTTGCGAAGAAATTCTTCACGTTTTAATGTTTCTAATTTTTTCCCCGTAATTGATTTTCCTCCAGATTGATGTTGAGCTGGACGTAATATATAGGGCCACGTGTGCAAATGAAATTAATGGATCAACATCATTTTGATTAGAAATGTTCGCTGGAGAAAAAATCAGAAATATTAAAAGGTGAAGAATTTCTTCGCAAAATTAAAAAGTGAGAGAAAGAACCAAAATTTGACCAAAGGTCAGGATTTTTCCGACAATTAACCCTATTTTTTTGTTTGAATTACGTTCTTTAATTAATACTCCCCTCCGTCTTAATAGCAATGTTTTACTTGCTTTTGGTGCGGTTATTAAGAAATACTCCCTTCGTTCCGCTCATTTTGTCTACTTACTATTCGGTATGGATATTAAGACTAAGGATAAAAAGATAAAAAATGAGTAGGTCCCACCACTTTTAAAGGATTTTGAAAGATAAATTATTTCCTTATTGAGAAATAGACAAATTGAGTGGAACGTTCATTTAAGGGAATGTAAACAAAATGAGCGGAACGGGAAGAGTAAGAATAAAAAGATAAAAAATGATAGGTTCCATAATTTTTAAAGAGTTAATTATTTCCATTTCTAGTATAAAACTTTGCTATTGGGACAGACGAAAAAAAAACAAAACCTTGCTATTGGAACCGGGGAAGTACTAATGATTCACATTAAACTAAATTTTGAGCTGCAATAACTAGGCTATTTTATTCCGCAAAACTTGCGCATCTATATATTATTAAATTGATTACAAATTCAAGCCCTCTCTAATACGAAATTCACACAAACAATAAAAGATTAATTAACCATAACTCATACTCCCTCCGTCCACAATAAATTTGCCACTGTGGATAAAACAGATTTTAATAATTTGTTGGTTAATTTTATTGTGAGTGGAATAAGAGTCCCACTTTTATATAGTTTTAAATTGTGTTGTAAGTGAAAAAGTAAGTGAGGTGCGTTGAGTCTATTACCATAAATGGATGTGGCAAATTTTTTGTGGACGGATCAAAAAAGAAATTGTGACAAATTTATCGTGAACGGAGGAAGTATTCTTTTTAGCAGACCCTAACTCATAAATTAAAATAGCTTTTTCTGATTTTTTTTTGCTTGTAATTACACTATTACCCTTTAACTAATTAACATAAGAGTAATATTATAGGCAATCCAAATTTTGTAAAACAAAACTCTTTTTATATAAGTATGGATATAGATTAGTTAAATCTCCTTTGCTTCTCTCTGGCACGAAAAAAAGAAGCAAAAAACCAGAGCCAAAACCAAAACACCAAAACCATAGTGAAATCAGTAAAATGGGACATTTAAAAGAAGATGAAGATTGATCAAATCTGTTTCAGTAGATGGAACTTAATGGGAGTGAATTTCACCAGAGAGGAAAAAAAAAATCCATGAAAAGCATAAACGAATTTCACCCGGTTATTCCAACCAAAGCTGGGAAACAAGGCCTTAGTAACAAAATCAACTAAGACCGAAGACGAGGCACGAGATTATGCAATACTGCTGGAAAAAATGTCAGGTTTAATTTGCAGCAAATTCATTAGTTGAGTAGAACACGAGAACGGTAGTCACCCAATGCCCAGATGGGGAATATATTCCTGTATGCAGCATACGTGATCATACAATTCCGGTTGAAAACCCCCATGATCTCCTGAAAGTTCGAAGGTACCAAGCCAAGGGAAAAGGTTAAGATAGTGATAACACGTTTTTCGTTCTCAACTAATATATGATGGCTCTCCAAGAATTTCATAATCAGCAGAATAAATAAGTTTGTATAATCACAGTGCAGGCATTGCCTATAGTATAGATAGAAAAAGTGTTTTAAGTTCATTCAGTTCACATTACAGCAACTTAACAGACTTACCTGTTGTGGGAAATCTCCATTTTCGCATTGAGAATTTATAAGGACTTTTGCTGCACGGTGCAATGGTAAGGGGTCCCTCTCAGCCTGCGTACACAACAGAATAATGAAAATATAGCTCCAAATTTTACGTCATGCATAAATTACGTTTTAGTTCTAAATATGAATGTTCTGTTTGAATGGAACTAAATGCATTGTTCTCATACGCTGCTAGTTGCAATTATGAACTAGTTAAAGCAAATACTAACTTTTTTGGCTTTTGGAAAAGAAATCGGTACAATAGGAAAAACAAATAAGAGCATTATGACGCATATAGGTCATACAAACAATGTTACCTGTCCAGCATCAATGAGAGACAGCAGGGCCCATCCGGTATTGACCACATGAGACCTATTGCCTTCTAGATTTGAATACACCTGGACGGGAAAAACATTATTTATGATTGCAGTTCCATCGTTCTATATCATATTTCATCATAACAGCTACTTAACTATATTAAGAGAGATACATTTTTAGATATAAACAAATTCAAACATAAACATAAGAGAGGACGAACAAACAATTAATTCTGATAAATTCTCCCCCAACCTTGTTTTGACATGAAAGATAACTTTCTCCCCAACCACCACAAGGAAGCTGTTTAGACAACAGAAAATCACAAGCTTTGCGTATGGTAGAGCTATTACTGAAGTTTCTTCCAGCTGCTACCAGGCCCTTTACTCCAAACCATGTTCCATAAGTGTAGCAAACTGCCCAAGAACCATACCTACAAAAATTTCATGGTCATAATTGATAGTTTATACTACATCGAGTCGAAATTAAAGTCGATCAATAATGCAATATTCAGAAATAAAAAGTCGATCCATATTTAGAAATAAAAAGACTAATCATACAATCCAGTTCAAAATAAATACATCAGCTGCATATGTTTACAAATCTAATTGGCCGAGCAAGTACTAGGAAGAGGAAAATTTTAAAAAAGGGAACTGACCAGGACCCATCTGCTTCCTGAATCTTCTCAATGAACTTGGCACCTTTCTCGATACAACATTCCACTTCTTCTGTTCGATGCTCAGGATATAATTTCTTAAATGCTATTAATGCTTGAATAGCAGCCGATGTGCATTCAACATAGCTACAAGGTCAGTGGAGTTTAAATTTATTAGAAGGTTTGTGAGAAGTAATGTCATTTATTAACTTTATTGGGAAATTAAAGCAGCAGTCAGCAGATGATGGTAGCTATGCAAGCTGAAAACTGTCATGTTTAGTCTCTCGTGAATTTCATATAAAAATTATGTCTTACAGAGTAATAAAATGTTCAACTTAGAAAAAATAGCCTGGATATTAAATCAATGGACCTTCTCGGCGCTTTTTTAATGACTTAAACTGCAGGAAAATAAGTGATATTTAAAGGAAGTCTACAGGATTGCAGAAGCAGAGACATCTTACGGGTAATCAATGACAATGTCACCAAAAGTCTCGGCAGGGTTGATTAACTGTGAGAAAATCATACAGAATCACGTCAATGATTACTCATTAAGTTTGTAACAACTTATAATGCACAACAAATTAGAACAACCAAATTGTTGTTGGACCACAATAACCAAAATACAGAAAGTAATGCGATAAATGGATTGATTAAACCATGCATCAGATAGTAGCATAACAACATGTCTTGCTTAAAATAGCCATAAGTTCTAGAAGTGCATAAATAGAGAAACAGCGCAGCATATAGTTATTAAGTGTGCAAGCACGAACAGTCTGGAGGCTAGATTACCCTGACTGGATCACTCTTTTAGCAACAAGCACTAAAACATCAAATTCAGTTACATTTGGTTCCACCTAATTCTACTGCTAAAACAAACCAACAAATGGACATTAAAGTCAGACACATAAACCACTTCCACTGTTCTTGAAATATTAAAGAAAATACAGTACAAGAAATAACAGTTAGAATCTAGTTAGTAACTTTTACACATACCTCCAACCAACTATAGGATCTAGTCAACTCATAAGTTGCAAATCCTCCATCTGCATTCTGCAAAATATGTCAGGAACATTTTCGTCATCTTTGTTAAATGTTCAAAATTTAAAATTTTACTATTAGAAACAGTCAGGAAAGGATGAATAAGAACTGAAGTGACCTAGGCTAGAACACACACTGAGATTAAAAGATATCAAATTTCCTCGCTTTACAGGTGATCATTAGTTGACTTTTGGAACTTAGTTGGTTTTCATGTTCTCAAACTCAAAGTCCAGTAACTGGATTTTCATTTTTTCCTGGTTGGTATATCTTTCTGGGTAAAGAAATAGCAAAAGATCTAGATTTCATTAATTAGTATGTCAAGTGTCCAAAGAACATGTCTCTGCAGACAATGAGGCTTCAACTTGAACAGCGGCACTTGAACAATTCTTAGATTTTACATGAGTTTATATTCAAGCTCTGCATCACTTTGTTTAAATTGGTTTAGGTAAATGAATCTCAACCACATTTGCAGCATAACATATCTAAATCATTTCTCTTTGTCCATTCAAAATATGGCAAGGGAAGTCAAACTTCAATAACTGGTACGAGGTAGAATAAGAGTACAACATGATTAAATCTTATAAATTTCATTCAATATTGAATTTTATTATGCATCTTCTTATGATTAACTATCCCCATCTCGGATTTACATTAAAAGTTGATGGCCTGTAATATGCATAAAGTATGTAGAGAGACCACATGCTATTTTAGTAGAATGTAACAAAGATAAATTGAAATCTACACAACATTTAATTTTTACCCATAATCACACCATTTCTTATATTAGCATACCCCATGATATCCCACATTTTATTGTCTACTGAATTCCAAGGCATCATATTCTCTGACATTATTTTTCCCATTGCTTTTTTGAACATCAGATTGGTTTAATGTGGAGAAAATAACTTTTTCAACCTAAATACCCTACTAGCTACGCAATGGTATTCAAACTGTTAAGTAAGTAATGTTCAATAACAGATGAGTACCTGTAGTGAAAGAATAACATTCACAGCATCAAATAACCGTTTTGCTTCCAGTGGTTCACCAACAGTTTCTGCAGGTAGATTGGATAGTAACAGAGCTGCCTAGATCAACATGCACAAATTACCAGGATGTCGTACTAATAATACAAATGTTGGGGGAAAAGCAAAAAAATAAGATATTAGATGAGCTAAAAAGATCTTCAGATTGAACATCTCACTTTCAACCCCTCAGCAGTGCAATCTGAAATCGGCCAACCATGGTCTGCAGTTGAAAAAGGCCAGGCGCCTTTTGAAATGTGCCGATACCAAAAATCTAGATTGCCTTCGCAATTGTCTGACACCTTTAAAGGCAAAGACCGGAAAAATATAAGAATATTGCCAAGGATGATGAAACATAAACATATGGGATAAAATAAAGTTCATGGTTTACCTGGGAGTCCTTTATATATGTATGTGCTTTTCTTAAGGTTGGGCCGAATTCCTCTACCATCTTTGTTGAAATAATTGCCTGGGCAGCAAAGGCTGTATCCCATAACTGACTTCCATTGTATCCCTGAAATTAAATATTTTGCTTAATAATGTCATGTCTGCAATAGCTCAATAGAAGAAAAATCCACAGTAACAACAATAAAAAAAATAAAAAATAAAAACTTAAGAGCATATTCCGTTTATCAAATCGTCAACTTTAGCATGTATGAACAAGGATGGCAATAGATCTGGCTTAGACTAAGATTCAACATCTCTAAAACAGATTTTGTTCGTAAATCGTGCAAGTCACATGGTACTAGGCCTATCACATGTTCTGGTTTGGAAAAGATGTTCTCAGACAAGTAAACCATAATAATTCAGATGTGTCGATAGAACCCAACCTGCATTTTCATGCCATCTTCGGCAAGCCATAGATAATCATAGATCCTTGGAAGATGTAACTTGAAAGCTTCTGAATTTTGATCTTCCACCCAACAGCAAAGCATATTTAGCACCTGAAATTCCATTTGAATAATTCATATGAGAAACTGGTGAGATGTTTTAGCAATTGAAATATTTTGTAGCGGTCATTAAGTAAAATCAACAAAATGAAACCACCAAATTTCATTATGAAGGATATGCATTTATCACATACAACAAACACGTTTCAAAAATCACAGAATACAAGTACCCCAATCAGATACAGATTTTTCCATACAACAACAAATGGCCTTCAGTGAACTTTGCGCTCGTTTTTTCAGATTTGACCATTTTTCAAAATTTTCACAACTTCAACTTCTGAAAGACCCGTGATATTAAATGATTTAAGTATACCTTATTTACAGGGCCTATGCATATATAGCGAGTATTTTCATCCTCATAATGTATATGCTCCATAACAGTCCGTAAAGATTTTTCTCTCAACTTCTTTCCTGGCCAACGCAACAAAACAGGTTCCACAGCTTTGTGAAGAGTTGCCCAAAGTATATCCTGTATGGGAGGGTGAGGGTAGTATAGATCTTCCTGCAAGAGTGACAGACGACGGAATTACATTTACAAGAAAGAGAGGAAACTCTTCGTGTCTGTGTGAACAGAACTCAGATATGCTAGTTTGCCACCTATGAGTTCTTCCAAAACTTCACCATTCATTGTGGTTACAAACTTCTTCACCAATTTGAGGTAATAAATATATGGCCTTTACTCACCTTGGCACATTCATTACGAGCTCTATCCCAGTCTATTTCATGATACGGAACTGTAAAAAGTTCCTTTCTCATAGAGAGAACTGTGGGTGTGATCGGGCCAACAAATCTTCTCCCATACAGATAAGACATAGGGAGATAAACCATTCGGCAATGGCACCACATTCTTCCTGCAAAACAAATGAAAGAATGTGTTTCTTATACAAATGATATGTTGAATGCATCATAATGAAATCACTTCCCGTCAAATTAAACGAACCCTTAACAGACGACACAAGGCATTCTTGCAAAATATTTAAGTAGAATGATCAGTTGGCAAAGAGTATTCTACTACAATTAAACAATTTATGGATATGCCGGGAAATTATACATTGAGGTAAAATATTTCCCAACTTTTTGGATGTAATTGGCATAAAATAATAACAAAAAATGCTTAAAAATCTCTAAATTATCTCTCCCGGCCCGAAAATTGCAAGTCAACCGGTAATGCACAAAGACAGAAGGGTAATGGTTCCAAAATAGTAAATCTTACCTGGATGGAATGGAAGAATATAGGGAAGAAGCCATATCTCAGGAGGCAAAGGATTGTTTCCAGACCATTCAAAGACCCCAAGTACCTAATCCAAAACAGAACAAGAAAAAACAGTCAAAAGTCAGTATACACTGCTTATGATGTACTACAAACAAAGGACATGAACAACAATATAAGGGTAGAGTCTTAACCGAGAGCCACATCTTTCCCCAAGATGTTATTGCAGTGGCCCCACCGTGATTCAAAATCCAATCTCGACCTTTCTCCATCGATCCATCTCCATCATTTGCTCCTTCACCAAGCAACCTCAAAGTGACATAGGTCAAAACAGAACCAAACATGGTGCTTGGCCCCTCAATGTGCAGACCCCATCCACCATCTCTGTTCTGTTATAATGCACATAAGCAGTAAACACATAGTGTTCTTTAAAGTACTAATAGATAGATTTGACACCCTACTAGCAAGTTGTCAAAAAAGTGAACTTTAATAAAATCTTCACCTGATGATTGTAGAGATAGCGACAAATCTCACGTTTATGCTCTTTTGACAGTATTGCATTTAATGCCCCAGTAACTGACAATGTAATGACCTGTTCCAAATGGGGGGAAAAGACATGAGAATGTGAGGAACACTTGAGATAAAAATAAATAAATAAATAAATAAAACAATGTAATGACAAGGCAGTCAACCAAAGCCCCAAAATTAATTTTTTCCAAAATGAAAATTGATGACTAATCACAATTTTATAATTTCAAGAACAAAGACATTTAGTCTATCACTCTTATCATATTATGTCACACACTAGAGGCTCAAATAGATATGAGCTCACCAATAAGAAGTCCAGCTCATGAAGCTCGATTATGTGAACTCGATGAAAAACTTTTCTATTAATCCATCCAAGGTTCGCATATATTAAATGGAGAAACATGTATTAACGAAATAATTATTATATAACTTTCTTGAAGTCAATTTAATATGAGTAGGTCATTTAACTACAAGACCAACTAGCAAAACAAAAATTGAGATTGATATAAGTCGTACCCAAATTTAGTCTTTCACATCAGCTCCAAATTAAGCTCAAGAAATTATAAAAAGAAAAAATCAATGCTTACCAAACCAGGCAATAGAAACATTGGACCTCCATAGTCTCCTGGCCAATGTCCATCATGAGCCTGCAGAGTTGAATGGAAACTGATTGCCCTCCTCAATGTATTGGCTACTTTATCTTCTGTAATATCTTCCAAATTCTTCACTTTGATTTGGGGTAAAGTATTGATACCAGAGTTTTCCTTCGAAAACTATAGCATTTAAAATGAATTGAAAATTGAAAAAATTAGTCACATGTATCATGAAGATGTCGAGAATAAATTTACATTCATAAATCGACCGTCATTTGTTACTGACATCAAAATCTTAAGGCTCATATCACACAACCTCACTCACTTCACTTATTAGTTTCATTGGATGTCTTGCATTTGTAGAACCATCAATAACATGTATGAAAAGAAGTTGACATGTCATTTATTAATATTTTAAGTTTTTTATTTAATTATTTTTTATTCTAAGAATTTTCTAAACTTAGGGGAGTGTATATACTCAAACTTGCATTATTGAACTAGACTAAAAAGCTCTAACTTTAACCTAACGCAGCTTTTCTATGTGCTCAAATTTCCATATTATACTCTATTGAACCATATTCCATCTTGTATTAGACCATGCCAAAACAACATATTATAGAAATAAATGAATAATGCTAATTATGTGTCTCACTAAACTTGAAGTCTCATGAGAAGATCTGCAGAATGACGCTTCTCAAAACGATGATTATGAAATTGCTTTCTCAGCTCGTCAATCTCAGCCAACTCTTCAGGGGACCCAATACTAGGATCAAATTCCCAAGTTTGACGGCCCACATGTCCATTTAAAGAGCGCAGCCACGGGCTTGATCCATCAGCAAATTTCAACTTCCACATTATGATTTTGTTCTCTTCACCTCCTAAAGAAGAAAAAAATTCATCATTCACAGAGAAATTCTCGAATAGCCAAATAATTAACTTATATATGATCACTTTTTGTTAGAGAGAGGCAGCAAATTAAGAAGCTATGGTAGTGAATTGGAAAAATCAAATTTTTGGGTAGGTGGTCGAATAGTAAAACAAATAACAAATTTCAAACACACAAACTAATCATAAATTAATTCCATCAATCAAGTACACAAAACAGAGCACCAAAAACAATGCAAACAAAAATATCTATCAAAATATATTTATCTGTGATACCCCGTATTCTGCGTTATTATTTAAGGATTAAGAAAATCTTTAGAGACCTTAATTATAAGGTTTCATGCCTTAGAATTTTATTTTATTTTTAATAAAATGACTACTCGTTTTAGCTATTTACTTAGCTTCCTTAATGAATCGAGTAATGTGCGATTTGCTCTTAAGTTAGGCAATTTGCATTATAATCGAGCTATAGTTTAAGTGGTGGGTTGAAGTGAATACAAGACCTGGCCCAATAGGTTTCCACCCTTAAATTATTTAAGTTACGGGTCAATGTTCTTTAAAAAAAAAAAGAAAAGAAAAAAAAAACCTGTTTCCAGCTAAATAAATTGCTGATAAGTTAATTAAGTAAAATGAAAGGAATAAATAAAATAATTAATTGAGTAATAAAAATGTTACAGCAATCAACTTGCCAACTTGCAAAAATAGAAATAAAATGAAAATAAAATTTATAACGATAATGCAACAATGTAGCTCCCAAGTTTGACATAAACACGGCACCCAAGGTTTCTACAGTAACCATTCCCTGTATCAACTTTCACCATCTCTTTCCCTTTGCCTAAATCACCCCACCAAAATACAGTAGAAAAATTAGCTTAGAAGTCACATCAGCAGAAGTTAAATCTGAGGTAATATTCAATCCAATCATAATCCATCTCTTTACTATTTAAAGTCATTGTGCTTTCTTTAATCAATTAGATTAAAATAAGCTTAAATCGAAAATCAAAACAAGCACATAATTAGTAATATATGGTTTCTACTCACTGCACTCAATCAAGAATCCACAGTAGTCCTTCTCATAATATACAAACTGCTAGTATATCCTAATTAGAATCAGAAATGAAATGAATAATTGAATAGAAATATTTCTGCTTATAAAACAAAATCAGATTTCTGCTCAATATACCTAATAGACCAAACAAATGCCTAAATGCATAATCTGCCTTCACCTAATAAAATAGAATATAAGAAAAGAGAAGAACTTAACCCCGTACACTGGTTTCGGCCGAGTTAAAGACTGTCGATCGTCGACCGGAGGAGGAGGAGAGGGCGGCGGTCAGTCGGTGAGAATGTTAAGTCTAGGATCGGTCTTGAGTTGAAAGGCGCCGTGAAGACGGCGGCGACGGCGGTGTTGGCGAGCGTCGGTTGCTGCCGGAGAACGGAGGGAGAAAGAGAGGAGATGGGATTCGGTTAGAAATAATATCAAATCAAACAAATGAAATAGGAAAAAGAATTGAACATTCAAATCGAATCGAACTCAAAATGTAACATTCGATTTGTTTTGGTGTACCGAATCGGAGAAAACTGAAATTTATCACGGTTGCAAGAGCAGCTCGCCGGTGCGAGGGCTAGATCGGCGACCGCCGCGGCACGCCAGACTGTATTATTGGTGTGATTTGCTCTCTGTATTTGCTTCTATCTTCTGTAATTTACCGCATTTGACTAAAATCAAAATCAAAATCAAAATCAAAATTGTTAAATGAATAAGAAAATTGAGTGAGAAATAATGTAGTCCGGTATCTATACTTGTGCTATATTAAATAATGGAGTTTTGGCTTTAGTTATATTACGAATGATGTATAATATATGTTGGTTAATTACTATATACATCTTCATTCTTGATTATCATGTTTGAGCTTTAAAAATTGAATAATTATGAATTTTGGCTTATTTAATTCATTTAGGATTATGTAATTGAATTTTTTATCTTTTATATTTATTATTTATATAATAAATGTTCTAATTTAACTGTTACTTTTCATCTATTTCTGTTGTGGCTTCTACCCAAGTGCTCTTTGTGCCGTTGGAACCGGCGGTTCTGACGGTTAACCGCCGGTTCCAATGGTTAACTGCCAGTTTTTCCTGTTTGAACTAGGTGACACGCCAATTTCGTTCGAGGAAATTGATCATTAACAACTCCAATTTCGTAAATCTAAAATCTTGATTCAAATTAATGCCAAACTTCCAATTTTTACACCTCAAAATTTAGTACTCCCTCCGTCCCTCTATTAGTCGCTCATTTTTCTTTTTTGACTGTCCCGCTATTAGTGGCTCGGATCCAAAATAGCAAAGATTAACCCTTTAAAAATTGTGGACCCCACTACTTTTCTATCTTTTACACGCGTGTCCAAAAAATATGAGCTACAAATAACGGAACGGAGAGAGTATTAATTAAAAGCTTGGGTGTGGGTTTTAGAAACTGGACTTGAAAGTTGGGGTTGAGTTTTAAATATAAAGGAGAAATAGGCTAATATGCAAGTTGGTTTTGAAAATGAATGTAAAAGAGAAGAATACGGATCTAGTATTAATTGTTCATTCATTTACACGTGCATACAAATGTTGTTTATTAATATTGTATATATATTATGTTTGAGGAAATATAGGAAAATGGCATTTTAAGGAAAAAAAAAATACTAATCACAGCACTTCTTGAAAAAACTACAAAAATAACACTTTATGACATTTATACCTCTAATTCTTTTATTTAATGACCTCCATACCCTATCGTTTTTACATTTGCAAAAATGTGAATTTTCATATTATTATACGTGTGATTTTCACATAATTGTGATTTTACAATTTTTTTTTTCTATGAAAGCACATGTTGAATAAGAGATCTTTATAAAGAGAAATAGAGTTACACAAATAAGCTAAAAAATCAACCTTGCCAAAACGAGAAAGGCCGAGCCTCGTTAAAACCTCTATGAGCAAAATCCAATGGGAAAAAAACTCATAGAGGAAAAAGAATACCCGTTTAAGAAAGACTCCCTATAAACAACAGTACCAACTACCAAACATGTCTTCTTTTACGAATTTAGTAATAAAAGGAGGCGTCGAATCCCACCAACCATCAGGAACCGTAGACTTTGATATCGCATCTGCAACTCTATTTCCTTCCCGGAAAATGTGAGAAATCTGAAAATGCATATCATGAAGGAAGGAAATAACTCTCGACCATCTCGCTCTGTGGCTCCAAGGAATATGAGAAACATTACGCTTCTGAAAACACGACACCACATACATGGAATCGGTCTCTAACCAAAGGTAGTGCCAACCATGCTCCTTAGCCACTTCAATCGCAGTAATCGTCGGATGCAACTCCGCTTCAAACGCTAGGACCCTGCAAAGATTCACATATTATTATACGTGTGATTTTCACATAATTGTGATTTCACAATTTTTTTTTCTGTGAAATCACATGTACACATTTGTGCTTTAACATATTATAGTGATGCGATTTCACATATTATACTGATATGAAAATCGGAGAAGAATGCCAAAAATGTCCAAAAATGCTATTTTTTGTAATTGTTTCAAGAAGTACTACAATTAGTATTTCTTTTCAAAAATGCTATTATTCCACTTGCCCCTACATATTTTACGCAAGTTGCATGTTACGAACATGTTCAATTAATACAACTATTATTAGTAAATATTCATGGATTTGCAAATACGTGTATAAAGCCGCATGATTTTATTTTTTTTCATGCGTTACAATCATCATCAATGGGATATAGTACTTAAAAATCATAAACTTAATTATCTAACAAATGCTTTTTTTTTTCTTTTTGACAAGAAAATCATTGTGCAGCAATCGAACAACAAAATCCATGGACACCTAAAATTTCTTGTAATGTTTATTCAAATAAATAATAATTCATGGACACCTTTTACTTTATATTTATAGAAGTTGATCTATAATTAGTGGGAGTCGGTATTCCAAAAAATAAAATTAACAACTTTAGATTCGATCTCAACTTTTGTAGACATGTTTGAACATGGAAGAAGAATAGACACTTATAAACTTTCTACATTCCATATATCTCATACTTTGAAAGTCACATCAAAATTCTAAAAGTCAAAACATTTGAGCGTCAATAAAAATATTTTATTCTATTCTACGCTTCGTTCTCGAAACTTTTCTTCAAGAATCACGAACAATTTCTTCATTCTATTCAAAACGAGCCAAAACATAGGTAAATGATATAATTCTTTGGATAAACGTGCACTAATTTCCTCATTAATGACAATATTAACCATTATATTCCACATATATTTATAACTCATCAAAATCATTATCATAAATTAATCAAAGTCAAAACCATCTTCCTTCAAACACACACACACACATATATATATATACATGAATATTAATCTAAACCAACTAATCACAAACACAATTCAACAAACATAAAATATAATCTCATCAAGAAAAAAAAAATATAGATGTTGTCAAGAAAATGCCTCCACAACTAATCCAAAACCTCAACTTCTGGCTGTCGGAGCACCCTTCCATCGTCCACTTCCGGTGGAGTCCGACGGAATCATGGGCGGCGACGTGGTCGTTCCTCATCGCCTCCATCGCCGCCTACATTTCCATCTCCGCCGCCCTCCACATCTTCCTCCACCTCCTCCTCCGCCGTCACAAGCCCGTCCCCCTCGGCCCCCTCCCGGCCCTCCACAGCCTCGCCATGTCCCTCCTCTCCGCCGCCATCTTCGCCGGCATGCTCGCCTCCTCCGCCGCCGAGATCCGCGACACGCGGTGGTTCTGGCGGCGGAGCAAAACCCCATTCGAGTGGCTCCTCTGCTTCCCCCTCGGCACCCGCCCCTCCGGCCGCGTCTTCTTCTGGTCCTACGCCTTCTACCTCTCCCGCTTCCTCCACATCCTCCGCACCCTCATCTCCCTCCTCCGCCGCCCCGCCCAGCTGCCGGCGTTCCAGATCATCAACCACTCCGCCCTCATCTGCATGGCGTTTCTCTTTCTAGAATTCTCGCAGTCGTTCCAAGTGCTCGCGATCCTCTCGATGACCGTCGTCTTCGCCTTGGTGTACGGATACCGATTCCTCGAGGAGATGGGACTTAAAAGCTGCAGCTTCCCTTTCGTGATGTTTTGTCAGATCGTTTTAATGGTGACGAACTCCGCATGGCACGTTGGGGTGTTGGCGCTCCATTTGTCGAAAGGCGGCTGCAACGGCATGGGCGCGTGGCTCTTCAACACCGTGCTTAACAGCTTCGTGCTTCTCCTCTTGCTTAATTCCTATGTTAAAAGGTGCTTCAGTGAGAGAGAGAGAGGGGGAGAGAGAGATAGTTCTGCTTCTGCAGGTTCTGGGATTAGTCGCGCGAAAGCTGCTGCGAGTTTTGATTTGAGCAACAAACTGCTCACCTCGAATAGCGACTGCGAGTAGAAGGGTTTATAACTTGTTTTACATTTGATGCGGAGATATTATAACGCGTGTTTTTTGTAGTGTTATAACGTGGGGTTTTGATGTTGTTGGATTTCTCAGGTTAAGCAAGATTTGCTCAAATTGTGTATATTGAATCTTGTTCAAATATTTAATAATATCTTAATTAATTTATACCCAAACATGTTCCGTTGTGTATTTCTAATATAATTTGATTTTGTGAACAATTTCAGTCAGTATATATAATTGCAATTTTGATGTTTGATTTCTCGTGTTAAGCATGATTTGGATCAAGTTGTTCATATAAAATCTTGCTTGATATGGAGAATTTATAATATCTTAATTAATAACCAACCATGTTCCGTTGTGTATTTCTAATTTGAGTTTGTAAATAATTTCACTCAGTATAATTGCAATTTTTTTTATTATAAAATTCTCGTAGCTTGTATTTGGATCTGAATTCGTCCTAATATTAAATGCTATTTATCTCCGTTTCTTATGTTTTTTTTTCCCTTTTTGAGAGCCATTTTTTATGTTTAGTGAACCACTGTTATAAGCAAGCTAAAATTGTAAAGACTATTTAATATTCTCTAAACATAATTGGAGAATTCATAAACCTATATTTTTATGCAAATAGTAACTTACAAAATATAAACAACACAAAGTTGATAAAATAATTGGAGCATTATTTATTTCTGTTACCATATATAGTATGTTTCTGTGATAATGAAATAAAAGATGATATAAAAATAATTTGTTTCGTTAAATTATATCCAACGTGAACATTTAAATTTGTCATTAATTTGTGTTGTGTTATCTTCAGCCTATCAGGTGAAATAATCAAGAATATTTAAAGCTACGTTTGGGCTAAAACTGGCCTTCAGTTATAGGCATGTTCATTATTCAATCTTTGATCGGCCAAGAAATTAAAATTCATTTATATGTTTTTGATTGTTGAGTCGAAGAAATGAGGCTAACATTAATTAATTAAAACTAAAATGAACTTAGATTGATTACAATAATAAAGCCGCCGTATTTTTGCCTATTGTACTTTTCAATTCCATTAGTCTTCATTATCAACTGCACAAGTAATTATAACATATACCATAATTCTATACATTAGAAGCTTCCAAAAACAAAAAGTCGTGTCTTGCTACATAAAAATTAAAAATAGATTAATTACTAGGAATAGTTTTATGTACATCTGCACTTATTTATCTTGACCATATGGTGTTTTTCTTCTAGAAGAACAAATATTTAATCAAGTTCCTTTTTGACATATTGATTTTTGAGTGGAAAGTTATAATAGTACTTCTTAGATAGAAAAGATAATAGCACTCAATATAAAAAAAGATAAATAATAGATTTTTAGACATTTATATCTCTCATTTTTTTCCGAACATAATCCACACTTTTTATTTAATGATGTCACATAAAAAAATGAGTGAAAAACTCGTAATAGTCATTCCTAAAACTAAAAGATAAATAATGGCCTTCAAAACTTAAAACACAAATTCTAGCCCTCGAAATAGTAAAATGGTCATATTTCCCTTAATGACTATTTTTTTTAATTTTCTCTCTCCTCATTTATTTACTTTCCCTCCTAAGTCCTACCTACTTCTGTTTTCTCTCTCCTCCTTTTATTTGTGTTGCTAATTTTAAAGAGGTTGTGGAGATTTCCGGCGGCGGCGCAATTTCCGTTGAAAAATTCCGGCGATGGAGATTCAAAATTTCTGATGTATGAATCTTCGTGTATGTACAACATAATATTTGAAGTAGCTTGTGTGTATGGATACATAAAAATCAACATACATGAAGACTGTAATGGAACATACAAGAAGTACGTAGGCCTATATAAGATAAGCTTATATCCTACTATACACATACGTGTAAATACATACACGAAACATGTGCATTTCATGTATATCTACATGTGAAACAAAACACATACACGAACATGTAAGCTTCAAATATATACAACACAAGAAATTTATCGACTTCATATGTATACGTACATGAAATAACACATTCATGTACGTATACATACATGAAATAACACGTACACAACACATGTATGTATATATACATGAAATAACTAAACACGCACTAAATCTAAAAATATGGAACGAATATGTAGTAGATCTAAACAAATACATCAAATCTAGTAGTAGATCTGGAATGACGACGACGGGAATGACGGTTGAAATATAAAATCTCCGGTGGTGATGGCTGCGACGACTGCAGTATCGAGGATGCAGGGACGATGGCGGACGAGACGGATCTACTATCTTGCAAGGGTGAGAAAATGACGACGGAGAATAGATCGGCGGCGTAGACGACGGTGGCCATGACGACGAGGAGATCGGAGTGACACCATTGTCCTCTCCTACCCCGACACGAACTCACCAAAGGAGAAGCTCGCTTTCTTCAGATCTATGTCGAAGATGACTAGTTGACATATCTGCAACAACTTTGTGACGTCGGAGAAGGTGGTGATGGCTTTGTGACGCCGAAGAACGGGATGACGACAAGATCCAAGAGTAGCACGGGATGACGATGAGTCCGAGCAGCATATGAGGGCTTAGAGCAGAGTGGTTGTGGCGGTGGAAGAAGATGAATAGCAAAGAGAAGAGAGGTGGGCGAGAGAGAGAGAGAAGTTGAGATGAGAGAGAAGATTGAGAGAAGAGAGAGATAGAGAGAGAGAGAGTGACAAATGGTGGAAAGGAGATTAGAAGAGAGAAAAGATTGAGAGTAGATATAGGGGTAATATGGTAAATGAGGGATATTATTTGTGTTTTAAGTTTTGAAAGCTATTATTTATCTTTTAGTTTAGAAAAGTGACATTTTGGACCATTAATTCAAAAAAAATTGCGAATCATAAATAAAATGAAACTATTACAAGTGTATTTCACATTTTTTATTTAGTGATAGTACAAATAAAAATTTGTTTCATGGATCGTCATTTTACGGGAAAGTCGCCTTGACAACTCATTACCCCATCCTCGAGGCGCAAGGTGAGGATACTTAGACAATAACCATGGCTTTATGCCTCATCACAGTTGATGGGTTATTGCTAGAAGAGCCTAACCTGAGCGGGAACTGCGTATTGGTCCCACACGTCCCTTTCTCATCATCCGAATCCACAGCATCGCGGAGATACTGCTCACCCACTAGGTCATGGACACACTGGTCATTCCTTCCTTGTGCACTTTGACCTTTGCTTGACATGATTCGCCCTTATCAAGTAGAGGCCAATCTGCTTGACTTGAACGGACCATGGTTTTAGTTCAGGATCCTTCCGAAACCATTAGATCCAACCGCGAGCACCAATGCCTCATGATTATCTAAACATGTCAACACTTCATCTTTCCAACCCAAAACTCACAAATTACGCACAAGACATAATAATAAACATAAAAGCAATAAAGAAGAATGACATAAAGTAAAGAGAAATACGAGATACGTACTTGAATATAAATTGTACCTAAGGCAAACCGCCTAGGTGTTGTTCTTCACAATGCAGAAAAGTAAATGAAAGCAAAAGTAAACTATTATTTTGGTAAACATAAATTTTAGAGTACAAGACTTATAATATTCGTGACTCCTCCCACAGCCTACTTGGTGGAATTTATATATCATGATGAAGGAATGAGAAAACCCTAGCCTTTAGCCGCCTCCTCATTTCCCAAGTTAGGGAAAATCTTTCCATATCTAACTTGATTTGGCTAATTGATATTTTATTGATCTGATGAGATCCTTTCCTTGTTGACTGGATTTTGACCTTCCTTCCTTGCCTCTAATCTTATTTCTCCCACTACAGCACTTGCATTCTTTAACCAACACGTCTTTCCTTAATTATCTTCTCCGCAGTACGGTCATACTGGAATCAGAGTTCTTCAGATCATACTGAGTTGCTTCTTTTGGTATGCCCATACTAGCCGCATTTGTGTTAGTTATGCTCATATTGACCAGATCTGGAAAGTATGTTGTACACCTTGTTCTTGTCTCCAACTTACTCGTTCTCTTCCCTATATAACTCAATACATACACAAAAGAAAGAGAAATGGACACAAAACGACACAAAAGTTGAAGACGTACGTATCACACACAAAGGTGAAACTACTACAACGCACAAAGGCGGGACGCTATAATATATCTTTTCTAGTTTAGAAGTGCTTAAATTAATAACTCTTGATCTTTCTTATTGATTGTAGATCTAATTAATTCATACTATTATCTACATCTAGTTATGCTGGCCTTGTTGATCTCAACATAGAGAATTAAGAAATAGTAGGTTCGGGATAAAATTAATGAAGACTTAATTGATCACCTGGACTTTGTGCAAGCTAGCTAATTAATATTTTTATCTAATTGGTGTGGTTACTAAGATTAATATCATAATCATTTGGTATAACTTGCACATCAAATGATGATAGCTAGTTCGTCATGTTGTGAAACTCCGTTAGTTCAAATGCATACCAATGATAAAAAATAGAGAAAATACTCAAAACTAGTCAGCTTTTCAAAAGTAAAAATCAACAATAGCCACATAATTTTAAAAGAGAAATAATTGTCTTTCTTATTTTATTGCCCTCATTCCTAGGGTTGGTAATATGGATATCGGTTATCGATTTTTAACCGTAACCGACAATAACCGAGTCGGTTCGGGTAACCGATAACCTATAAAAACCAGTTCGGTTTGGGAATCGGGTGTTAAAATTTCAAATTTCGATTTCAGGTACTAACCGAAACCAATTAAATTAACCGGATAACCGATTAAAATTAAAAACCAAATAATAATTAAATTTTAAACTACAAATAAATTCGGTGGCCCAAATTTAATATTTAAGTAGGCCCAAATCCAAGTTCAAAGCCCATCCGAATCCAACCCAATTACTTATAATGTCTCTCCTCTCTATTTATAGGGCTTGTTTGCTATGAGTGATTAGGGTGTATAATATATATTATACACCCTAATAACTTGTTTGGTATAAAGTATAGGGCCCTTTATAAAATTCGGGCCCGTTGAATTATACCTATTGTTGTTATTATCTAATACCACCTATGAGGTGATATAAATAATACTATAAGGGCTCGTTTGGTAGGGATGATTAGGGTGTATAATATGTCTATGACGTCCTAATATCTTGTTTGGTATGAAGTATACGGCCCTTTATAAAGTTCGGGCCCGTATGAATAATACTTATTTTTGTTGTTATGTATACTACCTATGAGGTGGTATAAATAATACTGCAACTAATTATAGCAATAAATTACAATAATTACTATGTGTTGCAGAGAATTTAATACATCATACCAAACGGAATATTAATTCTTTATATTTATAAGATATCCCAGTCAAACATATCAGGTCTTATCTCATACTTTGTACCAAACGAGCCCTAACTAAATATAAGAATAAATTACTATAATTTCACCATTTACCATAATTAATATGTTTTGCAGAGAATTTAATACATCATACCAAACACAATATTAATTCTTTATATGTATTAAGATATCTCAGCTAATCATATCAAACCTTATCCCATACTTCGTAGCAAACGAGCCCATAAAGTCATAATTAATCCCTCTCATCTCCTTTTCTCAACCGATGTGGGATGAAGAATTTTTTTCCATCCCACATCTTCATTCCACATCGGTTGAGAGAAGGAGAATTCTTCATCCCACATCGGTTGAGAAAAGGAGAGGAGAGGGGGTATGACCTTATAAAATGAAGGAAACCATGTAAAAGCACAAATTTCGAATTATTTAGTTTTATGTTTGATTGAAATTATTTTATTTCAATGACATAAAATGCATTTCGAATTTTAAATAAATTAAATATTTTAAAATTTAAATTAATTAAAATATTTATTTATTAATTAATGTTGAAACTATTAGTTAATTTTTTGCACGGTTAAATGGATAACCGACCTTGATAACCAACTCGGTTATCAGATAACTGATTATTTGGGTCGGTTCGGTTATGGTTAGTAAATTTTGAAATTTTCGGTTCGGTTAACCGTTTTTTTCGGTTCGGTTAACTGCGGTTAACCGAATTACCACCCCTACTCATTCCTATATGTGATAGTGTACGAATGGTGGTGTATGAATTGGCCATGTATGAATAGCCGTGTATGAATGTTCATGTATGAATGATCATGTATAATTGTTCATGTATGAATGATCGTGTAAGATTGGTCTTGTATGTATGATATCTTTTCAAACTTTTAAATTGTATTTTCATGTGTGATTTAACAAACACGACATATAATCATGATTGATTGTGTATGATTGGTCATATATGAATGGAACATGGCAAAAATATTAGTATATTATAAGACACACATACACGAGTTTATGTATGGTCGTGTATGAATTGGTTGCATATGAATTGATCGTGTATGAATAGTTGTATGAATGGTCGTGTATGAGTCGCCGGAAACTTTTCGCCGGAAAAAGTCAACGGCATTGACTGTCGGCATTGATCGTAGACTGTTGACTGTTAACCACATATAGGAAGAAGGGCAAAACTATAAATTTATTAAAAAAATCCCAAAAAAATACTCTATTTACTCTTTTAAATTATGTGGCTATTTGTGATCTTTACTTTTGTCAAATGACTATTTTTGCTTTTCACCCATTAAAAAAATACTCTCATATATATTTCTATACTTTTCGGATTATATATATATATATATATATATATATATATTTCTATACGAAATATATCTTGGAAAAATAGTCAATTTTATCTCAATAAATTGGATTGGTATCTATTTTATCCCAACAAATATATAATGACAATTTTATACCTAATAAATGTGAGAATCCACATGTTAGATGCTAAAATTTCGAAAATAAGGAATAAGTTAAATTAATGTCAATTCCTTTCTAGGAGCATTTTTACAGATGAAAACTGCATTTATATACTCCATCTATCCTTGAAAACATGCCTAATTTTTCTTTTTAGTTCGTTCTTTAAAAACATGTCTTTTTTTTTGGGTCTTTTCTCCACTTATAAAATGTGAAAATCCTTTTTCACTCACAATACATTTTAGTATTATAATTTCTTAAAATCCGTATCACTCTAAAATTGACATATTTATGGGTAACGGAGGGAGTATAAGTTTCAACACATTTTATTTACGAAGTACAATTTCAAAGGAAATTGAAAATGCCATTCGATCACCATGCATTGCACAAGCACAATCAATATATAGCATTTTAATTTTCAAACGTGGCATTTTATTTCACGTATGCATGCGCTGCATTTCAGTGTTTTCGAACAAACTACATTTTCCAATTTATTTAGGGAAAAATGGGATAATAGCACTTTTAAGATTAAAAATACTAATAATAGCACCAATTTTTAAAAAATACAAATAATAGTACTTCTGGACATATTTACCCCTCCTTCCTTTTTCTATTTGAGAATTCACGAATTTTAATTCGTGAATTCATGAAATCTAATTTTTGAATTCACAAATTTAAATTTGTGATTTCACTCATCAGATCAAATACATCTTCTTCAAATTTAAAATATTAATTCGTGAATTTACAAATTCACAAATTCTAATTTATGAATTCACTAGTTTTAATTTGTGAATTCACGAATTCTAATATGTGAATTCACGAATTTTAATATGTGATTTCACGCATCAGAAAGAAGGTAGTCGGACGGGAGACATCGCTGGAAAATTGCCACTGGAAATAAGGAGGGAGGTGCACCGCCGTCACTTATAGACAGACAAATAAGTTAGAGTTATGATTCTTCAAAATTAGAGAATTAGGCACAAAATAAATCATATGAAAACATAATTTTTGGTTGATGGTCCCGAGACGGATATCTTGGTGTAGAGGGGGGGAATACACCAAGGTTTAAAAACTTTTCCAATTAAAAACTCTTTGAGTGAGCTAGATGTGTTCAACCAAGCTAGAAGTCAGCTAGGTAGACACAGCTGGTTGTGTGTGTGCGGATGTTGGTGGGTTATTGGAAAATCCGTCTGTTACTTCAAATATATTGCAAAGCTCTGTTTCTCTTTTCTATTAGTCAGTTTATGCAACTTGAAAATATGCTTATCAATGGTCAGCTGGATGCATAAACAAAGTTGTACAGAACAAAGCAGTTTAACGTGGTTCGGAGAAACTACTTCTACGTCCATGGCCAGAAATCTCTGGCAAATGCACTAAGGATAACACTGACTTTCCGCGCAGTCAGCAAACGTTGCAGCTCAGTTCCTCGAGCTGGATACAAGTTTATGCATACTGTATCGAAACGTGACCAGTCTGTTTACGGGCATAGCTGAAGCCTAACCTGTAGTTTACGGGTACAACTTAAGCCTAACCTGTAGTTTACGGGTACTACTTAACATGAACCTTAACCTAACCTTTTTCTGGGTTTGAGGGTTTGGTTTTGGGTTTTTCAACTATGAATGAGTTCTTACAATGAAGAACATATGAGTATGATGAACTCATTCAAACTAGGCTTAATATGGGAAGGATTATATGCCTAGATTCTAGTGGGAGAGAGTATCAACAGCCTGAGAACGAATAAGAACTCTGGAGAATGCAGGCTACTGGATCTTGAAGCTTTTCAGAGAGATCTCTTGATCTTGACCTGAGTAGTCTTCTTTCTGTGTAGACTTTTGATCTCTCTTCTTGCGTTCTCTCTCTATTTTGTTGATGGAAAAGACTCATATTTATAGGGAGAGATTAGAACTAGCCGTTGGAAAGAGCTGTTCTGAATCTCTACCTAACTTCTAATAATTAGGTCTTGTCTTCATCCGCATTTTCCTCGTATAACAGTCCTAGGTCTGACTTCTAGGTGCTGAGGTGTCGAGTTCCTGTTGGTCCAAGTCAGCTATGACTTTATCTCAAGTTATCTTCGACTCTGCTGCGCTGTTGACTCTGAGCTGTGTCTTTGAGTCGTCACACTAGCTGGGTCTTTCCTACAGCTGTGTCTGGATAAACTTGATCGTCTTAGATCTGGATGTCATTACTTTGATCACTCAACTTGACTTGCCCTTCTGTGTACTCAGCTTGGTCAGCTGAGTCTTTCTTCTCGTCTGCTATAATCTCTATACAGCTCTGTTGGGCTTCTCTGCTGTATCTTCTCTGCTGTGTTGGCTCTGTTCAGTTGTGCTTCACTCCAGCTGATCTTAACTCAGTTGATCCTTTAGCTGGATCTTCTGCTGTCTTCAGCTGCTTTACCTGTAAACTTAGAAAATCTATAAGCTCAAATAGGTGAGCTGGAAAACTACTTAGGCTTGCGCAATCATCTACTCGGTTGGGGTCAGTTGGATTTTGGTATCAAATTAAAACTCTTATAATTTTCCCAACATTGATCATGAAGGGTAAAAATGTACAAAAGTGACACCTCTTGTAAAAACTACAAAACTGGCATTTTAGGTCATTTTTGCCTCTCCTCCATGATTTCACATCAGTATAATATGTGAAAGCACGGATGTGTACATGTGCTTTCATAGAAGAAAAAAAATTGTGAATTCACAATTATATGCAAAACACGCGTATAATAATATGTGAATTCACATTTTTGCAAATGTGAAAATGATCTTATGTTCGTTTATACATGTGCTTTCACATAAAAGAATTTGTGAAATCACACGTATAATAATATGTGAATTCATATTTTTGTAAATGTATTAACGATAGGGTATGGATGTCATTAAATAAAAGAATTAGGAGTACAAATGTCCAAAAGTGCTATTTTTTTGTAGTTTTTTCAAGAGGTGCTATAATTAGTATTTTTATCCTTAAAAGTGTTATTTTCTCACTTACCCCATATTATTAGTATTATTTCTTAAGATAATATTATATGTGAATAAATTTACCAAGGTACACCGTGACCAACATTTACTGCTCCTACCAAGACTTACAAGACCTACACCAAAATAAGAATAATGAAGGATTATACTAGCTCCCTCCGTTCTACTGTCTTCTTTTTCTTATTGGGTTGTCTTATTCAAATTGTCTTGTTTCAAATAAGGAAATAATTAACCCTTCAAAATCATTCAAAAGTGATGAAACCTACCCACTTTCTATCTTTTCACCCTTATTCTTAATCTCCTTGCCGAACAGTAACAAGACAATATGAGCGGGACGAAGAGAGTAGTTCAATCCTTGAGAATACAAGATAATATATTGTCACTTGAAATAAATCAAAAGCTAATCTAAAACAATTAATACGGTTACAAAGAAGTGCAAAATCCAAACAACTACAAAAGAAGATGAAATCTTATCACCATAACTAGATTGCTCATCTAGTTCAGTTGCTATGAACACTTCCATACCATTGAGCAGCGGGGGTAATATCGTCCCATTAGCAGGAGAAATTGTGACATTTGCTATATCTTGGACCAATATTGGGTATAGAGTTACCACTTCACATGATCTATATTTTTCCAATTCCACATTTACCCTCATAACACCATCTACATATATATCCATATACCTCGTGACATTTGTAGTTTCGGATGCATTGAAATTTTGGTAAAAATATAACACCATGTAAGCTGATTGAGGATTAGGGTTAGGAAGAGTAATCAACATATGAATTGATTGTGAAGTATTTTGTGAAGCTATTGCAGTGCCGAGGACAGGCGCAGGAGGGCTATTTTCGTAATTTGACCACAAAAGAGTGACGTCATCAAAGCTTACATTTACGTAACCAGAAACTTGTTGTGGCATCCAATATCTGTTTAAATGTTCTTCGGAGTCAACAGACTGTGGCCTGCAGAAACAATTGTTTAAAGATAAGAGAAGCACTCTAGTGCGTGCGGTGGATCGTACAGTGCGATTGGTGCGGCACACCATATTTTTATAATTTTTTATTTTTAACTTTATATAGGTGCGTGTTTAACAATATTAATTTTGAGTGATGCTATTCAGACCTAAATGTCCGGACACAATCCAACCCGTTTAGGAAAATGGAGCGATTCGGCCCATTTTACCTATTTATTTAATTTTGTAATTAAAAGAAAATATGAAAGTACATTAACTCAACTATCTATGTTAAGACACATCCTTAGCATCACTAATTCTCAAATCAACCTCAATACATAAAATATAATTATTTAATTAAATTTGAAATTTGGTGCAAATTCTTTCTATTTAAAATGGAAGTTAAGGGTAATTAAGTAAATTATATTAGAGTACTAACTAGTACCATTATTTTATTAGATAAAGCTTAAATTAAAATTATTAATATATCTTTTTATGTTTAGACATATATGTCCAAAAAGTATTATTGATTAATTTTTACTAGCTTGCATTGGTGAAATAATGAATTATGAATATATGGATTTGATGAGGTTATAACTTCATGCAACTTCATGGAAAGAAAGCAACATAAAAAATGATTCAATACATAACTATGATGTCACACGCAGACACAAGCATATAATCCATTACTGTATAATGATATCCCTAATATATGTAGGGGTGAGCATTCGGATTACGGATCGGATTTTTGTTCAATCTGATCTGATCTGAAAATCAGAATTTCTTAAAAAACGAATCTGATCCGATCCAAATGATCCGAAAATCTGAACCAAAAAAATCCAAAATTTTAGCCCTAAATCTGATCCGATCCGAAAAATTCAAAATTTTTCAAAAAATTCCCAAAAATCCAGAAATTCGAAAACTTTTTCATTCTCAAAGCAAACAAATATAATTAAAAAAATTAAACCAGTAGATATAATAAAAACTTCTCATTCTCAAAACAAACGGAAATAATTAAAAAAATCCGAACCAAATTCATATTTCGGGTTTGGTTCAGTTCAGATTTTTGAATTTCAGTTATTTTGCTCACCCCTAAATATATGTATGTTGCATACGAAAAAATAAGGGTCAATGGCCTGAATTTTGTTCTCATATTACGATTATAGCCTGAACTTAAAGAAATTACAAAAAAGTAGGGCTGTCAAAACAGGCCCGGCCCGGCCCGGCCCGACGGGCCGGCCTGTTTTCGGGCCGGGCTGGGCTCAGCAAATTTAGGCCCGACAAATTTTCGGGCCGGGCCGGGCCGGCCCGAAATAGGCAAAAGCCCAGTGGGCTCGGGCCGGCCCGGCCCGGCCCGGTAAAAATGTGCTATAAATTGATTTTTCGGGCCGGGCTGGGCTCCATATTTTCCGGCCCGATGAATTTTCGGGCCGGGCCGGCCCGGCCCGATTTTTCCAAAAAGCCCGCCGGGCTCGGGCCGGGCCGGCCCGGCCCGGAAATTTGCCAGCACTACAAAAAAGTAGCATGGACTTAAGCTCGTCGTTCACTTTATTTGAGCTAAATTTCGGTGACGGAAAACCGACTCAGATTGCTGAAGCATATAATTTCTACATGTCTCCACATCATATTTTGGCAATCCGAGTAACCTTTCCGTCGCAAGTTCGGGTACCATAATGTGAACGACGAATTGAAGTTCAGAGTATTTTTTAACTTTTTGAAGTTCAGACTATAATCGTAACATGTACGTAAGTTCAGTCTATAAAGTGTAATTAGCCCAAAAGGGACACAATAATAAATCATCAAAAAATATCAAATTAAATTAGATAACTTACTCTATTACTTGATCATAACCCCCAAAATTAATTCTGCTTACGAGATGATAAGCTGTTCCATTCTTCATCTTTGAATAAGTCTGATTAGGGCTATCATAAACTGGCTGCAAATAAGTTGCCTCAAGAGAAGAAATAAATGGTGTCCCACCATTATTCCTACCTCTCAAGCACACTGTTATATTACCATCCTTAGGCCTATATATAACCTCATGAAATATAGGCCCATTGCTAGAAGAAGATGACGACGACGACGACGACGACGAGGAGTTAACGGTCACCCAAAGTTGGCCGCCGAGTAAGAGATCGAACACCGGCGGCAATGATTTCCCATCATAATTTGCATAGTAAAATCCGGCACGAAAAATATATTTGACTTTATTAGTTAATGCCAAACCGTAGCAATTAAGATCATCTTTGGGGAAATATCTTAATGTAGTAAAGAATTGTGGGACATCATCAAATCCTGATGAACTAGTGTTGTTGATTTGCTTTGTTTTACCAGAATCTATGAATAAGCTATCTGGAAACCATAATTGGTTTTTGTATGGTTGAGTAAATTTACTAATTACTCCACAATCTATGAGCAAGAAAGAGTCGTCGATTACTGCAAAACAAATTTGTAGTTTTGAAGTTAGTTAAGCTATATGATTTTTGTCCATTTCTTGATATGGTTGGATCTATGCTACTCCCTCGTCCCCCAATAAGTGTCCCGAGTCGCCAAAATTTTTATCCCCGAATAAATATTCAATCACATAATTATGTCAAATTGTCATATTTACCCTGAATCCCTGACTGAAGGGAAAATGTCCAATCATTGCTCTATTATAGCTCTCATCACTATAATAGAGCAGTTTGGTTCTCCAAGCATGCTCTATTTTCTGCTCTATAATAGATAAATGAATAGTATTGCTCTACTAGTAGAGCAATACTATTCATTGCTCTATTATTTTCTTTTGTTTTTCTTTTACTTTTATTACATTTAGTTATATTTTTGTAACATTATAATATTTAGTTATACTTTTATACATTAAATTATAAAGAATATTAAAATTACATAATAAAATTTTAACATATAAAATTACTAAAGATACGGAAATTGAAATTACAAAATATTACTAGAAAAAAACATGAGAGGTTTTAATAAAGTTCGGATTTTTAATATGTGATTTTCGAGACTTGTAAAAATTATTTTTCTTTATAATATAATCTTATTTTGGCATTCATATTATCAATTTATACATTTTTTTTCATTAATTGAGATAGGTTATATATGTGTTAAAATTAAATAATATAAATATTCTAAAATAGAGAAAAAAGTAGAGCAAATGTCTGGAGATGATGTGCTGAATTTACTCTATACAAGAGCAAAATTGTGCTCTACTATAGAGAAATGGTTGAAGATGCTCTTAGTACGGTATTTATATTTATAATTTTAAAAAATGAAAGGAACAAACTTACATGGAAATGTAACGCCTTCAGTCTGATACGCCCATATAAGAAGTACTATAATTGCAAATTTCTCCATTTTCTAAGATCAAATTTTATGCCTTATCAAGCTCCAAAAATAAGATGGTGGATTTTGGCAAAACCAACAATGAGCTGTATATATAATTTAACAACACTTGGTAAGTGACGTCACTTTTGAAATGAAACTTGATAATCTCTATGGTGTGGCCTATTTTTCTTGGTAAAGGGAATAAACTAGGGCATAACTAAAAATCCAATCATAGACGAGGGAGTCTCCTGTGCAACCGGTCGCATCGTGCCACCAACACAGTTGACTTTAAAAAAAATAGTTTTTAATTAATTAATATAAATATTAATTGGATATTAATAAACCCCAATTGAGGATAATAAAAAAACCTAATTAGAGATTAACAAGCCTCAATTTAGATTAATAAACTTTAATTGAAAATTAAGAAACCCTAATTGAAAGTTTATAAATCCTAATGGGAATACATTGAAGAAAACCAATATTAAAATAATAAAAATAAAAATAAAAAAATAAAAAAATAAAAAACATCATAAAAATAAAAATAAAAAAGGCGAGCACATGTGATGCACACGCCTTCCTTAAACATAAAAACAAAATTAAAAAAGGCAGACGCGTGAGATGTGGAGTGTGAAGTGCGCGCGCCATCCATTGGCACACGTGAGATGCACGCGCCATGTGAGCTTGGGTTCGGTCGCACAGTGCAACCGGCCGTTTGGAAGAATTTGTGATCATAGACATATCAGTCACTTGACATAATTGATAGCTGTCATCTAAGTTTTGAAATAAATAACAAAATGTCCTGTGTTTGGCGAGAATCGGGTAAGAATTGAAAGAATTCAGTGCAGTATCTGGATAATACACTCATCTACTGCAGACTCCTTTGAAGAATTCCATACCTCAGTAATCCACCAACGAAGCTAATCGTCGTATACATACAAAATATATACACTTCTCACGTAGCCATATACGTAGAGCAACTTTTGGTATACGAGATACATACGTACATTGTTGATTATGATGGACGCAGGGTGATTGAACCAGGAGCCTTCATTAATACTCCACCATCAGACATGTAGAAACAGTTGTAGTTGATACGAGTAACTAGAGCTGCCAAATGAGGGAACTGCCCTACGTTCAGCTTCACCGATAGAATCTGAAACGCAACCAAAATAGATTTAAGATACCCAAACCAATCAAATTCTACTGGATGAGAATTAAGGTGACAAATTTACACTACTTAGGAAGAAAAGAACCAAACCAAACCAATCAATACGAGGTCTCATGAAGAATACTAGAAGCTACTGCTTCTCTTCACTTATACTTAGTTGCTCATTCCTATTTAACATACTGATAAACCAGCTAACCGAAAACCAAAATGAAAGAGAAGTTTCCCTCAAGAAGGGAAAACAAAAACGACCAACTGAAGTTTTTATTCAACGAACAACTCAAAAGAGACCCAGGGGAGCAGTGGCGGACCCATGATTTTAAATATGGGGGTACGAAATTGATTTATTTTTCAGCTATCCAATAATAAAAAATGATTTAAAATGCAAAAAATTAGATAAAATGTATATAAAGAGATATTCATAGAGTTCAAAAACAATATTATTCAATAATTACAACTGAAGACTCGAGTCCGAGCCGACGAGTCTTCATTTTCAGGAATCGATCCATGACATTCAAAAGAGAAAGAAGAAGAAATTCTATTCTTTAAAAGAACAAGGCAGCCGTAAATGAAAAATAGGAAAAGGTAGTGGGGCCTTGTGAATTGGGGATTAAATTATTAAAATATTATGTTAAACTATTAAATTATATTAATTGTGGGCTGAGTTATTGAATTTTTACAATATTATACATTATATATATATATAGTAAAAAAAATAAAAAATTTGCCGTCCCCCCTTATCCCCAAGTGCATCCGCCACTGCAGGGGAGAACAAAGTGATTGGTGTAAGCAGAAATTATATCAATACAAGTCACAAGATAGAGATTCCAAGGGGAAATAATATCTTCTATCAAATATGATATTGTTTCAGGGTTAAATGCAAAAGAATTCAAGATGTATAATTTCATTAACGAATTTTCAATTTCCGTAAAAATAAATTAAAATTAAACCTAACATTTTTTTTATTGGCGTTTGGAAAATGAAAAATATGGCATCCTAAAAGGCACGCTCACTTCAGCTTATAAGTTAATCATTGAGTTAATTTCAGTTGAATTTGCCTAGTTTTGGGGTTAGTCAGCAGATAGCAACACGCTGAAAGTTTGTTATTAGCATTGCTAAAATTACAAATATATACTTTGTTGTAGAGTTTGTGTGTATCTAGGTTACCTTGTAGGATTAGATTGAGACCTCTACTCCCTACATATATATATGGGGTCTCTCTACTTGTTTATAAACACAATCTATTCTATTCTTTTCTAAATGGTATCAGAGCAGGCCAAGGCCAAATCCCTCTCTGGTCTAATCTGCTATGCCGCTGCCATTCCAGTCGCTCTGCTTTGATATGCTCGTCGCTGCTATTGCTCTGCTGTTCGCAGCCAACTCTTTGCGGTTTCTGATACTATTCTGAATTCCATCTTTAATGTCAGATTCAAATTCTAAACCTACTTTTAGGACTCGGTCCTAATATGCCGCTGCTGGAATTCCTTCTTTAATGTCTCATAATCTCATTCAGATTTTAAATCTACATTTGGGACTCTGTCCTAAACTGCTCAGCCGACTTTGTTCGGATCTGCCTGCTGCTGCTGCTGCGGACTTTGTTCCGTTCTGCCTGCCGTCACTGCTGTCTTGTGCTGCTACCACTGCTGCCAACTGCTCTGCCGACTTTGTTTGGTTACCTGTCACCACTGCTGTCTTGCGCTGCTACCAACTGCTCTGCCAACTTTGCTCGGTTTCTTTTACAACTTCTGATTAGGTTTTTGGTTTCTAAGTTATCTTCTATAATGTCGAATTTAGATTCAAAACCTAATTTAGAGACCACAATCAAATTAAATGGTTCCAATTATCTGGTCTCATGTCTTCCTATTATTTGTGGGATCTCGAGAGAAACAAGATCATGTTCTCTCTACCCCTGCTACTATTGTTGTTGATGTCTTCACTAAACCGTTAGGGGGAAACGATTCTCATAACTTTGTGACAAGCTGTATATGAATGATATATATGCTCTAGCTTGAGGGGGAGTGTTGTAGAGTTTGTGTATTTAGGTTTCTTTGTATATCTATGTTTCCTTGTAGGATTAGATTGTAACCTAGTTTCTACTCCCTATACATTTATGTGGTCTACTTGTTGATACACAATATTTTTTCTTCTCCAATACAAGTCTATTTTATTCTATTCAACATTAAAAAATTGTGCAAACAATTAAAAGTTTTGAATTGTTTTGCGATGAGCCCTAGTTTTTTAAGTAGTGACACCAAACAAACCCAAGGGCTTTTAAGGTTCTATAACTTTTGGAAAGAAGTTGGATTCAACACGTACACAAAAATGAAAGAAGGTAGAAAATGTTTAAAAGATAATTATAAAAAAATAGAAAAGAAAGTTAATGAGAGGAATACCCTGAGAAGAAACGCCATGCAGTCATCAAACTGTTTCTCTATTCTCTCCACTTCCTTCTCACATCTTGCTTTGATGGCAGAAACTGCTCCCGTGCTGCTTATAGTTTGCTGTATGGAATAGAAGTCCAGCGCTAACCCAAGGATACTGTTTATACGGCTAGCAATTAATCCCCACTGTGAGTAAATAAGGATTCTCATCAGATGCCCACAACTTTTATGTTGGTTCTAAAAAAGGTTTGAATAATTGCTAAAATTAAAGAGAAATGGACAAGGACAAAACCAGCTTGTCTGGAACCACAAAACATTGTCGCTGAATCGACAACAGGTAGGCCTCATGTACTTCAATGACTTCATCCAGAGTTCCAGCTGCTGCCACACCCTCACAAAGTTCACGCCATGCGTTATGATATACCTGTTCATCATATCCCGGTTACAGTCTGGAAGGAGCATATCTATGAAAACTTTGAATACACAGTGTTAAGTATAGAATGAAAATATCAAATTTAACCATAAGTGAGCCATAAGTAACATAACATGATAGAGTGATTTCAAGATAAGTGCCCCCAATTGATAGTAACCAAACCCAAAGCAGATAATGATGATGGACTTAGAGAAGAACTCGGATTGGGGCGGTAATATATAGATACATTTAATTTTTGATAATCATAGTTTGCCTGCTCTTCTTCACAAAGCACCCAATTGAAAGGCTTTACTACAGAACACTATGGCGAAGAATAAATGTGGTATTTGATAAAATCATCCATTAACATACCTAAATTAAGCATCTAATTATCCATCTTTTTCCTATAGTTGCGCTTTAAACGGACCTACAACTGTTTTCCCTCCAAAAGAGGATATAGTACAGAAAGAGAGAATAAACTTATGCCTTGGGGACGAGGCAGAGAAAGTAGAAAAATTAGGAAATGCAGAGATCGTGAGACAGTTGCCAACTTTGAGTTAATTATTTCTATGATATGTCAGTAGAAAGTTTATAACATTCAAAGCAACTACCTTTGCTATCTCTGACAAAAATTCCCAGTTCACAGTCTAAAACAACATTTAGTCATTTACCGTACAAGCCTTATTGTTCATAAAGAGAACCTCAGCACATAATCCATTACAATAAAGCACAACAAGAAACTCAATTGAACTTTTCATGTTAGAGAAGTTAGGAACCACATTACTCTGTCCATAACATATTGGTGAAAGGCATCCACAAAATGAAGCAATTTATGCTCTAGCAACCAGTGACGCTTGTGTTTCCTTGTTACAGTGCCTTTATCCTGAAAGATCCAAAGTTACAGTGTTCAAGATTCAAAACACTGCCGTTAGAGGACAAAAACGAATGCCCAGTTAACATAACACATCAACTTTGTTTGCTGAAATAGTTTTAAACCGAATGCACAAATGCCATTTTAGACAAAATAAAGGCTGCTATTAGCAATAGGTACCTTCCACATCCACTTCCGAGCCTTATCAAGCACAAATTTTGCACGTTTAACTTTCAATAAGAAGTTCATAACCTGCAGAAAATACAGTGATGTAATCATCAAATATCACAAACATCAGTTATTCTTATCAACAAGTCAAATTGGTACCTGATTGTACTTTTTCATTGCTTCCAGGTTCGCTATTAGTTCAAGTGGCCAAGAGACCTATTGTATTTGATACCAAAAGAATTTCAGTTCAAGCTAATACACCACTAACTAAAGCTAAACAAGCAACATGTTTGAAAGTGAATGCCTTATATGTGAACTTCAGCGAGTCGAGAGCATCCATGCCAGTGCTCTGTCCTCCACCTTTGCGAGGCGTTGAGACAGAACTAGATGGGTTGCTTTGTTCATCTTCACCGAGACTTTTGGTTAATGATACCACTAACGAATCAGGTGTACTCAGCAGCACGTTATCAGAAGAATTCCTAATTGACTCCTGAAGTAAACTAAAATCTGGCATTAGAAAACTTCTGACTGATTCAGAAACAAATGAAGGAAGTACTACTCGTAGGAATTCAAGAGTTCCCAAAGACAAGTTACATAACATAAAATAAATCTCCAAAGACACGCAATTGTTTTTAGTTCTCAAAAACACTGGAATATGGAGCATAATCCAGGATAGGGACTGTATTAAAATAAGTTTCACCATTTAATATTGCGATTAACAAAGTTAGGGAAACGAGTCCAAAAAAACAAAGCGAACATCGAGGACAAAAAATAAATAAAATTGAGTTGTATGACAGCAAAATCATGCTTAAACATATGATGATAATAGATAACTGAACTCTTTCCACAAGTATTAAGTAAATGAGAAAGCACATCAAGAACATGAGCACTTCATTGTTATTATTTATGCTCAAGCAAAAGACAAAATACAGAGTCACCAGTACAGAAAACAACACAACTCTCATGAAGAACGTTATTATCCTACAATCTAGGAGACATGCAGAGAAAAGCAGTAGTTTGATTAATGCATAAAGCATAGCTCTTAAGAACCAGCGCTAGCCAAGTCTAGCTCGTTAACATATAATTAAGATGAAATCAACCATCAGAAAAGGAGACTATAAAAATTTGACTTAACAGGATTACAGGAGACATGAATTTTGAAATCCATGGGATCAATCAACTGTACTATTGTATACTCCAAAGTGGATTCAATGTGGGAAATTAAGTCATGGATGAACATAGGTTACGAGCATAATTATCCATTTGCTGATTACAGATTGGATCTTATTAAAAGATTGCCAGAATACTACGTTTTGAGTCCAGGAACCAAACCTGCAATATTGTGTTCAACTCAAAATCATCATCCAAAGATTCTCCTTTATCTAACTTATTGAAGACAACTGACAAGAAGTGTTGCAGCAGATCACCTGATAATAGCAAGATTCTAGTCCAATCATTGATAAATTGATATGTCAATGTTCACGAATATCTGGAACAGTAAAACCTTGTTACCTGATCCTAATAAATATATGGCACGTAAAAAACCCAACTCATCTAGCAATCTCCAGTCATGCAGTAACTTTGACAACATAGTCCTCCCAATATAATCAGCCTGCATATGGAATCTAAAAGCTGTAGTTTCATACATCAATAGTAATGTAATTGTAAAGTAGGCTATTGCTATCATGAACCTGTTTCTTTATATAGAAGATAAGGCATTCTTGAATAATCACTGCAGGAAGAGGAGTTGTTTTAGGCTCAATATTCTGAATCCGGGTAAGGATTCTTGATGGAAGAGTGCAATTGTTCTGAAAAGGTAAAACCTCTGACATCTGAAGGTCCTCCTGTGACATAAAAGAGAGCAGTAAATCTTAGTACAAAATTAAGATTACCTACCATCTTTCTACCAAAAAGCAAATACAGGATATGATACCTGGAAAAATGGAAGAAGAGTTGGAAATGGAAGCAAAACTTCAAGTAATTTTGCATCTTCCAGCAATCTCGTTTGTTCTAAATCACCAAACTGAAAAGTACTATCCATGTTCTTGAATGTCAAAGCAAGTTCACTGTTATTACTGAATATAGCCTGCCTTAGTGATTCGTCATTTAGGGGGGGAAGACAAAAGGCCTGAGAAATGTTCAATGAGCCCCAAGCATCCCTATTCTCATGAAGAATCTCATGACAAACAGTAATAGCAGGGTTTTGGGAACAATATAATTGGGAAAGTATGTCCTTTTTTTTTGAATAAATTTCCAATCCATTTAGATTACGGTAATTAATTGCACCTTTCATTGAAGAAGATACCAAACAAACATTTCTTTTCTGGGCTAATGTATCATCTAATAACCTCTTCCAGAATTCTTTTGGATGTGTCTTAGCTGATGAGATCCTATCAATCTCATCTGGCTGCTCACTATTCCCAAGAGATCCTACTACGTGTTTGTCATCTAGCCATAAATGGTTGGCGATGTGATCACCATGGCCAACAAGAGCTATTAGTGACAGGCAAAAGACCTCTGACAAAGTCAACCCAGCTATGCTATACACACTTTTAAGATCATCGCCAGAAACTGCTGAAGTAGATGCCATAGGAGCATGTCGAATCAGCTGCAATGATTTACCTGCAGAAATGATAGCCTTTGCAATGTCCTTGATGAATAATGGACAACCTTGAAAGTCATTATTATTATCTTCTTTTCCTACAGCCACACTTGACAAAGATACAGATGCTCTTCCAGTCATATCTTCTTTCAATTTTGCTGGAGGAGCAAAATCTGGTGCAAAATCTGGAAATTCTAATTTTCCTGACATAGATGATCTCGGCAGATAGCTTTTCTCCCAAAACTCAGCCTCCTCTATAGCAATTCTTTTATTTGCAACAAAGAACATCTGCAAAAAGCGCACAGCACCAGCATACGAATTGAGCTCATATAAAACAGTCATAAAGAATGGTGTTCAATACCCTATCAAGTATCAACAGCAATGAATGCTTACGGACTACTATATGACATCAGTTTTGCATTACAAAAAAAAGAAACAAAAACAATTACATTGAGATTTCAGGTGCCATAAACAAAATATGAAGGCAAACAATGACCTTACTGAAGCACATGAGCCAGACATAGTTATTATCAGCAATAGATCAAAGAGAGGAAAACAATCAGGAAAGCGACTCTGCGACTGCAATAAAGGATGTCCAGGTACAGACGGCAGCTTAGGAAAATGGAAAACCACAGATGATCTTACAGCTTTCCCGCCGTAAGGTGAAAAGATGGAGAATTACATGCATATGCATGTATATGAGGAGAGAGAATGAGCAACAAGGAACCAGAAAGAGACATTATAGTCTTATGGAGATTGTGTAAAGCTCTACATTTCCTTAATCTACCTCAGAACTATATTTGAAATGTAAAAATTATTCATCTAAGAACAATAGCAAATAGTTTTCTTGGCAAGTTACAATATCAATATCAGTACATAGAAGGACTTTGTTTAGACCTATATCTAGCAGCTTAAGTAACCAATCAATTAACTGCACTGAGTCCAAGTATTAAATTTAATAATTCACACCCATTTCCATGTTGCAGTGTGGAATATCTGTCGACTTGAGAACATCCCTTTCCCATCTTTCTTCACACAAAATTATAGGTTTATCATCAGATTTTGTTTTCCCTCAATAAATACTTGCTTCCCTCTTTATCTTATTTTATGTTGGAAGCATATATTAACAAGAACCTATCTATCAGGGAAAGTAATTTGAACAATTACATTCTCCTTTTCAAAGAAGGGTAAAAAATAAATATATGAATCCTTGTTGCTTAGAAAAGAGTATCAGAATGCTTAAACTCAGATAAAGAATAAACACCATAGATCTGTCCCACCTCAGTGGAAGCGAGCAAATAGTAGAAACAGAAGAGAGTAAAAACTCAGAAGGCAAGGGACAGCATAGGAACTGGAACTGGTTACCATGCTGTATGAAACTGAGGATTTAGCTGCATCCATTAAGTAGAAAGGGATTTTGGTTTGGAAGATCTTCCAGGTGACAGATCTTTAACATTTAGAATTAACTCTTGATGCTAAAAGGGTGACTGATGAATATAGTAATTCCCAAAAAGAATACGACCAACATGTGATATTACACACACATAACAGAGGCAGATAAACTGTTTTCATATTCTGGAAATTCCATCCGTTGAGAATTACTGGAAAAATTATTAACTCTTGAAGATTTAAAACTTTCTTGTATCGTATGCACGAAAACGAACTACATGCACTTAATTAGATTTTAAAACCAAATACTATTATCCAACTTCCATATTAGGAAATGCTCTCAGGAGCATACAAATTAATCTCAATTGAAAACAGAATACGAAATATCTCACTGTGAAAAGATCATACGATATACATCTAACAAGATATATAGAAAAGAAAATACCTCATCAAATGGATCATCAAGCGTTCCTTGGAAAAGCCAAGAATCAAGGGTCTCAATATATGGCAGCAAACTTGCTACGAGTATATAAAGCACCATCCGGTATGCATCATCCTGTAACCAACATATTTTTCAGATCAAATCTCAAGAGGTAAGGCGTGCATCTCATGAGTATAAATTTTCTTTTTTTCTTTCATTATTGTAAATCGATTTTCACTAGCCATGTTATCTGACAACCTCTCCTCCTTGGACAAGACTAACTTCATTGAGCTTCACATATAGATGGTTCAGAATGAGTACAGCAATATCTGCAGCCGGGACAGGGGGATCAAGCTCAAAGAAGGATTGTGGGATGGTTCCCTGCACTATTTGAAACAAATATTCCGCTCCTGAGCACAGACTGTATCAAAGAAACAGTCAGTAACCATGATAGGAAGCCCAGAAAGGTAGGGAGGCTCTCTGACAAAACTCATTTAAACGAATGCCGATGAAAATTAAATTAGAAGTTAAGATACAAAAGCTTGAAACATGTTAGCTCTGGGCACAATTAGATCCGAAAAGGCAAGAAGCAAGACCATTTGAATAAAACAATGCCTTAAAAAAAACTGCTAAGCTTGTCCTGAGCAAATAATTCATGTGTCAGAATGAAACCGGGAAAAAAGATATATATTTCTTCGATTGGATTTTGATAAACATGCATTTTCTTTGTTTCTATGGATCATGGCGAATGATAGTTTGAATACCCACCATTATAGCCTTCATATACCAAAAATGAGAGATGCACCATCATTAATCTTCCAACACACCAACAACAAATATCACCGCCATTTGATTGTCAGCACAAGCTTTTCATTTTATTTCTTTTCACCAAAAAAGCAATATAATACAAAATTCCAGCCCCAAAACCAAGGAATATGCAAACAAACCTTGATAAAGAACTCGACAAACCCAAGATAGACACAGCAGTAGTAACATTTGGGTTATTTACTTTCACCTCTTCTTGCAAAGCAATATCACGTATCCTCTGCAACGGAGAAGACTTAATTTATCAAAGCATACAGAAAAATAGAAAGAAGAGGCCATTAAACTAGAAAACAACGTAAAAGGTTATAACAAAACCATTAGCAATTCAACATACTCTAAGCCAAGTGCTAACAGAGCTAGCGAATGCTCTTAAAGTTGGTGGAGGCAAGCCCTTAGCTTTCTCAACTTTGTTCACAACAATATCTACCAATTTCAAGCATGTTCCAGCATACAAAAACTGTTCAAGAATGTGATACAAACTTGTCTGGGAAAGATGTGTCACATAAATCCCACTTTTGAAGCGAAAACACGGCCCTGTGTCGTCCCAATAAAATAGCGTACTCGATAAACCTTGAAGCATCTGCAACAATCCTCGAACCTAGAACCGGGAAAGAAAATTAAAACCACTCATATAATAAAAATAATAGTAATAGTGAAGCATATTACCAAGTCGGATTCATTTGTCCTCAAAGATGCAAATGGAGTTGCAAAATATATTCCACCGCCAGTGAAGGAATTGTGGAGTGTATGGATTAGATTTGTTGACACTTCCATCTCTGCGCAAACCGTGCTAATCAACAGCCGTGAAAATCAAAGTAGGAAAAATAATTTGGTTGGGGCAATTTGTCAAGCAGTTGAGTGCAGTGGCTAGAATGTTGAACCACGCAATTCTGATAGATCGTAGTTGTTGAGGAGAGTGTGAAGCACCATGACTGCATCTAAGATTGAATTCTGAAGCGAGAGTAAGAGTTTGATGATAGAACTATGGAAATTTTAGGGTTGTCGTGAAGAAAGCGTAAAGTTGGAGACACTTGGATCAGCCTTAGGCAGCATTTGCGCGCGCTCTCTCTCTCTCTCTCTCTCTCTAGGAGGGCTGGGTTTTACATTTTAGTTGGTGGTGCGGGAGAAGAAGATGGGGCAACGGGCCAACGGCGACGGTTGCGGTGGTCGGTGGTGGGATGCGAGCGGCCAATGGTGGCGCGATGGTGGTTTAAATTACTTGAAATTTTGAAATAAATGATAAAGCATAATTGATTTGTTTCTTGTGTAGTACTGTATATTTTTTCATAGGAAAAGGGGGCGTTTGGTAGGGATTATAAACCCCTACTATATTATTTATATGGGTTAATGGGGTGTTTGGTAGCTAAAATTTTTTATACTGGGAGCCCGGCATAAATGAAGGGTCCGAGCTTATTTCACTGTTTCACCCAGATAATTAATCTGCCCAAATTGATGGTATTATTTATGTGGATTGAGGGTGTAACCCATACTAAATTTCTATTGACAGAATTGCCCCCATGGTGGCTACGTGAGAGAAGAGAGAGTGACAGAGTAGGCGGCGGCGGGTGACGGTGGTGGTTACGACGGCTGCGGATGGTGGTGGTGGTTGTGACGGCGGCGGATGGTGGTTGGGTGGTGGAACAGAGAAGAGAGAGATTGAGGGGTGAGAGAAGAGAGAGTGGGAGAGAGGAGTGAGAGAAGAGAGCGAGAGGGACATGGTGGCGGTGATGGTTGCGACGGCGGCGGATGGTGGTGGTGATGGTTGCGATGGCGGCGGATGGTGGTGGTGGTTGCGACGGCGGCGGATGGTGGTGGAACAGAGGAGAGAGAGATTGAGGGGTGAGAGAAGAGGGAGTGAGAGAGGAGAGAGCGAGAGGGACATGGTGGCAGTCGGGAAGCAGGCGGCGGCGACAGGTCGGGAAGGTAAAAGACGAGGGGAGAGAGAGAAGAGTGGTGCAAATCTCCCCCCCTCTCTTTCTCTCTCTCCCGTCCAAATTTGCAGGTGGTGGATGAGAGATGAAGGCAGCAGCGGCGGCGGCGTCGAGGAAGACAGCAGCAGCGACGGAGGCGGCGTCGAGGGTGGGAGAATTTTTGTGGTGGTGGTGGTCGACTGTGGTTGTATAAATTTGTTTGTGGTGGTGGCGGGTGACGGTGGTGGAAGGGATGGCGGCGTCGAGGATGTGGCGGATGGTGGTGGAAGGGATGGGGTGGGGACGGTGGTGGTGGTTGCAGACGAGAGGAGAGAGAGCAGGTGTGTGGTGGTGGAACATGTGAGAGGAAAGAGGAGAGAGAGAGAGATGAGGGTTATATAATTAGTGGTAGAATTGTAATTTCCCATTTAATCTTGAATTTAAACTATGGTACCAAACAACCAACCTATTATTCGCTGCTATTTATCTTGACATTATCTTATCTACCAAACACAAAAACTACACTAATAATCACCCCTTATTCACATTATTTATCTCAACATTATTTATCTTGACTTATCCTAACATACCTACCAAACGAGCCCTAAATCTACTAAATTAAACCAAACTAGTACGATGACCCGAGCGATGCTCGAATATGTAATACATAGACTCGATAATTCCAATTTACAAATGCAATGATAACTATAATTATCATTATTTAAGATATTTTATAGATAGTAAAGAAATTATCAAGTAAAATTTACATTTAGCACTCAAAATGTAATATTAGTTGTTGTGTTTATATTTTTTTACTTTAGTGACTTTAAGATTTGTAATACATCGGGACAGACTACCACTTATAAAACTTCAAAAGAGGTCCGAGAGCTCTACAACACGTAATTTCATTTAACCACCCAATTCGTCATTCTATGAACTGCTATTGTTCATTGATACCGTTAGAATCAATTCAAAATGTACGTGGATTTCTTGTACACATCATCTTTCAATCACCGCACTCTCATACTAAAAGCACCTAGGATAATAAATTCACATTAGGAATGGATTATAGCTTACGACTATTACAAAAATAAAAATCAACTCAACATCTTGTATGTGTAATAGATGAATAAATAGATAAATAGATGAATATTAAACATATTAAAATATAGGTGAATATTCGTCATATATTGATAGAAGAATATATAGAGGGATTCTAAAGCTCTTCATCTATGTTCGGCTTTGATTGGAGAGATTGATAGAGAGAGACTGAGAGACGCATAATAGAGAGGGATTGAGAGAAGAAGTTGAGAGTAGAGGTGTTCAACCGACCCGGAATCGCCGGTTTCGGTCCGGAACCGGAATCGTGGTCAACGGTTTTCGGTTCGGAATCGCGGTCAACGGGCCGGTTCCGACCCGGAACCGTGCTTGGGACGGGCCGGTTCCGGTTCCAAAGGCTAGGAACCGTGAATCGGCGGTTCCGACAATTTTTTATTTTTTTTAGTTTTAAATTATATTTTGTGTTAATCCATATTAATTATATCACATAGAAAGCAAAAAATGACAATTACAATGGTAAATTGAATGAAAAAAAAAACCAAAAATGGTGATAATAATAATAAGGTTCGAACATGAACCGGCGGTTCCGGTTCGGAACCGTAGAATCGTTTTTGAATAATTATATATTTTCATTTGTAATTGATCATATATTATTATGAATGAAGATATATTTCGTTCTATATCGATTTTATACATTACATTAATGATTTATGAGTTTGAATGACAATATAATTTATATTTTCAAAAAATAAATAAATAAAAAAAAATATTTAGACAGTTCGGCCCTAAACCGGCGGTTCCGACCCACAACCGGAACCGTCCAATACGGGCCGATTTCGACCCGGAACCGTGGGTTGTGGCGGGCCGGTTCCGGTTCCAACTTTTCCGAACCGGAACCGGCGGTTTTAGGTCAGTTCCGAACCGGAACCGGCCCGTGAACACTTCTAGTTGAGAGATGCGGAAATAAAATTAAGATCGTGATTCGTGCAACGTTAATTACGGCCACAACTGAAAGCGTTTTGGCAGAAAATGTAAAAAATCTTTGATTAAATTGATTTTGCCTTAAATTGTGATCTTAAAATTAATTTTATTTACTAAATTGCCATTGAAATTGATTTTGCCGGGAAAATTGATTCTCAACTCTTTTGTTTTAATATACTAGATTGCACCCGTGCGTTGCACGGTAGAATGCATTTTAAAAATATCTAACATATAAATTATCAAATCACATAAATAATGAATAAAATGTATTAATTACTCTCATCCGTCCAAGATATTTATGACACAATTTTATTTTTTGAGTGTCCACCATATTTATGTCACTTTCCTTTTTGGGATAATATCTCACACATTCATTATTTTATACCTCACAACAATTCAATATAATAAATCTCTTTCCCCACTCAAACACTACATACCTAACATTTATTAAAACCCTTGCTGCACCTTACATGACTTATATTTCGTGGATGGGAGGAGTATAAAATTTCAAACAACAAAAGAGAATAATAATACATTAATTTTTCAGTATAGATTTTAATAACGGACATTTTTAAGTATAACAACAACAAATACAACATATTTCCTCCGTCCAAGAAATGTATATTATGTCCATTTGTGGACATAATTCCACCCACTTTCTTATATTTTATACCTCACAATAATTCAAAAGTAATGGGTCATTTTTCTCCACTTAACAAATAATCTACAGACATTATAAAAACTCATGCCACTAAAGCTATGCTATATATTTCGTGAATGGAGTGAGTATTACATTTCAAATATTATGAAAATTTTCTTTTTATACAATAGTTTTTGAAGAGTGTTCCTCATTACCACATACCAATATCTTCAAACCTTTTCAATTTGCAACTCTTGAAATATCCATATAAAGTTGTCGAAAAACTGTCTGCCACAAATAAAATGCATTAATCATCTAATATGTTAATTATGGAATAACACAATAAAATATAAAATTCATACATTACATCAATATTTTTTTAAAAAGAAACATTCAATCCAAATAACATTAATAAATATGACATGTTAAATTTTGTATTATGATATACTTCTTTGTACATAAATTTAAATACACTATTAAATAATTACATATAAACTTCTAAATATTATTTATAAATTATAAATAATCCAAATATAAAACAAAAAATATTTAATTACATTAATAATTTAAGAAATATCTTTTTTTTTTAAATAGCATAACACTTACCTTCTAAGCATCTCTAAACAACCATTTTTTTTATATATTTGAAAATACAATTTCGATTAAAACCCATTTCAAAACGCTATTAGAATTAAAGGTGAACAATCATTATAAAAATTTCAACCAATTTTGGCACTTTTAATAATTCTTTATTTTTGATAACTTCCAAACTTCTCGAAATATATATTTTTAATTTTTAATATTTTTTTCACTATTATATTTTTTAAATATTTACAAATCTAAATAATAAAATTATTTTGGCAACCATTCATTTTGCTAATTTTTTTTTAAATTAAATATCTTAGTCAATAGTGTTGTGTTAAATTAGAATATTTAGTATAAAAATAATAAATATAAAAAGTAGAAAAATCAATTACATAATCCTAAATAAGCTAAAATTCATAATCATTCAATTTTATTAAATAATTTGATTTTTTTTAAAGCTCAAACATGATAACCAAGAAAGGAGATGTATAGAATTAACCAACATACATTATTCATCATTCATGAAATAACTTAAAGTTCAAGACCTATTATCCACTAAATTGGTTTTGGAGGGAAAATGACAAACTTGTTAATATAGTTACAACTCTCTTATTTAGTATTAGTATAGATTATATATAGATTCGAGAATATCAGGAAGTTAAGAAGGAACACCTTTAGCTCAATATTTTTAATGGAGAAAAATTCATATATTTATTTTTGAGAGATTTATTAGAGCTGAAGATCATTTATGCAAATTTTCCTCGGATCAGAATCTATTAATAAACCAAAATCGAATTCACACATTTTATTATACCACTCTAAAGCCTACTTAAACATTTTTAATTCCATGCAATTCTTTTGGAAGTGGAATGTGTTGTTGCCTGTTGGGAATCATGTAAGGCTCTGTTTGGTAGCCTTGATAAGGCCTAGATAGGATACATATCTGGCCTTATCAGGGTGTTTGGTATCCTTGATCTGTATTAAGTATGGCCCGGGTTTATAGACGGCGAGTGCTTAAAACATTGTTCCTCTTTAGAAACTGTATCCTTCCAACTTGGTCGGATTCCTAAGCTAGGATTCAACAGTGATCAAGATTATAGAGTGAAATGACATTATTACCCTTCAAAACTTTTCCTCTCTTGCTCCTCCATCTCTTTCTCTTTCCCGTCCGACGAGATGATGAAGGTGGAACCTTCTCCGGCCGCCACTGCCACTGCCGCTGCCGCCACCACCACCCCTCTGGAAAAACACCACCTTCAATCTTCAAAAACCCCAACCGCCAGCAGGCCACCGACGAGGGACTGCGCCACCTAGTCATCAGGGATGACGACCACGACGGTCGCCAACAGAATGGGCAGAGAGGCGGCAGGCAACGAGTCGGCGACCTTCTCCAGCAGACTTAGTAGGCCGAGGTCATCATTTGAATTTGGGACTTTTGTTGATTTGGGAAATGAATCAGACGAGATCGGAAGAGAGAGAGGGGGTGAGAGAGAGAGTGAGTGAGTCGAGAGGATCGAACGTGGTGGTGGTGGTGGCGACTGCGGTCGAAGACCAGGGTGATGGTGGTTTAGGCGGTGGCGGTGGAATAGTTGTCGGAGAAGAGAGACAGAAAAATAAAGAGAAGACGAGAGTGAGAGAGGAGAGAGGAGAGAGGAGAGAGAATTGGGTGGAAAAATAATTGGGTACAGACGAGAGAGAGAGAGAGAGAGGGATGAGTGAGGAAGAAAAGAGAGGGGGAAGATAGAGATGGATGTGGGATATAATTGTGGTAGGTGGGGCCGTGGGAGTGACGGATGAATGAGGGAGAGATGAGAGAGAGATACGAGGAATATAATTGTAGAGAGAGGACTCAGAGGAAAGATAAATAATGAATTTATATTATGGGTAAAATTGTCATTTCCCGTTTAATTTTGAATTTAAATTAGGATACCAAACAACGAATTTATCATATCTCTATTACATATCTTATCTACCAAACACAAATATACACTAACAATCACCCATTATTAACTATATTTATCTTAACATTATCAATCTTGTCTTATCCTAATATACCTACCAAACGAGTCCTAAGTATTATAAATTACCATACTAACCAAATTACCAATATCAAGTAATAGAAAGTATTATAAATTAAAGAGATATTTGATGATTTTAACTTTTCTAAGATTATAAACATAAATTATAGCACCTTAGATTTTAAAAATAAATTTGGCCTTTTTAAACTTTTTTTGATTTTTTTGCCCCTCATTCCTATTTTATTGACATTTCTATTTGTGAATTCACACATTTTGTTGTGAATTAAAGCATTTTTTTTACGAATTCAAACATTTTATTATGTGAATTCACATATTTTGTTGTGAATTCTAGCATATTTTTTACATTTCACATATTTTATTATGTGAATTCATACATTTTTTATTTTGTGAATTCACACATTTTCTTTTGTGAAAATAAAATCTGAAAAATTAAAAAGAAGGGCAAAAAAGTCAGAAAAAACTAAAATTTATCTTTTTAATTTAAGTTGCTAGTATTTATCTTTCTAATCTTAGAAGTGCTAACATAAAAATTCTCCCTAAATTAAATTATGTCCATGAATTGTGAAGTTTTTTATTTTGTGAATTCACACATTTTCTTTTGTGAAAATAAAATCTGAAAAATTAAAAAGAAGGGCAAAAAAGTCAGAAAAAACTAAAATTTATCTTTTTAATTTAAGTTGCTAGTATTTATCTTTCTAATCTTAGAAGTGCTAACATAAAAATTCTCCCTAAATTAAATTATGTCCATGAATTGTGAAGATTTTAATAAAAAAAAAATAGATCTACGCATCCATTCCAATATTGTAACGACCCGGCTTCTGGACTGACGGCTAGCCCCACAAACCATCACGAGTCCTTTCTAGCGTGCTTTGTCCACGAGTCCTTTCTAGAGTGCTTTGTCCTCACTCACACGTTTCCTGAAACTTCCCAGGAGGTCACCCATCATAGAATTGCTCCAGGTCAAGCACGCTTAACCTTGGAGTTCTTCCACAATGAGCCACAGAAAAGAAGATGCATCTTGATGGTATAAGTAGCCCAATCAATTCCTTTAAGCTCTCCTCGAATATGCAAAATCGATTTATAAATATATCATCCCTAAAACAAAGTATATCGATCATGATTTGTAACATTCCACAAATTATTATATTCCATATTTTGTTTAACATCATGTTAGTAAGTGCATCAAATTCGTAGTATGACTATTGAATTGTAATAGAAGAGTTTTGTAAAGGGAAAATCAGGGGATTGGCCGTACCTTGGGAAGAACGACAGACGTCGACGACTGAAAGACGGAAACGGCGCTGTCACGAAATCAAGGAGACGAAAAACCCCTGTTTGTTTGGAAGGGCCAATGTACCCTAAGGAGAGTCTTGATTTTGCCTTTTAGCTATAATGAAATTGATTAATTATATAGTATATAATAATTTTTCTCATATTACTTTTACAATCCTAATATAATTAGGCTTTCGTATATAGTATATAATAATTTTTCTCATATTACTTTTACAATCCTAATATAATTAGGATTCTTAAAGCTTTAGTTTATCTATTTCGTAGCTTTAGTTCATCTATTTCGTTGGGCCACAAATTATTGTTAATAATATTTTACACTATTGCCCTTAAAATAAATATAATAAGAGGGATATATTAGGCAAATCAAATTTTATAAGAATCCGCTCTTTTATAATAGGTATAGATTGTTTATACTTTGGTTCCATGTGCAATCAATTGGAAATGATACACTGCAAGTCAAAATCTTAAACCCATTAACTTCCTTTGTTTATCTTCTTTCTCGTGAATCTTCTTACTATTAGTTAAAAATTACTCCCTCCGTTCACGAAAAAGACACACACTTGAAAATGGCACGAGTTTTAATAAAAATGATGTAGTGTGTTGTGAGTGGAGTAAGGGTCCCACTTATTATATAGTTTTAAATTGCTTTTAAATAATGGGTTGTGTGTGGAATGAGTGGAATAAAGGCCCACTTGTTATTTATGGTGGGTCCAACAATGGCAAAACAGTAAATATTAGGTTGAGTGAAGGATTAAATTAAAGTAAATTGTGTGGGCCATGTTACCAAAAATAGAATGTGCATTTTTTTCGTGGACGGACAAAAATGGAAAAACATGCATCTTTTTCGTGGACGGAGTACATAGTACTTTATTATACATCTCTATATAAAATTTAAATAGTTAAGCTAAAATCAAAGTTATTTACGTGTGATTTAAATTGAATTCTTAAATGATTTGTTAATCAACTTAAAACAACTCAGGAGCTCAACTCGCTAAGTATGGAACTATATGTGACCAGCCTAGTGGTTAATGTACGGGCCAAAGATTACGGGTTCAAGTCCACCGTCACGCTGCCTTTAAAAATTTTTGTAACGTTTGTTCAAATATATATATACATAAAAAGAAGAAAACAAACCTAAAATTCGAGAAGCTTGTAAATAAAATAATACACCGCTATATTTCATATTCTTCATGCAATTATTCAATAGGGCCCATTTCTCTCACTTTTTTCTTTTCCGTTTTTTCTTTTTATTTTATAATTGTTCTTTATTTATTTCCTAGCATTTCATGTGCAATACGACAATACTGAATATTACCCATTTTCATTTCGTGTTTCCATATACATACATACCTCTCCTCCCCCACACGCTCACTACGTTGCAGTTTCGCATCTCTCTCTCTCCTCTCTCTCTCTCTCACACACACACACACACTCACAATTAACAAAATACAGAGAATTCACACACACACACGCACGCAGAAGAAAAAAGAAACACAGATTTTCCAAATAAACATAGATTTTTCTCAGTTGCATGCACAAGAAAAAAAACCTCTCAAAATCGAAATCCAGCGCCACTCATGCAGACATGAAAACGGATTTCCAGAAACTGAGCATCATCATCCTCAAGCCTTTCATCCTCTTCATCCTCCTCTCCCTCTCTCTCTTCGCCTTTCTCTCTCTCCAAACCACCCGCCAACCCCCAGCAGCGCCCGACGCCGCCCTCCCCACCGATCTGAAAATCCGCCCCGGCTACTCCTCCTACGACGCCTACCTCCAGCGCCAGCTCAACAAAACCCTCAACCCCAAGCTCCGTGAGATATGGACCACCCGCGATTGGGATCGCAAGGTCAACAAATTCGCCCAATTCTTCGACGATCTGAAGCGCCGCGACCTCCTCTCTAACGCCTCCAGATCTCTCTGCATCGGCGCCCGGGTCGGGCAGGAGGTCGCCGCGCTGAAACGCGTCGGCGTCGAGAATTCGGTGGGGATCGATCTGGTGCCCTACCCGCCGCTCGTGATCAAGGGCGATTTCCACCACCAGCCGTTCAAGGACGAGACGTGCGACTTCGAATTCTCCAACGTCTTCGACCACGCGCTCTACCCGTGGAAATTCGTCGGCGAGGTCGAGCGGACGCTCAGGCGCGGCGGCGTGTGCGTGCTGCACGTGCTGCTGTCGCGCCGCGCGGATAAGTATTCCGCCAACGATCTGTACAGCGTGAAGCCGTTGGAGGAGATGTTCAAGAATTCCGAGCTGATTGAGGTAAGATCCATTGATGGATTTGGGCTGGATACTGAAGTGGTGTTTAGGAAGAACAGGAATTGAAAAAACTGTTTCGATTTTCTCCTTTTCTTTTCTTTTCTTTTTTCTTTTTGATTATTTTGTGATTAGAGAGAAGGGTGTTCTTCGAAGTTGATGCTCTTCAATTCTTTGAATCTTTTACACATATCCAAGATTTGTTGTACCAAAATGTTGAATTCATATGGTGAGAAGAATTTATTTTGAAGTTGGAGCCCATTGATGATTCTTCTTCTTCTTCTTTGAAGAAGTTTTGACTTTTTTTTTTTTCTTATTCGAAGAAGTTCAGCTGCACAAAATTATTTCAATTTCTAAATTCTGTGTTGATATAATTAAAAATTATACTACTAGTATTTTATTTACATTGATTGATGATATTAAATTGGGCGAGAGGTGGGAGTGACGATTGATTGAAAAGCCGGTGCAAAATTATTGCAGAAGGAATTGGATTTATTCGAAAAAGTCATGAGAAATCGATGTTTACAATGGCTGCTTCTGAATATTAAATAAATTTTAAATTGAAAAGAGAATATTAAATTAATACATCGACTGGACCACCTTTCCCCAACTATCACGGGTAGAGAGAGAGAGAGAGAGAGAGAGAGTGCAATGACAATTCTTTTATTGTTTTTCTTTGCTTGCTTTACAAAGGAAAAGGGACAAGAATTCCACAACTCACAAGAGAATAATAATAGCACAAACATTATGTAAAATTAAATCGGCCCACATATTTAAATGGTCTGATTTTTTGTGTTTTTCTCCTAAATTTGCTGTCATGTTACTCTTTCTTGGAAAATTATTGTAAATTAAACCACAATTTGGGTGTCCGATCATTTACTCTTTTTATTACGACATTTGATAATTATTATTCATATTAATCTACAAATATACCATTATGTGCTCTTAGAAATTACAAACAAGAAGATATTACAAAAAATATCAAAGTACTTCAACTTATTTTAACTCCTTAATCTCCTAGCATCATAAATTAAGGGCTGTAATTTTTTATATCAGATTTCATTTAGTATAACTTCATTTTCTAAATATTTCATAATCTACCTGAAAAAATATATTTTTTGAAGTAAAGGTGGCAGTAACATGGTTCATTATTATTATTATTATTATTATTATTATTATTATTATTATTATTATTATTATTATTATTATTATTATTATTATTATTATTATTATTATTATTATTATCACTTTTAATGCCAACTTATCATAATTTGATGCCCCATTGGCCAGTTGGAAATTCTATGTCGGTATGCTTCCTTTTGCCTTCCACATTTAATTCTTTAAAAAAGTCAACCCCATTATTAAACCAACCATATCTTCAAATTTCAAAACTGTGATCGTGCTTGCCGACAAAAAAACTTGAAGAACAAAGTTGAAAGTTATGAGATTGCTTCATCTGTTGCGTCGAATTGTATTTTATACATTTCGATCATCTATTTTATTTATGTACTTATTGGAAAAATTAAATAATTAATATAACTATATTGAATTAAAAAACTGAAAAATAGTCATTATAGGTGTAAGTTTTAGATGTAAGTTTTATTACAACACAATTTAAATAAATTTTCATGACCGTACATGAACTTTGATCCCCTTTTTTCATCTCCATACGCCGTAAAAATTAATAGTATTTAATTGCCTTGCTAGGATTTAGGGTGATATTTATGGAAATTTTTTAATTTCCATATTTCTTCTATCAAGACATTTGTGAAGAAGAAGACATTACTGCATGACTTTGGTTGCTCTCTACCCATCAAGATCAAACAAGAAAAGATTTGAATAAATATTCACACTTTATTTTAGTTTTTACACTTTTGTTACTTTTTTTTAGAATATTTACACATTCATTAGTACAAATATTATTCACACTTGAGTTTTAGTTTTAGTTTTAGTCTTTACACCTTAATTTATTAGGCCATTTCCAGCAGTTCGCACCAAAATACAACAGTTTCAACACAAAAATACAGCAAAATCAGCAAGTCATCTCCAGCAGTCTGCTCTATCTTTTTGCACAAAAATAGAATATTCTGATTTTTTGTTCAATAATTAAAACTATAAATTCTTTATGTTAATTAATGAAGAATAATAATTAAAAAATTATTAATAAATAAATAAAATTATAAATCTAATGAGCCTTACTAAAAACCCTTCAATTTTGATGATCAATTTGGCCAGGGTTGATCCTGAAATATGTGATTACTTCTTATCGAAGCAATAATATACTATTCGGAAGTAAAAACAATTCAAAAGAAGCAATAAAATATGTTTCGAAATTTATTTCCAGATGAAGGGGTTCCGAAGATGTTCTTTATTAGAAATTAAATGTATCGACTTTACTTTTATGCTTTTATTATGTATTTGTGTTTATATTTTTATTTCTTTGTAGTTTGTCTTGTATGTTACTATGTGATTGTGTTATTTTAGAAATTAATTTAGGTAATTTTAATGTTAGCATGTTTAGAACTATAACAAAAATAAAATATTTTGGGATAAAATAATATAAGAATAATAAAGAGAGAAAGAGGGGGAAAAAAAAGTAGAGCAATGAATAGTATTGCTCCACTTTTGGAGCAATACTATTCATATCAACAAAATAGCGCACATAAATGACGCTCGGCTGGAGAGGCTATTTGATGAAAATTTGACATAAAGCGCAAGAAAGGCGCGGGACTGGAGATGCCCAGTGCCCTTACTAAATACATATTGCAACATTCTATATATATTTCCACCATCCAACATGAAAGTTAGGACTCGCCAAGCTCTCTAGTGCTTCGCTGTTCTTCATATCTCTGAGCATAACATGAACTTGAAGTGCTGCTTCTTCCCCGTAATCCTCTTGTTCCTTTACTATTCTTTTAGCAGAAACCACAGCAGAATCGCGGCAACTATCCACCTTAATTACTTGAAGTGTCGATATTTCTGCAAAATCTAAAGGAATCTCCTCGAGCTCCTGTAATCTTCGTAGAACAAGCTTCTCCAGGCATGGAAAGTGGGAGCTTTCTGTTTTCCAGACTTGTAGACCCTCACACCAGTTAACAGCCAAGAATTTGAGGTTGCGGAATTGGCCTTCAGTTGTTTCCCACTCCCCTTCTTCGAATCTCCCCCCTTCCAGCTTGAGCTTCTGAAGAAGGGGCAACGCACCTATCTTATCCAATACGTGTTCCCAACAATGGAATTGCTCGAGTCTTAAATCCAACTTTATGAGCGAATTTGGGAAGTCAATTAGCCCCTGTAGAGATCCTCTTTGATAAAAAATGCAGTTCAAGGACTCAAGTTTATCTAGACGTACAATATTGTTGAGACAATACCTGTCATCATAGATTGGCTCAGAATAGTGTATTACCAATTTTTTGACATTGGGAATTCTCTCAACTATTTCTTTGCTCCACTTTAAATTCCATAACGACCGCAACGTTTGTAGATTTTCCAAAACATTATCACCTTCTTGGTCGGTATTGAGCTCCATTTCCTCAGAAGACCGAATATGCCTGATGTGAATCATGTTGCAGATCAGAGTTGCCGGACGAAACTCCCACCACAGGCAATATAATGTTTGTAAATTCCAAAATCGCCCGATTGCAGGAGTGCATTTGAAAACCGAGATTTTGATGTACCGTAAGTTAACCAGTTGTTGCATGCTTTCTAAGCATATTTCTGTTGTATCAGAGTATGAATAAGACGATGATTCTAATATCCTTAGCAACCTCATGAAATTGAGCGGTGGTAGTTCTTCAAGTTTGAGATACCATATCAAAGAACGAGCTAGCGGCATAGACGACAAGGCGGTTATGGCTTCATCCTTTGATGCGCTGCTTGAAACAACAATGCGCCGTTGGGAAGCAGTGTTTACTGTCCCTTGAGGACTTGCAACGATAGTATAAAACCTTTCTTTTTCAGCTTCTCTCAAGCACAGGTCTCTCAACAAATCATGTATTTTGCACTCTTTTATTTTTCCTGTATTCCCCAACTTATGAATCAAAATTAGATTTCTACCAATAAGCTCCTCCAAGTACTCTTTTGCTATCTCTTCCATGCTTTTCTTACTTACTGCTTTTACAAATCCTTCGCCAACCCACAACTTAATGAGCTTTGAGATACGAATCTCTTCATCTTCGGGGAAAACTCCCATATAGAGGAAACATGGTTTTAGATGAACGGGCAATTGCTTATAGCTCATGTACAATATCTTTAAGTAACGTTCATCATCCTCTAAATTCACTACTGAATTTATGTTTTCTTCTATATGTTTCCAAAATTCAATTGTATGTTCGGACCTGGCCAAAAGCCCTCCGACCACAACAATTGATAATGGAAGTCCTTTGCAACTTTTCCCTATTTCCTTCCCAATTTCCTCAAATTCAAGTGGGCAATCATTTACTCCAAACACAGTTTTGGAGAGCAGGTGCCAACTATCATCCTCATCCAGAAGATTCATCTTAAGGATCTTAGAGTTGGGTAATTTTAAAGCCAAATTTGATAGCCTAGTTGTTACCACTATTCTGCTACCATTTGTGGTATTTGGTAAAAACATCCTAACTCCGTCCCATGCCCCAATGCTCCACATATCATCGAGTATAATCAAGTATTTTCTACCAAACAAGTGTTTGCGCAACATGTCTCCTAATTCACCCTCCCTCAAATCTTGACTTACTTGTTTATCAAGTTGCTTAAGAAGTTGTTCGAGTATTTCTCGAATGCTATACTCTTGAGAGACGGTAACCCAAGCACGAATATGAAAATGCTCCACAATAAGACGGTCTTGATAAATGTTTGTAGCAAGAGTAGTCTTACCTGAACCGCCCATTCCTGTGATCGGAATGATTTGCAGATTGAGGCGATCAGAAGTGAGCTTATCCTTCATTTGAAGCAAGAGTTCATCAGCACCCACCATCATACTCTTGTGCGCAATTGAAGAAGAAGATCTCGATGAATCAGAAGGCGTTGACTTCGTGTGCAGCTGATCATGTTGGAGCCCCGCAGTCTCTAACTTGATTTGCATGGCCTCTTTCTCGATCATCGCCATTTTTTCGATCACCATCTTCAGCCCTTTATACAAGCCAACCGACGTGATCTTCTTCCCATCATTTGTGATGCTATGCACAATATGGGATTCAATCACGTCTTCGGCCGCATAAGCTGCATCTGCAATGCGGATCTCCAACGGATCTGCTTCTGTGCTGTAGCCAAGTTGTGGATTATAGCCTTCCAGAAACTCTTGCAGGTTACTAATCTTTGCAGTGAGAGAGTCAGCCTGTTTTTTGCGGAGAGAGATCGGAGGGCGAGGATGAAGACGAAGGTTGTCTATGATATGCATAAGAGAAACCAGAGCTGCATAAGCGGCCATGATTTGAAATTGTGTAATCTCGTTTATGATCAGTAGCAGAAAATGCAGAATAAAAATGAGATGGTGGTTCTGAAATCTCAAAAGTTGACTATATATGGAAGGTTAGCAGCAAATGTGACGACGAAGAAGTAATTAAATAAAGTAGAGTGGTTTTTCCAACATCAATTAAAAGAGGGAAATTATAAAGAAATGGCAACTTGGAATTGACGCCATGTAATGTTACCTCTATCATTTAATTACTATTATTTTGAAAGAAAGAAAGAAAAAAAAAAAAACTCCACCTACCTCCAGAAATGTTAACATATTAATCGGTACCCGATGTGGTATATATTAGGGGTTAGAAAAAAAACCGAAGATAACGAACCGACCGACAAACCGTACCGAAATTGTCCCGAAAATACGGTTAACCGAACCGACGGTACGGTTAATTTTTCTTATTTTAAAAAACCGAGGGTACCGGTTCGGTTTTTGGTTTTTATTTATAGAAACTGACGGTTAACCGAACCGAACCGATGCTCATGAAATATTTATAATTTTATTATCTATCATATAAATATTACATTTAATCAATTTTATTTGATTACTATTTTGTTCTACTATGTGTTTATTCTTCCGAACTAGACATTAAATTTTGTTTATTCCACAATATTATCAATTAGTTTAAATTGACAATAAATGTAGCTTGACTATCCAATTAATCTTTTATTACACTATTATTATATATACTTGGTATATGAGATGTGTTAAGGTTTTATTATTCTTATTAGTTTATTATTTGTATTTTATAAATTATGTGAAATATATATATTTTGGAATGGGGAATTTTTAATACTATGAATTAGAAAAATTATAACTTTCTGTTATTATGATTAACCGTTGAATAATTGGTTAATCGAACCGATTTTTAGGTTAACCGTTATAGCGATTTTTGGTTTTTATTTATGATTTTTTAGTGATTAACCGAATCGATTTAAAACTGCATGGTCGGTTTTTTTATAACTTAAATGGTCGGTTAACCAAACCGCGCTCACCCCTAGTATATATCGTGTCAATTTTTATTAATTACAGTATGAAACTTAGAAAAAGTTATAAACCCTTCAATTGAAATAATCAACCCAAAAATAAATTAGTAGTATGTACATATAATTTTCTAATTTCTAAATTGTGACCGTGCTTGCCGACAAAAAAAAACTTGAAGAACAAAGTTATGAGATTGCTTCATCTGTTGCGTCGAATTGTATTTTATACATTTCGATCTACTATTTTATTTTATTTTATATTTAATTGTAACGAGTAAATGTACTTATTGGAAAAATTAAATAATTAATATAACTATATATATTGAATTAAAAAATTGAAAAATAGTCAATATAGATGTAAGTTTTATTACAACACAATTTAAATAAGTTTCCATGACCGTACATGAACTTTGATCCCCTTTTTTCATCTCCATACGCCGTAAAAATTAATAGTATTTAATTGTCTTGCTAGGATTTAGGGTGATATTTATGGAAATTTTTTAAATTCCATATTTCTCCTATCAAGACATTTGTGAAGGAAAAGACATTACTTTATGACTTTGGTTGCTCTCTACCCATCAAGATCAAACAAGAAAAGATTTGAATAAATATTCACACTTTATTTTAGTTTTTACACTTTTGTTACTTTTTTTAGAATATTTACACATTCATTAGTACAAATATTATTCACACTTGAGTTTTATTTTTAGTTTTAGTCTTTACACCTTAATTTATTAGGCCATCTCCAGCAGTTCGCACCAAAATACAACAGTTTCAACACAAAAATACAGCAAAATCAGCAAGTCATCTCCAGCAGTCTACTCTATCTTTTTCCACAAAAATAGAATATTCTGATTTTTTGTTCAATAATTAAAACTATAAATTCTTTATGTTAATTAATGAAGAATAATAATTAAAAAATTATTAATAAATAAATAAAATTATAAATCTAATGAGCCTTACTAAAAACCCTTCAATTTTGATGATCAATTTGGCCAGGGTTGATCCTGAAATATGTGATTACTTCTTGTCGAAGCAATAATATATTATTCGGAAGTAAAAACAATTCAAAAGAAGCAATAAAATATGTTTCGGAATTTATTTCCAGATGAAGGGGTTCCGAAGATGTTCTTTATTAGAAATTAAATGTAGCGACTTTACTTTTATGCTTTTATTATGGATTTGTGTTTATATTTTTATTTCTTTGTAGTTTGTCTTGTATATTACTATGTGATTGTGTTTTTTTAGAAATTAATTTAGGTAATTTTAATGTTAGCATGTTTAGAACTATAACAAAAATAAAATATTTTGGGATAAAATAATATAAGAATAATAAAGAGAGAAAGAGGAAAAAAAAAAGTAGAGCAATGAATAGTATTGCTCCACTTTTGGAGCAATACTATTCATATCAACAAAATAGCGCACATAAATGGCGCTGGGCTGGAGAGGCTATTTGATGAAAATTTGACATAAAGCGCAAGAAAGGCGATGGACTGGAGATGCCCATACTAAGGCCATCTCCAGCAGTTCGCACCAAAATACAGCAATTTCAGCATAAAAATACAACAAAATCAGCAAGTCATCTCCAGCAGTCTGCTCTAAATTTTTACACAACATATAATTTTCTAGAATATTCTACTTTTAGTCACGATTGATGATCCTGAAATATGCGATTACTTCCGATCAGAGCAACAAAATAATTCGAAAGCAGAAACAAGCCAAAGAAGCCAACACTAGTACTTTTGATATACTTCCGATTTTAGATGGGGTGGGATGTTCCGAAGATGGCCTTTATTAGAAATTTAAATATATCGACTTTATTTGACATAAAGAAAATTTGATGAAAATTTGACATAAAGCGCAAGAAAGGCGCTGGACTGGAGATGCCCAGTGCCCTTACTAAATACATATTGCAACATTCTATATATATTTTAACACAAACCTACAATATTTCTTTTCCGTACCTAGCTTATGACATCTTCCACCATCCAACATGAAAGTTAGGACTCGCCAAGCCCTCCAGTGCTTCGTCGTTCTTCACATCTTCGAGCATAACATAAACTTGAAGTGCTGCTTCTTCCCCGTAATCCTCTTGTTCCTTTAATATTCTTTTAGCAGAAACCACAGCAGAATCGCGGCAACCATCCATCTCAATTACTTGAAGTGTCGATATTTCTGCAAAATCTAAAGGAATCTCCTCGAGCGTCTGTACTTCTCGTAGAACAAGCTTCTCAAGGCATGGAAAGTGGGAGCTTTCTGTTTTCCAGACTTGTATACCCTCACACCACTGAACAGCCAAGAATTTGAGACTACGGAATTGGCCTTCAGTTGTTTCCCACTCCCCTTCTTCGAATCTCCCCCCTTCCAGCTTGAGCTTCTGAAGAAGGGGCAACGCACCTATCTTATCCAATATGTGTTCCCAACAATGGAATTGCTCGAGTCTTAAATCCAACTTTATGAGCGAATTTGGGAAGTCAATTAGCCCCTGTAGAGATCCTCTTTGATAAAAAATGCAGTTCAAGGACTCAAGTTTATCTAGACGTACAATATTGTTGAGACAATACCTGTCATCATAGATTGGCTCAGAATAGTGTATTTCCAATTTTTTGACATTGGGAATTCTCTCAACTATTTCTTTGCTCCACTTTAAATTCCATAACGACTGCAACGTTTGCAGATTTTCCAAAACATTATCACCTTCTTGGTCGGTATTGAGCTCCATTTTCTCAGAAGACCAAATATGCCTGATGTGAATCATGTTGCAGATCAGAGTTGCCGGACGGAACTCCCACCACAGGCAATATAATGTTTGTAGATTCCAAAATCGCCCGATTGAACGAGTGCATTTGAAAACCGAGATTTTGATGTACCGTAAGTTAACCAGTTGTTGCATGCTTTCTAAGCATATTTCTGTTGTATCAGAGTATGAATAAGACGATGATTCTAATATCCTTAGCAACCTCATGAAATTGAGCGGTGGTAGTTCTTCAAGTTTGAGATACCATATCAAAGAACGAGCTAGCGGCATAGACGACAAGGCGGTTATGGCTTCATCCTTTGATGCGCTGCTTGAAACAACAATGCGCCGTTGGGAAGCAGTGTTTACTGTCCCTTGAGGACTTGCAATGATAGTATAAAACCTTTCTTTTTCAGCTTCTCTCAAGCACAGGTCTCTCAACAAATCATGTATCGGATTACGGATCGGATTCGGATTACGGATCGGATTTTTGCTCAATCAGATCTGATCTGAAAATCCGAATTTCTTAAAAAATGAATCTGGTCCGATCCAAATGATTCGAAAATCTGAACCGAAAAAATCCGAAATTTTAGCCCTAAATCTGATCCGATCCGAAAAATTGATTTATTTTTCAGCTATCCAATAATAAAAATGATTTAAAATGCAAAAAATTAGATAAAATGTATATAAAGAGATATTCATAGAGTTCAAAAACAATATTATTCAATAATTACAACTGAAGACTCGAGTCCGAGCCGACGAGTCTTCATTCTCAGGAATCGATCCATGACATTCAAAAGAGAAAGAAGAAGAAATTCTATTCTTTAAAAGAACAAGGCAGCCGTAAATGAAAAATAGGAAAAGGTAATGGGGCCTTGTGAATTGGGGATTAAATTATTAAAATATTATGTTAAACTATTAAATTATATTAATTGTGGGCTGAGTTATTGAATTTTTACAATATTATACATTATATATATATATATAGTAAAAAAAAAAAAAAATTGGGGGAACGGCTGTCCCCCCTTGTCCCCAAGTGCATCCGCCACTGCAGGGGAGAACAAAGTGATTGGTGTAAGCAGAAATTATATCAATACAAGTCACAAGATAGAGATTCCAAGGGGAAATAATATCTTCTATCAAATATGATATTGTTTCAGGGTTAAATGCAAAAGAATTCAAGATGTATAATTTCATTAACGAATTTTCAATTTCCGTAAAAATAAATTAAAATTAAACCTAACATTTTTTTTATTGGCGTTTGGAAAATGAAAAATATGGCATCCTAAAAGGCACGCTCACTTCAGCTTATAAGTTAATCATTGAGTTAATTTCAGTTGAATTTGCCTAGTTTTGGGGTTAGTCAGCAGATAGCAACACGCTGAAAGTTTGTTATTAGCATTGCTAAAATTACAAATATATACTTTGTTGTAGAGTTTGTGTGTATCTAGGTTACCTTGTAGGATTAGATTGAGACCTCTACTCCCTACATATATATATGGGGTCTCTCTACTTGTTTATAAACACAATCTATTCTATTCTTTTCTAAATGGTATCAGAGCAGGCCAAGGCCAAATCCCTCTCTGGTCTAATCTGCTATGCCGCTGCCATTCCAGTCGCTCTGCTTTGATATGCTCGTCGCTGCTATTGCTCTGCTGTTCGCAGCCAACTCTTTGCGGTTTCTGATACTATTCTGAATTCCATCTTTAATGTCAGATTCAAATTCTAAACCTACTTTTAGGACTCGGTCCTAATATGCCGCTGCTGGAATTCCTTCTTTAATGTCTCATAATCTCATTCAGATTTTAAATCTACATTTGGGACTCTGTCCTAAACTGCTCAGCCGACTTTGTTCGGATCTGCCTGCTGCTGCTGCTGCGGACTTTGTTCCGTTCTGCCTGCCGTCACTGCTGTCTTGTGCTGCTACCACTGCTGCCAACTGCTCTGCCGACTTTGTTTGGTTACCTGTCACCACTGCTGTCTTGCGCTGCTACCAACTGCTCTGCCAACTTTGCTCGGTTTCTTTTACAACTTCTGATTAGGTTTTTGGTTTCTAAGTTATCTTCTATAATGTCGAATTTAGATTCAAAACCTAATTTAGAGACCACAATCAAATTAAATGGTTCCAATTATCTGGTCTCATGTCTTCCTATTATTTGTGGGATCTCGAGAGAAACAAGATCATGTTCTCTCTACCCCTGCTACTATTGTTGTTGATGTCTTCACTAAACCGTTAGGGGGAAACGATTCTCATAACTTTGTGACAAGCTGTATATGAATAATATATATGCTCTAGCTTGAGGGGGAGTGTTGTAGAGTTTGTGTATTTAGGTTTCTTTGTATATCTATGTTTCCTTGTAGGATTAGATTGTAACCTAGTTTCTACTCCCTATACATTTATGTGGTCTACTTGTTGATACACAATATTTTTTCTTCTCCAATACAAGTCTATTTTATTCTATTCAACATTAAAAAATTGTGCAAACAATTAAAAGTTTTGAATTGTTTTGCGATGAGCCCTAGTTTTTTAAGTAGTGACACCAAACAAACCCAAGGGCTTTTAAGGTTCTATAACTTTTGGAAAGAAGTTGGATTCAACACGTACACAAAAATGAAAGAAGGTAGAAAATGTTTAAAAGATAATTATAAAAAAATAGAAAAGAAAGTTAATGAGAGGAATACCCTGAGAAGAAACGCCATGCAGTCATCAAACTGTTTCTCTATTCTCTCCACTTCCTTCTCACATCTTGCTTTGATGGCAGAAACTGCTCCCGTGCTGCTTATAGTTTGCTGTACGGAATAGAAGTCCAGCGCTAACCCAAGGATACTGTTTATACGGCTAGCAATTAATCCCCACTGTGAGTAAATAAGGATTCTCATCAGATGCCCACAACTTTTATGTTGGTTCTAAAAAAGGTTTGAATAATTGCTAAAATTAAAGAGAAATGGACAAGGACAAAACCAGCTTGTCTGGAACCACAAAACATTGTCGCTGAATCGACAACAGGTAGGCCTCATGTACTTCAATGACTTCATCCAGAGTTCCAGCTGCTGCCACACCCTCACAAAGTTCACGCCATGCGTTATGATATACCTGTTCATCATATCCCGGTTACAGTCTGGAAGGAGCATGTCTATGAAAACTTTGAATACACAGTGTTAAGTATAGAATGAAAATATCAAATTTAACCATAAGTGAGCCATAAGTAACATAACATGATAGAGTGATTTCAAGATAAGTGCCCCCAATTGATAGTAACCAAACCCAAAGCAGATAATGATGATGGACTTAGAGAAGAACTCGGATTGGGGCGGTAATATATAGATACATTTAATTTTTGATAATCATAGTTTGCCTGCTCTTCTTCACAAAGCACCCAATTGAAAGGCTTTACTACAGAACACTATGGCGAAGAATAAATGTGGTATTTGATAAAATCATCCATTAACATACCTAAATTAAGCATCTAATTATCCATCTTTTTCCTATAGTTGCGCTTTAAACGGACCTACAACTGTTTTCCCTCCTAAAGAGGATATAGTACAGAAAGAAAGAATAAACTTATGCCTTGGGGACGAGGCAGAGAAAGTAGAAAAATTAGGAAATGCAGAGACCGTGAGACAGTTGCCAACTTTGAGTTAATTATTTCTATGATATGTCAGTAGAAAGTTTATAACATTCAAAGCAACTACCTTTGCTATCTCTGACAAAAATTCCCAGTTCACAGTCTAAAACAACATTTAGTCATTTACCGTACAAGCCTTATTGTTCATAAAGAGAACCTCAGCACATAATCCATTACAATAAAGCACAACAAGAAACTCAATTGAACTTTTCATGTTAGAGAAGTTAGGAACCACATTACTCTGTCCATAACATATTGGTGAAAGGCATCCACAAAATGAAGCAATTTATGCTCTAGCAACCAGTGACGCTTGTGTTTCCTTGTTACGGTGCCTTTATCCTGAAAGATCCAAAGTTACAGTGTTCAAGATTCAAAACACTGCCGTTAAGAGGACAAAAACGAATGCCCAGTTAACATAACACATCAACTTTGTTTGCTGAAATAGTTTTAAACCGAATGTACAAATGCCATTTTAGACAAAATAAAGGCTGCTATTAGCAATAGGTACCTTCCACATCCACTTCCGAGCCTTATCAAGCACAAATTTTGCACGTTTAACTTTCAATAAGAAGTTCATAACCTGCAGAAAATACAGTGATGTAATCATCAAATATCACAAACATCAGTTATTCTTATCAACAAGTCAAATTGGTACCTGATTGTACTTTTTCATTGCTTCCAGGTTCGCTATTAGTTCAAGTGGCCAAGAGACCTATTGTATTTGATACCAAAAGAATTTCAGTTCAAGCTAATACACCACTAACTAAAGCTAAAACAAGCAACATGTTTGAAAGTGAATGCCTTATATGTGAACTTCAGCGAGTCGAGAGCATCCATGCCAGTGCTCTGTCCTCCACCTTTGCGAGGCGTTGAGACAGAACTAGATGGGTTGCTTTGTACATCTTCACCGAGACTTTTGGTTAATGATACCACTAACGAGTCAGGTGTACTCAGCAGCACGTTATCAGAAGAATTCCTAATTGACTCCTGAAGTAAACTAAAATCTGGCATTAGAAAACTTCTGACTGATTCAGAAACAAATGAAGGAAGTACTACTCGTAGGAATTCAAGAGTTCCCAAAGACAAGTTACATAACATAAAATAAATCTCCAAAGACACGCAATTGTTTTTAGTTCTCAAAAACACTGGAATATGGAGCATAATCCAGGATAGGGACTGTATTAAAATAAGTTTCACCATTTAATATTGCGATTAACAAAGTTAGGGAAACGAGTCCAAAAAAACAAAGCGAACATCGAGGACAAAAAATAAATAAAATTGAGTTGTATGACAGCAAAATCATGCTTAAACATATGATGATAATAGATAACTGAACTCTTTCCACAAGTATAAGTAAATGAGAAAGCACGTCAAGAACATGAGCACTTCATTGTTATTATTTATGCTCAAGCAAAAGACAAAATACAGAGTCACCAGTACAGAAAACAACACAACTCTCATGAAGAACGTTATTATCCTACAATCTAGGAGACATGCAGAGAAAAGCAGTAGTTTGATTAATGCATAAAGCATAGCTCTTAAGAACCAGCGCTAGCCAAGTCTAGCTCGTTAACATATAATTAAGATGAAATCAACCATCAGAAAAGGAGACTATAAAAATTTGACTTAACAGGATTACAGGAGACATGAATTTTGAAATCCATGGGATCAATCAACTGTACTATTGTATACTCCAAAGTGGATTCAATGTGGGAAATTAAGTCATGGATGAACATAGGTTACGAGCATAATTATCCATTTGCTGATTACAGATTGGATCTTATTAAAAGATTGCCAGAATACTACGTTTTGAGTCCAGGAACCAAACCTGCAATATTGTGTTCAACTCAAAATCATCATCCAAAGATTCTCCTTTATCTAACTTATTGAAGACAACTGACAAGAAGTGTTGCAGCAGATCACCTGATAATAGCAAGATTCTAGTCCAATCATTGATAAATTGATATGTCAATGTACACGAATATCTGGAACAGTAAAACCTTGTTACCTGATCCTAATAAATATATGGCACGTAAAAAACCCAACTCATCTAGCAATCTCCAGTCATGCAGTAACTTTGACAACATAGTCCTCCCAATATAATCAGCCTGCATATGGAATCTAAAAGCTGTAGTTTCATACATCAATAGTAATGTAATTGTAAAGTAGGCTATTGCTATCATGAACCTGTTTCTTTATATAGAAGATAAGGCATTCTTGAATAATCACTGCAGGAAGAGGAGTTGTTTTAGGCTCAATATTCTGAATCCGGGTAAGGATTCTTGATGGAAGAGTGCAATTGTTCTGAAAAGGTAAAACCTCTGACATCTGAAGGTCCTCCTGTGACATAAAAGAGAGCAGTAAATCATAGTACAAAATTAAGATTACCTACCATCTTTCTACCAAAAAGCAAATACAGGATATGATACCTGGAAAAATGGAAGAAGAGTTGGAAATGGAAGCAAAACTTCAAGTAATTTTGCATCTTCCAGCAATCTCGTTTGTTCTAAATCACCAAACTGAAAAGTACTATCCATGTTCTTGAATGTCAAAGCAAGTTCACTGTTATTACTGAATATAGCCTGCCTTAGTGATTCGTCATTTAGGGGGGGAAGACAAAAGGCCTGAGAAATGTTCAATGAGCCCCAAGCATCCCTATTCTCATGAAGAATCTCATGACAAACAGTAATGGCAGGGTTTTGGGAACAATATAATTGGGAAAGTATGTCCTTTTTTTTTGAATAAATTTCCAATCCATTTAGATTACGGTAATTAATTGCACCTTTCATTGAAGAAGATACCAAACAAACATTTCTTTTCTGGGCTAATGTATCATCTAATAACCTCTTCCAGAATTCTTTTGGCTGTGTCTTAGCTGATGAGATCCTATCAATCTCATCTGGCTGCTCACTATTCCCAAGAGATCCTACTACGAGTTTGTCATCTAGCCATAAATGGTTGGCGATGTGATCACCATGGCCAACAAGAGCTATTAGTGACAGGCAAAAGACCTCTGACAAAGTCAACCCAGCTATGCTATACACACTTTTAAGATCATCGCCAGAAACTGCTGAAGTAGATGCCATAGGAGCATGTCGAATCAGCTGCAATGATTTACCTGCAGAAATGATAGCCTTTGCAATGTCCTTGATGAATAATGGACAAGCTTGAAAGTCATTATTATTATCTTCTTTTCCTACAGCCACACTTGACAAAGATACAGATGCTCTTCCAGTCATATCTTCTTTCAATTTTGCTGGAGGAGAAAAATCTGGTGCAAAATCTGGAAATTCTAATTTTCCTGACATAGATGATCTCGGCAGATAGCTTTTCTCCCAAAACTCAGCCTCCTCTATAGCAATTCTTTTATTTGCAACAAAGAATATCTGCAAAAAGCGCACAGCACCAGCATACGAATTGAGCTCATATAAAACAGTCATAAAGGATGGTGTTCAATACCCTATCAAGTATCAACAGCAATGAATGCTTACGGACTACTATATGACATCAGTTTTGTATTACAAAAAAAAGAAACAAAAACAATTACATTGAGATTTCAGGTGCCATAAACAAAATATGAAGGCAAACAATGACCTTACTGAAGCACATGAGCCAGACATAGTTATTATCAGCAATAGATCAAAGAGAGGAAAACAATCAGGAAAGCGACTCTGCGACTGCAATAAAGGATGTCCAGGTACAGACGGCAGCTTAGGAAAATGGAAAACCACAGATGATCTTACAGCTTTCCCTCCGTAAGGTGAAAAGATGGAGAATTACATGCATATGCATGTATATGAGGAGAGAGAATGAGCAACAAGGAACCAGAAAGAGACATTATAGTCTTATGGAGATTGTGTAAAGCTCTACATTTCCTTAATCTACCTCAGAACTATATTTGAAATGTAAAAATTATTCATCTAAGAACAATAGCAAATAGTTTTCTTGGCAAGTTACAATATCAATATCAGTACATAGAAGGACTTTGTTTAGACCTATATCTAGCAGCTTAAGTAACCAATCAATTAACTGCACTGAGTCCAAGTATTAAATTTAATAATTCACACCCATTTCCATGTTGCAGTGTGGAATATCTGTCGACTTGAGAACATCCCTTTCCCATCTTTCTTCACACAAAATTATAGGTTTATCATCAGATTTTCTTTTCCCTCAATAAATACTTGCTTCCCTCTTTATCTTATTTTATGTTGGAAGCATATATTAACAAGAACCTATCTATCAGGGAAAGTAATTTGAACAATTACATTCTCCTTTTCAAAGAAGGGTAAAAAATAAATATATGAATCCTTGTTGCTTAGAAAAGAGTATCAGAATGCTTAAACTCAGATAAAGAATAAACACCATAGATCTGTCCCACCTCAGTGGAAGCGAGCAAATAGTAGAAACAGAAGAGAGTAAAAACTCAGAAGGCAAGGGACGGCATAGGAACTGGAACTGGTTACCATGCTGTATGAAACTGAGGATTTAGCTGCATCCATTAAGTAGAAAGGGATTTTGGTTTGGAAGATCTTCCAGGTGACAGATCTTTAACATTTAGAATTAACTCTTGATGCTAAAAGGGTGACTGATGAATATAGTAATTCCCAAAAAGAATACGACCAACATGTGATATTACACACACATAACAGAGGCAGATAAACTGTTTTCAGATTCTGGAAATTCCATCCGTTGAGAATTACTGGAAAAATTATCTTTAACTCTTGAAGATTTAAAACTTTCTTGTATCGTATGCACGAAAACGAACTACATGCACTTAATTAGATTTTAAAACCAAATACTATTATCCAACTTCCATATTAGGAAATGCTCTCAGGAGCATACAAATTAATCTCAATTGAAAACAGAATACGAAATATCTCACTGTGAAAAGATCATACGATATACATCTAACAAGATATACAGAAAAGAAAATACCTCATCAAATGGATCATCAAGCGTTCCTTGGAAAAGCCAAGAATCAAGGGTCTCAATATATGGCAGCAAACTTGCTACGAGTATATAAAGCACCATCCGGTATGCATCATCCTGTAAACAACATATTTTTCAGATCAAATCTCAAGAGGTAAGGCGTGCATCTCATGAGTATAAATTTTCTTTTTTTCTTTCATTATTGTAAATCGATTTTCACTAGCCATGTTATCTGACAACCTCTCCTCCTTGGACAAGACTAACTTCATTGAGCTTCACATATAGATGGTTCAGAATGAGTACAGCAATATCTGCAGCCGGGACAGGGGGATCAAGCTCAAAGAAGGATTGTGGGATGGTTCCCTGCACTATTTGAAACAAATATTCCGCTCCTGAGCACAGACTGTATCAAAGAAACAGTCAGTAACCATGATAGGAAGCCCAAAAAGGTAGGGAGGCTCTCTGACAAAACTCATTTAAACGAATGCCGATGAAAATTAAATTAGAAGTTAAGATACAAAAGCTTGAAACATGTTAGCTCTGGGCACAATTAGATCCGAAAAGGCAAGAAGCAAGACCATTTGAATAAAACAATGCCTTAAAAAAACTGCTAAGCTTGTCCTGAGCAAATAATTCATGTGAGTCAGAATGAAACCGGGAAAAAAGATACATATTTCTTCGATTGGATTTTGATAAACATGCATTTTCTTTGTTTCTATGGATCATGGCGAATGATAGTTTGAATACCCACCATTATAGCCTTCATATACCAAAAATGAGAGATGCACCATCATTAATCTTCCAACACACCAACAAAAAATATCACCGCCATTTGATTGTCAGCACAAACTTTTCATTTTATTTCTTTTCACCAAAAAAGCAATATAATACAAAATTCCAGCCCCAAAATCAAGGAATATGCAAACAAACCTTGATAAAGAACTCGACAAACCCAAGATAGACACAGCAGTAGTAACATTTGGGTTATTTACTTTCACCTCTTCTTGCAAAGCAATATCACGTATCCTCTGCAACGGAGAAGACTTAATTTATCAAAGCATACAGAAAAATAGAAAGAAGAGGCCATTAAACTAGAAAACAACGTAAAAGGTTATAACAAAACCATTAGCAATTCAACATACTCTAAGCCAAGTGCTAACAGAGCTAGCGAATGCTCTTAAAGTTGGTGGAGGCAAGCCCTTAGCTTTCTCAACTTTGTTCACAACAATATCTACCAATTTCAAGCATGTTCCAGCATACAAAAACTGTTCAAGAATGTGATACAAACTTGTCTGGGAAAGATGTGTCACATAAATCCCACTTTTGAAGCGAAAACACGGCCCTGTGTCGTCCCAATAAAATAGCGTACTCGATAAACCTTGAAGCATCTGCAACAATCCTCGAACCTAGAACCGGGAAAGAAAATTAAAACCACTCATATAATAAAAATAATAGTAATAGTGAAGCATATTACCAAGTCGGATTCATTTGTCCTCAAAGATGCAAATGGAGTTGCAAAATATATTCCACCGCCAGTGAAGGAATTGTGGAGTGTATGGATTAGATTTGTTGACACTTCCATCTCTGCGCAAACCGTGCTAATCAACAGCCGTGAAAATCAAAGTAGGAAAAATAATTTGGTTGGGGCAATTTGTCAAGCAGTTGAGTGCAGTGGCTAGAATGTTGAACCACGCAATTCTGATAGATCGTAGTTGTTGAGGAGAGTGTGAAGCACCATGACTGCATCTAAGATTGAATTCTGAAGCGAGAGTAAGAGTTTGATGATGGAACTAGGGAAATTTTAGGGTTGTCGTGAAGAAAGCGTAAAGTTGGAGACACTTGGATCAGCCTTAGGCAGCATTTGCGCTCTCTCTCTCTCTCTCTCTCTCTCTCTCTCTAGGAGGGCTGGGTTTTACATTTTAGTTGGTGGTGCGGGAGAAGAAGATGGGGCAACGGCGACGGTTGCGGTGGTCGGTGGTCGGTGGTCGGTGGTGGGATGCGAGCGGCCAATGGTGGCGCGATGGTGGTTTAAATTACTTGAAATTTTGAAATAAATGGTAAAGCAGAATTGATTTGTTTCTTGTGTAGTACTGTATATTTTTTCATAGGAAAAGTAAATCTATAAATCTACTAAATTAAACCAAACTAGTACGATGACCCGAGCGATGCTCGAATATGTAATACATAGACTCGATAATTCCAATTTACAAATGCAATGATAACTATAATTATCATTATTTAAGATATTTTATAGATAGTAAAGAAATTATCAAGTAAAATTTACATTTAGCACTCAAAATGTAATATTAGTTGTTGTGTTTATATTTTTTTACTTTAGTGACTTTAAGATTTGTAATACATCGGGATAGACTACCACTTTTAAAACTTCAAAAGAGGTCCGAGAGCTCTACAACACGTAATTTCATTTAACCACCCAATTCGTCATTCTATGAACTGCTATTGTTCATTGATACCGTTAGAATCAATTCAAAATGTACGTGGATTTCTTGTACACATCATCTTTCAACCACCGCACTCTCATACTAAAAGCACCTAGGATAATAAATTCACATTAGGAATGGATTATAGCTTACGACTATTACAAAAATAAAAATCAACTCAACATCTTGTATGTGTAATAGATGAATAAATAGATAAATAGATGAATATTAAACATATTAAATATAGGTGAATATTCGTCATATATTGATAGAAGAATATATAGAGAGGGATTCTAAAGCTCTTCATCTATGTTCGGCTTTGATTGGAGAGATTGATAGAGAGAGACTGAGAGACGCATAATAGAGAGGGATTGAGAGAAGAAGTTGAGAGTAGAGGTGTTCAACCGACCCGGAACCGCCGGTTCCGGCCCGGAACCGGAATCGTGGTCAACGGTTTTCGGTCCGGAATCACGGTCAACGGGCCGGTTCCGACCTGGAACCGTGCTTGGGACGGGCCGGTTCCGGTTCCAAAGGCTAGGAACCGTGAATCGGCGGGTCCGACAATTTTTTATTTTTTTTTAGTTTTAAATTATATTTTGTGTTAATCCATATTAATTATATCACATAGAAAGCAAAAATGACAATTACAATGGTAAATTGAATGAAAAAAAAAACAAAAATGGTGATAATAATAATAAAGTTCGAACATGAACCGGCGGTTCCGGTTCGGAACCGTGGAATCGTTTTTGAATATTTATATATTTTCATTTGTAATTGATCATATATTATTATGAATGAAGATATATTTTGTTCTATATCGATTTTATACATTACATTAATGATTTATGAGTTTGAATAACAATATAATTTATATTTTCAAAAATAAAAAATAAATAAAAAATAAATAAAAATTTAGACAGTTCGGCCCTAAACCGGCAGTTCCGACCCACAACCGGAACCGTCCAATATGGACTGATTTCGACCCGGAACCGTGGGCTGTGGCGGGCCGGTTCCGGTTCCAACTTTCCCGAACCGAAACCGGCCCATGAACACCTCTAGTTGAGAGATGCGGAAATAAAATTAAGATCGTGATTCGTGCAACGTTAATTACGGCCACAACTGAAAGCGTTTTGGCAGAAAATGTAAAAAATCTTTGATTAAATTGATTTTGCCTTAAATTGTGATCTTAAAATTAATTTTATTTACTAAATTGCCATTGAAATTGATTTTGCCGGGAAAATTGATTCTCAACTCTTTTGTTTTAATATACTAGATTGTACTACGCGCGTCGTACTAGTAGAATGCATTTTAAAAATATCTAACATATAAATTATCAAATCACATAAATAATGAATAAAATGTATTAATTATTCTCATCCGTCCAAGATATTTATGACACAATTTTATTTTTTGAGTGTCCACCATATTTATGTCACTTTCCTTTTTGGGATAATATCTCACACATTCATTATTTTATACCTCACAACAATTCAATATAATAAATCTCTTTCTCCACTCAAACACTACCTACCTAACATTTATTAAAACCCTTGCTGCACCCTACATGACTTATATTTCGTGGATGGGAGGAGTATAAAATTTCAAACAACAAAAGAGAATAATAATACATTAATTTTTCAGTATAGATTTTAATAACGGACATTTTTAAGTATAACAATATTAAATACAACATATTTCCTCCGTCCAAGAAATGTATATTATGTCCATTTGTGGACATAATTCCACCCACTTTTTTATATTTTATACCTCACAACAATTCAAAAGTAATGGGTCATTTTTCTCCACTTAACAAATAATCTACAGACATTATAAAAACTCATGCCACTAAAGCTATGCTATATATTTCGTGAATGGAGTGAGTATTACATTTCAAATATTATGAAAATTTTCTTTTTATACAATAGTTTTTGAAGAGTGTTCCTCATTACCACACACCAATATCTTCAAACCTTTTCAATTTGCAACTCTTGAAATATCCATATAAAGTTGTCGAAAAACTGTCTGCCACAAATAAAATGCATTAATCATCTAATATGTTAATTATGGAATAACACAATAAAATATAAAATTCATATATTACATCAATATTTTTTTAAAAAGAAACATTCAATCCAAATAACATTAATAAATATGACATGTTAAATTTTGTATTATGATATACTTCTTTGTACATAAATTTAAATACACTATTAAATAATTACATATAAACATCTAAATATTATTTATAAATTATAAATAATCCAAATATAAAACAAAAAACATTTAATTACAGTAATAATTTAAGAAATATCTTTTTTTTAAATAGCATAACACTTACCTTCTAAGCATCTCTAAACAACCATTTTTTTTATATTTGAAAATACAATTTCGATTAAAACCCATTTCAAAACGCTATTAGAATTAAAGGTGAACAATCATTATAAAAATTTCAACCAATTTTGGCATTTTTAATAATTCTTCATTTTTGATAACTTCCAAACTTCTCGAAATATATATTTTTAATTTTTAATATTTTTTTCACTATTATATTTTTTAAATATTTACAAATCTAAATAATGAAAATAATAAAATTGTTTTGGCAACCATTCATGTTGCTAATTTTTTTTTTTAAAATTAAATATCTTAGTCAAAATAGTGTTGTGTTAAATTAGAATATTTAGTATAAAAATAATAAATATAAAAAGTAGAAAAATCAATTACATAATCCTAAATAAGCCAAAATTCATAATCATTCAATTTTATTAAATAATTTGATTTTTTTTAAAGCTCAAACATGATAACCAAGAAAGGAGATGTATAGAATTAACCAACATACATTATTCATCATTCATGAAATAACTTAAAGTTCAAGACCTATTATCCACTAAATTGGTTATGGAGGGAAAATGGCAAACTTGTTAATATAGTTACAACTCTTTTATTTAGTATTAGTATAGATTATATATAGATTCGAGAATATCAGGAAGTTAAGAAGGAACACCTTTAGCTCAATATTTTAAATGGAGAAAAATTCATATATTTATTTTTGAGAGATTTATTAGAGCTGAAGATCATTTATGCAAATTTTCCTCGGATCAGAATCTATTAATAAACCAAAATCGAATTCACACATTTTATTATACCACTCTAAAGCCTATTTAAACATTTTTAACTCCATGCAATTCTTTTGGAAGTGGAATGTGTTGTTGCCTGTTGGGAATCATGTAAGGCTCTGTTTGGTAGCCTTGATAAGGCCTAGATAGGATACATATCTGGTCTTATCAGGGTGTTTGGTATCCTTGATCTGTATTAAGTATGGCCCGGGTTTATAGACGGCGAGTGCTTAAAACATTGTTCCTCTTTAGAAACTGTATCCTTCCAACTTGGTCGGATTCCTAAGCTAGGATTCAACAGTGATCAAGATTATAGAGTGAAATTACATTATTACCCTTCCAAACTTTTCCTCTCTTGCTCCTCCATCTCTTTCTCTTTCCCGTCCGACGAGATGATGAAGGTGGAACCTTCTCCGGCCGCCACTGCCACTGCCGCTGCCGCCACCACCACCCCTCTGGAAAAACACCACCTTCAATCTTCAAAAACCCCAACCGCTAGCAGGCCACCGATGAGGGACTGCGCCACCTAGTCATCAGGGATGACGACCACGACCACGACGGTCGCCAACAGAATGGGCAGAGAGGCGGAGGCCAAGGCGGCAGGCAACGAGTCGGCGGCCTTCTCCAGCAGACTTAGTAAGCCGAGGTCATCATTTGAATTTGGGACTTTTGTTGATTTGGGAAATGAATCAGACGAGATTGGAAGAGAGAGAGAGGGGGTGAGAGAGAGAGAGAGAGTGAGACGAGGGGATCGAACGTGGTGGTGGTGGTGACTGCGGTCGGAGACCATGGTGATGGTGGTTTAGGCGGGTGGCGGTGGAATAGTTGTCGGAGAAGAGAGACAGAAAAATAAAGAGAAGACGAGAGTGAGAGAGGAGAGAGAATTGGGTGGAAAAATAATTGGGTACAGACGAGAGAGAGAGAGAGAGAGAGAGAGAGGGTGAGTGAGTGAGGAAGAAAAGAGAGGAAGAAAAGAGAGATGGATGTGGGATATAATTGTGGTAGGTGGGCCCGTGAGGGTGACGGATGAATGAGGGAGAGAAGAGAGAGAGATATGAGGAATATAATTGTAGAGAGAGGACTCAGAGGAAAGATAAATAATTAATTTATATTATGGGTAAAATTGTTATTTTCCGTTTAATTTTTAGGATATCAAACAACGAATTTATCATATCTCTATTACATATCTTATTTACCAAACACAAATATACACTAACAATCACCCCTTATTAACTATATTTATCTTGACATTATCTACCTTGCCTTATCCTAATATACCTACCAAACGAGCCCTAAGTATTATAAATTACCATACTAACCAAATTACCAATATCAAGTAATAGAAAGTATTATAAATTAAAGAGATATTTGATGATTTTAACTTTTCTAAGATTATAAACATAAATTATAGCACCTTAGATTTTAAAAATAAATTTGACCTTTTTAAACTTTTTTGACTTTTTTGCCCCTCATTCCTATTTTATTGACATTTCTATTTGTGAATTCACACATTTTGTTGTGAATTAAAGCATTTTTTTTACGAATTCAAACATTTTATTATGTGAATTCACATATTTTGTTGTGAATTCTAGCATATTTTTACATTTCACATATTTTATTATGTGAATTCATACATTTAACTTCACGAATTCACATTTTTTATTTTGTGAATTCACACATTTTCTTTTGTGAAAATAAAATCTGAAAAATTAAAAAGAAGGGCAAAAAAGTCAGAAAAAACTAAAATTTATCTTTTTAATTTAAGTTGCTAGTATTTATCTTTCTAATCTTAGAAGTGCTAACATAAAAATTCTCCCTAAATTAAATTATGTCCATGAATTGTGAAGATTTTAATAAAAAAAATAGATCTACGCATCCATTCCAATATTGTAACGACCCGGCTTCCGGACTGACGGCTGGCCCCACAAACCATCACGAGTCCTTTCTAGCGTGCTTTGTCCTCAGTCACACGCTTCCTGAGAAAACTTCCCAGGAGGTCACCCATCATAGAATTGCTTCAGGTCAAGCACGCTTAACCTTGGAGTTCTTCCACAATGAGCCCCAGAAAAGAAGATGCATCTTGATGGTATAAGTAGCCCAATCAATTCCTTTAAGCTCTCCTCGAATATACCGTCCCATTCCGACATATTCTCATAATCCCTCTCATTCGGGTGTGTTTCGGTTTGTTCCTGCCCCCTCCGCTTTGAAGTCTTATCGGAGCCGCTCCTTGTCCGTGCTTCTGCACCGGCGATCACTCCGTACTTCTGCCCCGGGCGTCACAGGCCCACCAGCTTCCGCTTGGTTCGTCCCCGAACCACACCGTACTGGGAGAGGTTCGGCTCTGATACCATTTGTAACGACCCGGCTTTCGAACTTCTCAGGAAGCGTGTGAGTGAGAACAAAGCACGCTAGAAATGACTCGTGATGGTTTGTGGGGCCAGCCGTCAGTTCGAAAGCCGACATTCATCCAATTTCTTGTTCTGAACAGTAAAGACAGAAGCCAACAAAAACAAATTGTTAAGTTTTCATTTCATTTTATTTTAACTTTACCAAGAGCAAGATATTATTAATTCTCTACGCTTCTATCGTCAAGCCAGGTGGTCGCAGGATGTCGAAACTCGAATATAAAAAAATATAAAATAAAAATACTCGAAATGAGGATTTAAGATAAATAAAAAAAATGAAGTCATATTCTTGAGTCATATTTTATTTATGAGAGATACCAAATTAAAAATATCTATATTTTCTTACCATATTTATGACGTATTGTTTATTCTAACTATAAAAATATGTAAAATGTATTAATTTTAAAATTTTCGGTAATTAAGAAGAATGATAATATTTATATACAACATACTCCATTCGTTCCCCATAAGTGTACTAGTAATTCCATGTCAATACATCCCCAAAAATTGTATATTTTTTTATTTTAGGACATGACCACACACTTTATCTTTAATATTTACCCTATTACATTTCAACATTTACAATATACCCAACCCATGCCACTCACAAAACATCAAATTATGGTCCCTTACTCCACTCAGAAAATATCTACCTACCATTTTCAAAATCCGTGCCAAGTCAAACGTGTTATACTCATGGGAGACAGAGAGAGTATTATTACATTTCAAACATTACAAAAAACTTCTTTGTACATAACATTTCCAGTAACTGTTGAATACATTTTGCTCCTCATTACCACACTCCAATAACGTCAAGCCTTTCTGATTTGTAACTTTTGAGATAGCCACATAAAATTGTACATGGCTAAACACAGATTTTTCTTGGAATAATCCAACATGAGAAAGATTGTTATTGGTTTTTATTAATAGTAATTTTAATCATGATAAATTACCATTAAAATCCTGAGCTATTCTCATATTATTCATTTTTTTATACTAAATCAATCGTTTCGTGATTAAAATGGGTATTGTTGGTAGTTCGGATTATTTATGATAGCATGAGAATACTTTAGAATTTAAATGGTAATTTACCCTTAGTATTATTATACTTATATTTCACATATAATATAATTTTTTAAAATATTTAAATACTTAATATTCAAAATAAATCAACTGAATTTATATTTTCTTATAAATATAAAAGATATTCCATAAAGCCAAATATCTATAAAATAAATCGAACCTCATAAATTCAATATTTTATTTATTTTTTGTTTATATCAACTTTTTATTTTGAAATCTGTGTCTCATATCTCTTATAATTTTTTATAGAGATCTTATTTCATATAATTAATTAAATGACTGATCTTTTTGCAGCAGTAAACATTGTTGACACAAAAAATATGAAATGATCATTTTTCAATATTGACTCGAGAATAGATGATCTTCAATAAATAATCAAAATACATTAAGAGACTTTGTATTGAAATTCAAAATATTGAAGTCAATGGTAATTAATCAAGATATATTAGACATTTACCAATGAATATCCAAAAGTCCATAACAAATAACCAATTAAGTTGGATATGGAGCGAAAATGACAACTTTAGTAAATATAGTCACAACTCTCTTATTTCGTATTAGTATAGATATAGATTATATTTTAACTCTAACTTCACCACGACAAGATAATATTTTGCTACGCCTCTATGGGCTTGAACACGAGCATCGAATGGTTGGCAATGTGCAGGCTGAACTGCCCTCCCTTCTCACTCATATCCACCTTCGTCAACCCCGGCGGCGGCAAGATCTCGAAACTCGCCACCAGCCTCGCCACCACTAAGCCGAGTATCGGCAGCGCAAGAATGATCCCCGGGCAGCTCCTCCTCCCCATCCCAAACGGCAAGAATCTGAAATCAACATTTCCGCCCCCGACAGCCGCCTCCGTGCCGTCCTCCTCCTCCAAGAACCGCTCCGGCCGGAACTCGTCGGGGTTGTTCCACCACGCGGGGTTGTTGGACAGCCACCACGCGTTCACCACGACCTTCGATTCTCGAGGAATAGTGTACCCTCCTAGTGTGGCTTCTTCCAGATTCATGTGTGGAACTAACAAAGGAATTGGGCTGTGGAGGCGCAGTGTCTCTTTAATGGTCGCTTGTAGGTATGGAAGTTGATGCAGATTGGATTCCGACACGCTCTGGCCGCCGAGGACCGCCGCGATCTCGTCGCGTATCTTGCGCTGGATGGACGGGTGATTGGCCAGCTCGGCAATCGCCCATTCCATCGACCATAGAGTTGTCTCGATTGCTGCTACGTTGATGTTCTCGACAACGTAGAGCACGTTGTCTTCGCTGATCTCTCCTTTCATCTGAGCGTCGATAATGTGGTCCATGGCGCATCTTATTTTATGCTTTTCTCCATTTTCCGCCATTATTTTCCTGCAACAGTCAACCGTCAACCTAGCTCTGGTACCAGTTTAAGTGTAAAGTCAAATTATATATACCCCTTCTAATCAAAGTCAAAGTCAAAGTCAACAGTCAATCTAGCTCTGGTACCAGTTTAAGTGTAAAGTCAAATTATATATATACCTTCTCTTCAACAGTCAACCTAGCTCTTATCACTTTAGGATCCTCTGTACCCAACTTTGGTGTCTCACTTTGTCCCACAATCTATATTTAATAATGTTTTTGTCATTTTTTTTCTTCAAATTCAATCTATAATGTTTTAGTATAATTTTACAATTATTAACTAGGGTTCATCCATCCGAATAGGGTATATATATATATATATTTTTATATTTAATTTGCATTTTTTTAATTTTTAATTGATTATTAGGGTTCATTATTCTAAAATTAGGGTATATAATTTTTTTAAATTCTAATTTTTTATAATAAATATTAATTAAGGTTCATTATATATTACTAAATTTTTATTTTAAAAAAAATCTTTTTAAAATAGTGAAATTAATAGTGGGACACGGAGAGTGAGACATAAGTTGGGGACAGAGGATCTCATCCGAGCTCTTATACCAATTTAACTGTGAAATCAAATTATATATACGTACCTTCTCTTCTCTACATAATGATTGTTGAAAAACGCGAGCCTTCTGCTCTGCAGGTCTCTGCATTTATCCAGGTATCCTTTCAAGAACGGCCTAAGCAACGGTATGAAATCGCCGTAATTGTAATCAAAGCTCTGCGCCAATCGGCTTCGTTCCGAGTTGAATTTGGTGGCCTCGATGAACAACGGATCGGTCTGCGATTCGAACTTGGCATCGAACATCATTCTATACATGATGTTATAAAGCATGAGCTGCAGCCTCCTTCTAACGACGATGCCTTCTTCTACGACTTGCTCGTCGTTCCTCAAGTCGCGGACGACGAGGTCTATCTCGTCCTCCCACATCTCGCTGTAATGGTGCACCACCTTGTTGGTGAAGAACGGGAGCGTCATTATGCGGCGCATTTTGCGCCAGTGGTCGCCGTAGACGGTGAAGACCATGTCCTGCCCGTTGCCCGTGAATATGTCGAACACCACATTCCGCGGGCGGGACCCGAATTCCACACCTTGTGTGTGGAGGACTTGGGTGGCGAGGTCGGGGCTCGACACCACCACGAGATTTTTCGAGCCGAGCTTGAGCATGAACACGGGGCCGTAGGTTTCCGACATGGCCGCGAGGAGGCGGTGGTTCAAGTCGTTGCCGACTTGGAGCCAGTTGCCGAATACGGGGACGGGCCGTGGCCCCGGTGGTAGCTTGGTGGGGAGGGGTGTGCAAGTTGAAGGGACTAAGCCCATGATCATAAAGGGAAGTAGAGGGAGGATGAGCATGAATAATTTTAGAGAGAGAGAGATGGAATAGTGGGAGAGTATAAGTTTGGTGCATGAGAGCAAGGAGATTGTGAACAATGTATAGAAAAAGGTTCTTTGCAAATTACCCATGATTCTCTCTCTCTCTTTGGGGTTGGTTGGGGACTTTGATATGGAAGAATGTGGACGTGGGTTATATATATATAAGCAAATGTATGTTTGGATTTGGTTGGAAAGTTGGTGAAAGAGTCCAATGGTTTAGTGAAAAATCTATGGGCTCTAATTGCAATCTAGGTAGGAGATGAGGATTTTATTTTTTTGAAGTCAAAATGGGGGTAGGTACATCAAATTATTCTTATGCAATTGGGATTAGTTTATAGAATATGACTTCAACAAGCTCAAGGTAAATCCGTACAAGCACTAGAGTTAAACTGAAGTTGTAGTTAAGTTTACATTTTTTTCTTAAAAATTCAAAGTAGTCATTTTGTATAGTAAAAGATTGTTTTTAGACAATAATTTAGAAATGTGATTTTCAAACCACTTTTTTGTTAAACGAGAATACCTTCGGCTAGAGGTGGCCAAAAGAATCGAAACTGAACCGAAACCGGCGGTTTCGGAACCGTCGGTTCCGGTTTGTAACCGAAAACCGTATCGATGGGGTTCGGTTCCGGTTCCGGTTCCGAAGATGCAGAATCGAGAATCGACGGTTTCAACCTTCGGTTCCTCTTATTTTTTTATTTTTTACTTTTTTTATCTATATTTGTGTTATAATTCATATTTATTTCACCTAAATATTACATTAGAATGCATAAAATTACAATTAAACAAGAGAAAGGAGCAAAAAAAAAAAAACGAAAAAAACATATATAATTGGTACCCCAAAACATGATGTTCCGATTTGGAACTGCCAAAATCGAGGAACCGAACCAAACTGAAATTGGCGGTTCCGGTTTGGAACCGAAACCGAAGTAATAGGCGGTTCGGTTCCGGTTCCATCGAAATGGATCCGAGAAACCGCCGGTTCGGTTCCGGTTCCGGAACGGAACCGAACCGCGGCGACCTCTACCTTCGGCTCAATTATTCTAATTGAGAAAATTTCGTAGATCTTTGATTCCGGTTCAAAATCATTTGCACAACTTCTCTGGTCAAAATCCTAAAGATAATTACATTTTTCAGAATAAGCGAATTCAAACTAATTGTAATGTAGTACTTAATTATACCACTCTGAAGACTACTTAACTACTTAAACATTTTTAAGGTAATGTTATCAAATATTTCAACTCCAATGCAATCTTAGAAGTGGAATGAGTTGTTTGGGATTGAACAAATCAAAGAGTTCAGCAAGCTAGCTAGCATTGGAGAATTTAATTAAGTTTGACTATATTATTATTAACTCAACTAGGGAAAGTAACAGAAAACCGAATATCCTAATCGAACCAATTCAAAATAGTTTAAATTCAGTTCAAATTTTTTGAATTTTCGGATCATTTCGAATTTTTTTTAAAGTTACGGATCGTTACGGATCAATATTTTTAAAACCGAATAAATTCTATATATGAATAATTTATTAGTTATATTTTTATATAAATCCAAAATTCGAATAATATATTCTTCAATAATGGGATGAAAAACTATATTTTTAGTTAAAATAAAATTATTGGTTTCAAATTTGTGGATTTTTTTGATTTTTCAGTTCAGATATAAGTCTAAAATTTCGGATTTTCCGGTTCGAATTTTTGAACCATTAAGTTCACATCAGAATTTCTATTTCAAAATTTCGAATTTTCAAATCCGTTCGGATTTAGCAAAATCCGAACCAAAATCAGAATACTCACCCCGAAACTTGATGTTAGACTTAATTTGCAGAGGATATTCAAAACTTATGAGCATAATTTAGTCTTAAACAAGAGCATGGTAAACTATATATATATATATATATATATATATAGTGATTGATTCATATAGAAACTATTCATAGTGTGGAAATTAGGAACCAATCTGAACCTTAATCTTTGTATGATCTATGGTTGTCATTATTCGAAGCATGAATATATATAGATTTAAGCATGATTTTATATAAGCACAATTGTTTACACAAAAAAAGCATGAATCTCATTAAGCATGACTATATATTGATTTAAGCATAAATATATATACATTTAAGCATGTTCTCAAATTTTCACGGGAGGAATAATTTTTATAGTAACCCATCCCTATATATATATAATTGCTAAAAATTAGTCAGTTTTAATTAGTACTCCCTCCATCCATGAAAAACTTGTCATATTGTGGATGACACAGATTTTAATGAATTGTTTGATGTATTGTGAGTGGAATAAGGGTCCCCACCTTTTGATGTAGTTTTAAATTGAGTAATTGTGTTGTGAGTGAAATAAGTATCCATTTTTAATGGTTTTAACAACTTTTGTAAATAATGGGGTATGCGAGATTAATTAGTGAATGAGTTGTGTGAGGTCTATTACTATAAATGGATGTGGCAAATTATTTGTGGACGGACCGAAAAAAACTTGTGGTAAATTTTTCGTGGACGGATGGAGTTTTTTTTTTACTTTCTCAAAAGTGTTATTTTCCTACATTCCTCAATCCATATATATATATAAAATTATATTACATAAACACTCGATCTAATATGACGAATTTCGGTCTATAATTCAACAATAACATTTAACAAAATAATGAAAATTAAATTTTATCAAGTATTTTTTTTTGAAAAGAAATTTATTAAGTTTTGAAAAGATGATTGTGTATAAATATTAAAAATACTAGGATGTTTATAATCAATCACCTAGTCTACCTAGATTTAGGCCCATAGTCTACGGATATTATTTCAAAATACATAGTGTATCACAATATTTTCATTCCATATTTAATCATGGAAATTTTAAGAATTTAAATATTAATAAATAATTTATATGAATAAAAAAATGCATAAAATAATGATTTAAGATAAATAAGAATAATAGATGGAAAACGTGCCACGTAGGACCTTGAATTAAGGAGACATTAGACTATATCTTTCTCGTACAACAACAACGAACCTTATCATGCATATTATATTATGCGACCAATATCTATTGGTATGGGTGAATTGTAGGTGAACGTACTTGCTATTAATCTTGGCCGCCTCTACTCCTATCTTTCCCATCGGGTTGAAATAACCTATATCTCCATCATAGTATACAACATCAAAGTGACCTTTATATATACCTATCGTTGCAACGCCTTGTTGGATACCTTTTTGTTTTATCATGACGATCTTCGGAAATATGGGTGCCATATTTCTCCAACCCAAATTAGAAATATGCACGTGTTTTGCTCGTGCAAAGCATGTGCATCTTATTAGTTTAACTAAAACGCTATTGTGAGGTGGTACAAGAACTAAACCCTGAACATCAACTTCATATATTGCTGTGGTGATGGTGTCCCACTGGAAATTCCCGGTGATCGAAAAAGAGATTAAGTTCTCTCCACTTGTAATGAAGGCACGCCAACTTGGATGGTGGTGGTCACCCCGTCGTTGCCGAAAAGCCCTGGCTAAAAGTGTAAGAATTTTCCTCTTCATACGAGACTTCATGATTAGCCACCTCATCTATGTTGTTAAGGAGCGTGGATTCTCCCGCTAGGTAAGACGTCTCATCTTATATTCGAGCTTCGTCTAACCGATATTTTACATTATAGATCCTCCTCTCCGAGACAAGCTCATGTCCCTCCAATCTGGCTTTCTCGAATATAGTGGAAGCACGAGCATTGAGACAATCCGTGACACCGCAATCTGTCAAAAGACAACAAAAAAAGTTGTTTTTTGCATTTTTGATGGCAATGGTGTTGTCACCAACTCTCGAGGCTTTGAATTCTTCATCTTCTTAAGCATTGTCGTTGTCAGCAAATATCCAGTCAAGGTTGAGCCTTCAATACTTTCCGATACTATTCAACTTTATTAAGATGTTTTTCCCTCCGAATTGCTGCTCGACCCGGTAGGCTGACCCCTGCTCGTTAGGACCGTCGAATGATAAGTAGAGGAAGGGGTCGCCATCTCTATAGAATGGTTTCAGGTACTTTCCATTGTATCCTTTGAACACAACGTTCAAAGGTAGTTTGAGTATTGATTTCCAATCCACAAAACCGAATGTGTCCGAGATTATATGATCGTGAATAGAAGCGTGATTATTTGTTACAACAAAATTTAGAGATAAAGGAATTATAATGTGGCCTCTGCTCTGTACATGGATCAATTGGAGGTCTCATCATCATTGGCTAGAATAAGGATATCCTCTTTGTCACTGAGGTCCTTCTTTTGCGCCTCGATTAGCACTCGGGCTTTGTTGATGCCCGAGAGCATGTATGGCTTCGTGGCCGGTAGATCGGCAAACACGCGTGGCCATGCGCCTCTCCAATGCCGCATGCACTACTCCATGTCCCTAGCGCCAAGGTAAATCGTAGCCTCCATGAACTGCTTTTAATGTTTTTATTAGCAAGACTAAAACTAATTATTCTAATACGTCGCTTATGTTATGTGGAGACTTTTATATATTTTAGTTGCTTATGTTAAGTGAAGACTTTTATTTGAACTATAAGATGCACGTGATTTGCACAAGCAAAAAAACAAATGCATATTTCTAATTTTAGCATCTACAAACAAATTTAATTATTAACATAACATTATACTCTCTCCGTCCATTGGACATAGTTTGTGGTGACACGAATTTTAATAAATTTGAGGTGAGAAGAGTAAGGGTCCCACAAATTGTGAGAGTGAGTAATGGTTATTTGAACTAGTAAGATGCACGTATTTTGCACGGAAAAGAACATGCATGTTTCTAATTTTAGTATCTACAAACAAATTTAATTATTAACGAAATATTATTAACAAATGCATGTCATATTTGAACATAGTTTGTGCTGGCACGGATTTTAATAAATTTAAGGTGAGTGGAGTAAGGGTCTCACATATTGTGAGTGGGATTGGGTTTTCTTATGGTAAATTTTTCGTGGACGGATGGAGTTTTTTTTTTCTTTTTTCTCAAAAGTGTTATTTTCCTACATTTTCCAATCCATATCGTGTATATATATATATATATATATATATATAGAGAGAGAGAGAGGATATACATTACATAAACGCTCGACCTAATATGACAAATTTCGGTCTATAATTCAACAATAACATTTAACAAAATAATGAAAATTAAATTTTATTAAGTATTTGAAAAGATGATTGCGTATAAATATTGAAAATACTAGGATGTTTATAATCAATCACCTAGTCTACCTAGATTTAGGCCCATAGTCTACGGATATTATTTCAAAATATATGGTATCACAATATTTTCATTCCATTTAATTATGGAAATTTTAAGAATTTAAATATTAATAAGTAATTTATATGAATAAAAAAATGCATAAAATAAGGATTTAAGATAAAATAAGAATAGTGGATGCATGGAAAATGTGCCACGTAGGACCTTAAATTAAGGGGATAGTATACTATATCTTCATCGGGCTCATTCGTACAACAACAACGAACCTTATCATGCATATTATATTCTGTGACCAATATCTATTGGTATGTGTGAATTGCAGGTGAACGTACTTGCTATCAATCTTGGCCGTCTCTACTTCTATCTTTCCCATCGGGTTGAAATAACGTATATCTACATCGTAGTATACAACATCAAAGTGACCTTTATATACACCTATTGTTGCAACGCCTTGTTGGATACCTTTTTGTTTTATCATGATGATCTTCGGAAACATGGGTGCCATATTTCTCCAACCCAAATTAGAAATATGCACGTGTTTTGCTTGTGCAAAGCACGCGCATCTTACTAGTTTAACTAAAACGCTATTATGAGGAGGTACAAGAACTGAACCCTGAACATCAACTTCATATCTTGTTATGGTGGTGGTGTCCCACTCGAAATTCCCAGTGATCGAAAAAGAGATTGAGATCTCTCCACTTGCAATGAAGGCACGCCAACTTGGATGGTGGTGGTCACCCCGCCGTTGCCGAAAAGCCATGGCTAAAAGTGTAAGATTTTTCCTCTTCATACTTGATTATATGATCAGGAATAGGAGGAGCGTGATTATTCGTTACAACAAAATTTAGAGATAAAAAATTATAATGTGGCATCTGCTCTGTACATGGATCAAGTGGAAGGTCTCATCATCATTGGCCAGAATAAGGATATCCTCTTTGTCACTGAAGTCCTTCTTTTGCGCCTCGATTAGCTCTCGGGCTTTGTCGATGCCCAAGAGCATGTATGCCTTCGTGGCCGGCAGATCGGCAAACATGCGTGGCCACGCGCCTCTCCAATGCCGCATGCACTCCTCCATGTCCCTAGCGCCAAGGTAAATCGTAGCCTCCATGATCTGCAAATTAATTTGTATCAAGATTTAGAATTAAAGCTAGCATTGTCTTCTTTTTCTTTTGTCTTTTTTGCTTAATGATGCCTCCCGTTGTCCTAAATATCTATAAGAAAAATGACCTCCCCACATCTTTATTCATTCTTGCATCAATCCTTTTTATATTTACTACTCTTTGGGAATTAATGAGCATATGTCCCTTCATTCAAAAAGCGGAAACTGCTTTTAATGTTTTTATTAGCAAGACTAAAACTAATTATTCTAATACGTCGCTTATGTTATGTGGAGACTTTTATATATTTTAGTTGCTTATGTTAAGTGAAGACTTTTATTTGAACTAGTAAGATGTACGTGATAGTACCGGCCTCATCCTGGGCCCGATCTAAAGCTATTTGGGCCTATATATTAAAGCTCGGCCTGCGGAGTTCGGCCCAGACAAAGTCAACATCTGCCTTGAAGACCAAGTAACGAAACCCTACTTTGGAAGAAGATAGAATTCTACTACGAATGGGAATCGGATATACATGTATCAAGCAACCAGATATGTATAAGGAGTCCGATCTCTAGAAGGATTAGGGCTTAACCCAATGCTTATAAATAGATGCAAGATTAGAGGTGTAAGGGACATTGAATACTCATTGTACTCTCAAGTATAATAAAAGCTCTCTATATTCTCTCCCGTGGACGTAGATCACATCGATCGAACCACGTAAATTACTGTGTCATCGTGTTATTATTTCTTTTAGCTACTTTCGCAAACCCTAGATCTATCATTGGCGCCGTCTGTGGGAACCTCATCAACGGTTCTTACGTAGCTGATTTACGATGGTAACGCGATCACAAAGCATGCGGGAGGCCCAAAGCCAACGAGGGAATCCTAACGAAGCAGAAAGCTACCCCATAATCCAAGAGAATCGCCAGAAAGGCAGTTCGGTCCCAAATGAGAGGCACGCCAGGGACCCAATAGAGGGAAATCCCTCCGAAAGGATGCCCGCGCTAGAGATCAACGACGATTCGGAGCCGAAGGGATCCGAGTTGAAGGAGGATGATCTCTCCAGAGACTTTGATCTTGCCACCACCTACGCCGCGGCCGAATTCGCTAAAGCAAACAAGGAGCGTTTCAAACGCTTTCTTGTGACAACCCGGATGTCTCCCATACTTGAAGCCAGGGAGAGTTCCACACAAAAATCTCTGCCTAAAGCTCCTCACTACACCGAGAGACCGGAACCGGAGCTAAAGGAGAGGCGCGAGCCCCGGTGGGGTTCGGATCGACGTCGGAGTCCAAGCTCGCAGAGTAGCCCCAGGCGACATCATACCCAAAGGCGACCTCGGAGCCCCAGAAGGTATCGAAGCCCGAGCTATAGCGAGAGTCGCAGTCCCACGAGGAATCGACACCGACATGAAAAGGAACCAGCTCGGCTGGTCAGCCCGTTCACCGACGAGCTGCTTGACACCAAACTCCCCACGGTGTACAAATTGCCAAACATACCGGCCTACAATGGGCTGGACGACCCCCTTAACTTCCTATCGCGTTTCCGGTACAGCATGCACAACTGTGGTCTCGGGGAGGAACACATGTGCAAGCTACTCCCCGAGATGCCGATCGATTATGCCCGAGCTTGGTTTGACCGCTTCCAATGCGGCGTGGGGTCCCGGACCTATTTGGAAAAAATATTCAAGCAAAGATTCCATACGAAGGTTCAGGCCCGCCGAGACACAGCATACCTCCTATCGGTGAAGCAAAAGGACAAAGAATCTATAAGGGAGTACGCTTCCAGGTTCATGCAGGAAAGCTTGAAGGTCGATAAAATCGACGACGTCTTCCTCATCTCGGCCTTCCGAAATGGAATTGCCCCCGGGTCCCCGAACCAAGAGCTCGGCCCAGCGGAAGCCCGAGATGCCTCGAGAAGATGTGGAAGATTGTATACCGGTTCGCCGATGGCCGGGATGCGGACCGGTTGAAGCGGGAGGAGACCGAGAAGAGGAGAAGGCGAAGGGGATCGAGGTCGGAGCGATCGTGATCGGAGAAGTGCCCACGAGCGCCTCCAAAGAGGACCTATCCGATCCGGCTCGGATCCGGACCAATCCGATCCGGCTTGGACCTCGGGTAGGACCGAGCCGTCCCAACGACCTCCTTTTATGAAGACGAATGCCGAGATCTTCGCACTCCACGAGGATCGGTTCGCTAAACCACGTCCCATGTCAAAATCTAAACCTCGGGACCAAAACAAGCACTGCTCCTTCCATGATGACCATGGGCACCGCACGGAGGATTGCCGCGACCTCGCGGAACAGATAGAGAGGTTAGCCCAAGAGGGAGCTCTGAAGAGATACGAAGCCAGGGGGAAGAAAAACACAAAAGGAAAACGGAAAGGAGGACAAGGTCGCTGTGCTCCCCACAATAAGCGAGCTAAGGTCGATCACGACGAGGAGGATGACGACCCTCCGTACGACGCACCACAGTACGACGGAGTGGTCTCCACCGTCACCGGCTACCCCTGTGCAAGACAAAAACCAGGTTGAAGGCAGAAGCTCGCAGACCACCGGTCCCATCGGGTGAGGAGCAAACGAAAAAGAGATTCAAGAAGGGGGAAACCGTCACATTCTCCGAGGATGACCCTGTGCCTACCGCTACACCACACAACGACGCCCTGGTTATACAGGTCGGAGTGGCCAACAAGATGGTCCATCGCGTATTCATCGATGGTGGGGCCAGCGTGAGCATCATCTTCCAACACTGCTTGGATAGGATGGGCCTCGACCCAGCTCGGGTGAATTCCACACCCCTGCCTCTCAAGAGCTTTACGCAGCAAGAGACGCGACCTGAAGGGACCATCGCGCTCGACGTTGCGATTGGCAGCCCGCCGACCAGCGTCAATAAGCTCGTTCAGTTCTATGTGGTTAAAGCGAACTCCCCCTACAACATCATACTAGGTCGGGATTGGCTGAATGCAGTCAGGGCCATCATTTCACCCTACCACCTGCTGTTGAAGATACCGACCTCGGCTGGAACCCTTACGGTCCGAGGTGACCAGATAAAGGCCAAGGAGTGCATGCAGGTTGCTCTACGAGGTCAACCCCAAGCATAGCAATCAAAGTATCCCAAGGAGCCGGATGAAATGACGTCAATCCCAGACACGGCGGAACAGGGTTACTCGTCCGAAGCGGATCCGGCGAAGGTTGCCAAGGTCGGCTTTGCCGGGGACCTCGAAACACGCATGCAAGTAATCCAGCTCTCCTGGGGAGTATCAAGACGTCTTCGCCTGGTCTCCAACGGACATGACGGGGGTGTCGCCGGAAATCATTACGCACAAGCTTAACATTAACCCGAACTCGACCCCGGTCAAGCAGAAACGGCGATCATTTGCTGCCGAACGAAATCAAGTTATCTACAACGAGGTGCGACAATGGTTGAAAGCCGGGCTTCTGTTTGAAGTCAGGTACCCGATTTGGCTATCTAATCCGGTAGTGGTAAAGAAAGAAGAAGAAGAGTGGAGGATGTGTGTAGATTACACCGACCTCAACAAAGCTTGCCCGAAGGACTGCTATCCTCTCCCCAACATCGATGAAAAGATCGAATCCTTGGTGGGACACGAAGTATTCTGCTTTCTCGATCTCTACAAAGGATACTATCGAGTTCTAATGGATGAGGGGGATGCAATCATGACAGCCTTTCGCAACAAGCTTCGGGATCTTTGCATTCAAGTATATGCGCTTTCGGGTTAAAGAACGCGGAGCGACCTACCAGCGAATGGTCGATTTCCTCTTCCGAGATCACATCGGCAAGATTGTCGAAGTATACGTAGACGACATTGTCGTCAAGAGTAAAGAAGAGGCCTCGGCGGTGAGCGACCTGCGAACCACGCTCCACATACTAAGGCAGGCGAACCTCAAGCTGAACCCGAAAAAGTGCACCTTCAACGTGCGATCTGGAAAATTCTTAGGGTGCTGGGTCTCGCCAGAAGGTCTCAGAGCCAATCCACTGAAGATTAGAGCCGTGCAGGAGATGAAGGTACCTCGGACTATCCGCGACGTGCATAGGTTGACAGGGTGCATAACCGCGCTAAGTCGTTTCCTCTCCAAGGCTGCCGAAAGGCAGCTCCCATTCTTCAAAATTCTCAAGAAGGCCCCGGAATTTGGATGGGGACGAGAGCACGAGCTAGCTTTTGAGGAGCTCAAGCGCCACCTCGAGGACTTACCAACATTGTCAGTCCCCCAGAAGGAAGAACCTCTCTCTCTATACCTCGCAACATCGGAGGAGACAATAAGTGCAGTGTTGGTCCGAGACAAAGGAGATCGGCAGCTACCGGTGTACTTTGTCAGCCGAGTCCTAAAAGACCCAGAGACGAGGTATCAGCCTCTCGAGAAGGTCGCTCTAGCCCTCATAAACGCAGCTCGGCGCCTAAAGCCCTACTTTCAAGCTTACCCGATACAAGTTCTGACCGATCTACCACTTCGCTGAAGAAGTACCTAGAGAAGGTCAAGCTCCTTGGACAGTCTTTCCAATTCTTCAAAATAGTCCGCATTCCCAGAGGCCAAAACACCCGAGCTGACGAGCTAAGTAAGCTGGCGACCTCCCCATCCAGCTCGACGCTAGTGGAAGAAGTCCGAAACAGGAGTATAGAAGTGCCCGAGGACAAGACGGAGGCTAGAAAAATTCTAGCTAGATCCACGCAGTATGCCCTCGAGGGAGGGGTCCTCTATCGAAAGTCTTACTTACAGCCTCTCCTCAGATGCGTTGGACCAAAGGAAGCGGACTACATATTAAATGAAGTACACGCAGGATCGTGCGGAAGCCACATTGGAGCTCGGGTGCTAGCTCAGAAAATCATGCGATGGGGGTACTATTGGCCAACAATGGCAAAAGATGCGGAAGAGTTTGTGAAGAAGTGCCTAAAATGCCAACTGCATGCCAGAGTGACGAGACTACCCCAAACCGACCTCTCTACTATTCAAAGTCCGTAGCCATTTATGGAGTGGGGCATTGACATCGCAGGGCCTTTCTACCCGGCACCTAAACAAAAACGGTTTCTAATAGTCGCCGTCAACTACTTCACCAAGTGGGTAGAAGCTGAACCTTCCACAAAAGTCACAAGTGATAAAGCCGTTGACTTCGTCTGGAAAAACATCGTGTGCCGGTTCGGGGTACCAAGAGTCCTCATCTCGGATAATGGAACGCAATTCACGAGCAGGGAATTCAGAGAATTCTGTGAAGGACTCAATATCCAGCAAAGGTTCACCTCGGTCAACCGACCTCAAACTAATGGCCAGACTGAAGTCACCAACAGGACGATAGTGAACGGACTCAAGGCCCGCCTAGAGAAGGAGAAAACAGAGTGGATCCACAATCTCCAAAATGTCCTGTGGTCGTACCAGACTACGCCCCGAACTCCAAACGGGAGAAACCCCGTACCGTTTAGTATACGGGTCAGAAGCAATCATACCTGTCGAGATCGGAGCACCCAGTCCCCGAACTATCAATTTCTCCGCCGAAGCTAACGAAGAGCAGCGCCGAACCGACCTAGACTTATTGGAGGAAAAAAGGGAACTAGCCAAGCATAAAAGAAGCTCGGTACAAACAGCAGATGGCTCGGTATTACAACCAAAGGGTCAAACCCCAACAGTTCCAGGTCGGTGATCTTGTGCTTCGAAACAATGAGATCAGCCTCTCAGAGAAGCTCGGCAAGCTCGAAGCTACGTGGGAAGGGCCCTACAGAGTACACGAAGTCCTCGGCAAAGGAGCTTACAGAATCGCCTATCTTTCGGGCGAACTAATACCCAGAACATGGCACATCGCCCATCTAAAGAGATTCTTCGTATAAGCAACAAAATCTTGCATATAGAGTCCTAGGTTTTCTTTTTTGTCTTTTTTGTTTTTAATGTTTTGTTTTTAACGAGCTCGTCAAAACTCTTTTTACTTTGTTTTTGGTCATTTTTTTAAAAAAAAAAAATTTCCTTTTTGTCTTGCATCTCGTGTCTTTTGATTTGCTTATACGAAGTATCCATCATATCAAAATCCCCTCATAAGGTCGAACTACGGTTCCCTTGCGTGGTCAGTAATGACCCGACATGGGGTAACAAATTCCTATAGTGCGCAAAGGAAACCCTTTCCGAGGTCCGAGCTCGTCTCCCTCCAAAAAGGAAGATCCCACGAGGTCCGAGTCAAACTCCCTCCGAAGGATAATTAGTTCTCAACTGGGGTCGGAACCAAGTTCCCCCGGGAGAATAAAATACAAGGTCCGAACCATGGTTCCCTTGTCAACAAAAAGAGGTCCGAGTCCAAACTCCCTCAAAGATGCAACATGCAACGAAACCAAGTAGCAATCTTCAAAATGAACAGGAAAAGTTCAAAAGCTCAATATATATATTTTTATTTCTAACTATTCGGAACAGTTTGTGTGTACATAAATTACAGGCAGAAGCGAGCTAAGCTAGGGGGAAGGATGTTTCTTGCTGAAGCTAAGCCAATCTTCCTCAAAAGAGGAAGGCCCTAAGAGATCATCAATTGAGATTCGACCTCGCCCCCGACCTCGACTTCTTCCAGCAGGAGAACTTCGACCTCGCGGGGTAGCCGAACCGCGACAAACAGCTCGCCTACCCTGGCTCGGACCGACCTGATGTCCCCGCGAAGCCGTTCTCACCTCGCGAGCAGGCATTGTCCGAACAGAAGAAGAAAGGTCTGCCCCCGGACCACGTGCCAAAAGCGCCCGTAACTTAGGTCGGCGGTCCAAAATACACTTATACCTGCCCGCACTCTCCTTCAGCATCTCAAAAGCACCCTGAAGCCCAAAAGACTCGGACCCGAGTGCTTCCTTTAGCGCGATATATTGTTCCAAGTCCTCTTTTGCCTTTAATTCCGCCTCGGAGATGGTGATACCACCGCCGCGACGGATAATATCTTCATACTCGGCATGCTCCTCGACGATCATCTCGTAATCTTTCGGAACGCGGCCAGCTCGACCTCGGGCGACTTTCAACTCCTCCTCAGCCTGAAGAAGCTTGGCTTGAAGCAAGTCGGTACTCTCTTGGAAAGCGAGCCGCTTGACTTCGACCTCCTCACAAAGTGCCTCAAACTTCATCTGCCATCCCGTCAGCTCGGCTTCTTGGGATTTCAGCAAAATACACTTTTGGCTGAAAAGCTCCTCAGCTCGGCGGCATTTCTCCCTCCATTGCTGAGCCATGGACCGTTGGTCAACCACATCTTGAGAAAGGAGAGCTATTTGTATGCGCAAAGTAGAAATATCGACAGAATCCAAGCTCTACACTCAAGAAGAAGAAAACAAATTCATTGATTCGAAGATGTTCAGTACAGACATACAAAAAAAAAACTACACTAAACATCGCCGACCTCCTTATTTTGAGAAGGTTGCTGCTCGGAGGGGAGGTCCTCCACATCCTTGTTGGAGGCCAGATTTTCACCAGTCCCGGCTTCCCGTTCCTTCTCCACTTCCTCTTTGTGGGCTTCGCCTCCTTCTTCGGCTTCATCAGGAAGAGCATCGAAGACCGCGTCCAGGGTGGAGTCCCGATCTGTCGGGCAGGAGGCAATCTGCTCGGCGGATAGCAGAACAGACGAGTTGGCAAGGTCGTCCAGGACAGGTAGCTGGTTGAGGTGATCTCGGATCACGCTGGCGTACCGAGAAATGAGAGCCGCGTCCTCTAGGCGCTCGTAGCCATACTTGGAAGCATCCAAGCCGGGAAATTCTCTAGCGGCCTCCTCCAGAGCATCCAAAGCGTAGTTTCCATTGATAAGCCCAGCCAACTCATTGGCCAGGCCGGAGAAGCTCTCCGACAATAGAAGCCTCTTTGTAAATGCCCGTAAGACCTCGCCTTGACCAGCCGCCAGCTGGGTCTCCCTGTCTTTAGCTGCACTCAGCTCGGCCTCAAATCTTTTCTGGGCTTTCTCAGCCTCCACCTCGGCCTTCGCAAGCTGAGCGGCCAACTCGGACTTGAGAGTCTTCACCTCCTCTCTGGCCTTGACCAGGTCCCCCTCAGCCTTCTTCAGCAAAGCCTTGGTCGAAGTCAGCCTATCGGAGTACTGACTCTTCTCGTCCTCATGCCGAGCCGACATCTGCCCGACGCCATCTTCTAGCCATCTCATCACCCTACCGAGGCTCTACAAGAAAAAGCGGAGTTAAACAAAAGAAAAGCATAGGGCAGAAATACCGAAAGAGAATAAACGAAGGCAATAAATCTTTACCTCAGGAAAAGGAAGATTCTCCAGCCTCATTGAAGGAGCCACCGGGCTCCCATCACCACCCGAGACCTCGATGATATCCTGGACTTTGGATTTTTGTGAGGATCGGCGGAAGGAGAGCGAGCATCCGTCGTGGTAGGCTCTGTTACCTCGCCCGCCGAACCGGGTCGACGAGGAAGCCAGGATCGGCCTGACGACCTCGGCCTCTTACTCCCTCGAGCTGCGGCCTTGGCATCGACTCCCCTTATCTTCCCGAACTTCACTGCGATACAAAGCGTGACGAGAGTTAGGATGATTAATAAACAAAAGCATTACAATCCTAATAGCACTAGCGGGGTCTCACCCGCGTGGGATCCACCATCCTCTGGGGCTCAAACGGGCTCAACCCCGCCTCAGCTAAGGAATCTTCGCCATAGTTCCCCTTGAAGGGGCCACAATTCCTCATTGCTCTAACAGCAGCCTCCAGATCCTTATCCACCTCGCCTCCCACCCACGTAAAAGGCTTACCTACCCTCCACATATGCTCGACTAAACTCTCATGACTACAGAAAAAGTATCTCGAATGCCATTTTTCTACTTTATTCTGAGTTCGACCCTTGAACTCAGTACGGGCAGCGGCATAGTACCAGTCCGCTGATTTTTTGAAGACAAAGAGCTCGTGAATGAGCTCGGCTGATAATTGGTAACCCTCACGGATCGCTGCCACGCCCAAATCAGTAAATTGCCTAAAAGAATTAGGCATTATCTGCCCCAAAGCTAAACCAAGTTTCTTCTGGAGCTGGGCAAACGGCTCAGGGAGGGGTAGACGAAGACCGGAATGCAGACTGTCCTCGTAAACGGTAACGAACCCCATCGGGGGCGAACATGCCCTATCCTCCGAACGAGGTTCTATCAAGACGACATCAGAGGGGAAATTATACGCTCGGGCGAGGCATTTTATCCTACACTCGTTTAAAACTGAGGGGTAATCGGCCACTTTCCCCTCTACACACCGGGGCACTATCAAAGTTTCAACAGAAATGGAGGATCCTAGGGAGAAAATCCTAAACTCTACACTGCTATCTACGGCACTCGCCAATGAAGACCCACTAACCCTAGTAGATTGAGAATGGGAAGCCATACTTACTTGTTAAACAGAAGATAAATGCTCCGGCGGGGGATTTGCAACTGTGAACAGAGGGACCAACGGTGTTAGCAGGGCGGTACGGGAAGCAGCAAATTGAAGATTTTGGGGGAAGAAGGAACTTTTCTGCGCAAGACGGCGGATGTGAAATAGTGTGATATGGGCAGAAACGTTTCAACTTCTGTGGATATACATTTGAATCCCACCGTTGCGTCTGACACAAGTGTGACCGGGGCCCGCCTTTCTCGAAACATGAACCGTCCCTCCACAACATTCAAACGGCCCATTGCTTTTCCCGCCCTTAAAAATTTATATGGGCCGCACCTGTTAACTTCAGCTCGGATTATAAGTTCGGTAATTCAGTTCGTTCAAGTGATTTGCGCGATCAATCACCTCGGCAATTAGACTTCGTAGTCTGCGTCTACATGTCTTCTTTCCTCTTTTTTGGGGGGGGGATGTGATAGTACCGGCCTCATCCTGGGCCCGATCTAAAGCTATTTGGGCCTATATATTAAAGCTCGGCCTGCGGAGTTCGGCCCAGACAAAGTCAACATCTGCCTTGAAGACCAAGTAACGAAACCCTACTTTGGAAGAAGATAGAATTCTACTACGAATGGGAATCGGATATACATGTATCAAGCAACCAGATATGTATAAGGAGTCCGATCTCTAGAAGGATTAGGGCTTAACCCAATGCTTATAAATAGATGCAAGATTAGAGGTGTAAGGGACATTGAATACTCATTGTACTCTCAAGTATAATAAAAGCTCTCTATATTCTCTCCCGTGGACGTAGATCACATCGATCGAACCACGTAAATTACTGTGTCATCGTGTTATTATTTCTTTTAGCTACTTTCGCAAACCCTAGATCTATCAGTACGTGATTTGCACGCGCAAACACACGTGCATGTTTCTAATTTTAACATATACAAACAAATTCAATCAAATAAATTTAATTATTAACATAATATTATACTCTCTCCGTCCACCATATTTGAACATAGTTTGTGGTGGCATGAATTTTAATAAATTTGAGGTGAGAGGAGTAAGAGTCCCACATATTGTGAGAGAGATCAAGTAATGGTTATTTGAACTAGTAAGATGCACGTGTTTTGCACAGGAAAACACATGCATGTTTCTAATTTTAGTATCTACAAACAAATTTAATTATTAACGAAATATTATAATACTCCCCCCGTCCATCATATTTGGACATAGTTTGTGTTGGCACCGATTTTAATAAATTTAAGGTGAGTGGAGTAAGGGTGTCACATATTGTGAGAGGGAGTAATGGCCAAAAATGAAAAATGCCTATTTTTTGTGGACGTTCCAAAACGGAATTAAATGTCCAAATATGATGGATGGATGGAGTATATTTTATAAATATAATATATTATATATGATTTCTTTTGCAAAGTTTTTTTTTTAATATATGATGAGTCCATGTTTTATGCTCATTTTGTGTCTTATTTTAGGTCCAGATCGATTCTTGTTGTGTCTTTTTTTAGTCGTAGTTGTGTTTTGAAGAACACATTTTGGATTAAATATGTGTGTCATGTGACTCATGTACATAATTAAATATGTACTAGTGAAAATGCCACACGTAAAAATCGATTGCCAATACGACTTTTTGATCTCTGGAAATTAGTTATTGGCTAAAAATTATCATAAAATTGGATTAATCGGGCTTAAAATTGGTATTATGTTTAGACGGTCTAAAATTGTCACATTATGAATTTATCGGGTTAAAATTGTGCATCTTTTTAAAATGTATATAAATTTAAAAGTGTCGTGCAACGTGCAGACTTAAAACTAGTTGTTGTAAATTTCAAAGTTTGCATACAATATTTATAAACATGCAATTTGCATCAGTGATTTAAAAATTGGACAGGACTAGCCGGTTCGATCGAAAAACTGAGAACCAGCCACGCGACTGATCCGATTTCGAACAAATCCGGGTTGTTAGTAAACCCAATACGAACCGGTCAAACCCGGTAAAAACCGGTGACCTGATGATCCGGTTTGGTTTATAAATTTTACAAAATTTAAAATAATATGTACGATTAAAGCCTTGAAGTCAAGACCTTTTGGTTGTTAGGCTATAATAATGAACTAACCATCTCCACAAATATATTATTATTATTATTATTATTATTATTCATGGAAGTTAATGGTAAAAAGTAATTTAATTTTGTAATTATTATTTTCTCTTTTTTAATTTATTTTATATTTATGTAAATATTTTGATTTATTTATGGTGTTGAATAAATACTGATTGAACCATTCTATTTAATTTTAGTTGATATGATGTTATAGATTTTATTCATTTGATTAATTTTTATTATGTTGAATATATTATTCAAGTATTTATATATTTAATGTATATATATCATATATAAAATAATACTCCCTTCTTCTCGGAACAAGTGACCACATTTCCTTATTGGTTGTCCCGTGATAAGTGACCACTTTTTTTATAAGGAAATAAGCTTCTCTACAAAAAATTGTGGGCTCCACCCCTTTCTATCTTTTTACCCTTTAAACGTCATTCTCTTTACCGTGCCGAAAAGAATGCGGTGATCACTTATTGCGGGACGGAAGGAGTATAAAATATACACGGATCATCCAGATTTTTGAAGACGGTCCAATCGATCGAACCAGTGACCCAATGACCCGATAAAGAGATCAGTTCGATATTCAATCCAGTTTTTAAAACAATATTGATTTGCATTTCATTTTGCAAGTATTGTGAAGGATCAAACCCTTAAACAATCGAGAAAATACGATTTCTTTTTTGTCGATGAGTTTGAGCGTGTGGATGTCAATGAGGCCCCTTAGATACAATCGGGATACATTTCAGAATGCACTAAAGTTCATGTATTTATATAAGCTCAAGTGGATTTTTATAGCATAAATATAAATAAATATATTGTTTGTAGAATTTGTGGAAGCTAGTCTTCCACCACCAAGGAACTCCACAAAAATGGCTAGTGTAGATAAAAGAATGGGACAAAACCCCTCATATTATTTGTATCAAATCTGATTAAGATAAATGTGATGGTCTAAGTTTTGAGCAGGGAAAAGAAATTATAAAATGTAATTCAAATTATTCAAGTTAATTGAAAGTAATAGAATGGTTTCGTAGCTAACATTCATATACAAACATGTTTACTAATGATAATACAAAAGAAAAAGTTGTACTCACAAGGAACTATTCTCAAAACCAATGCATTTATATAAGCACAATGATACGATTATCAAGCCAAAAATCTTGATTTATTTGTATTCAATTAACAGTGTTTTTCATATAATAATTGACATCTCGTTCACGTTTATATAAGAAAGTTCCTAATTTTACAGTACAATATTTTTTTTATTGTTATTTTAGCTTTTATATTGATAATTAAATTAGTACTTATTGCTAATAAAAAATAAAATAGTATGTCTCATGTAGCACATTATATGTAATTGATTTCGTTCATATTGAAAGATTTGATTTTATCCTAGAAAAAAAACGGATTTGTCTACTAAGTATGAATTCTTTGACGTGCAGAATTATTATGAATGAATTTCCAATTTCGACGTTTGGGCGCCGGTATTTTGTGATTCAAAATCAACGGCGATCGTTTTTATTATGCGCAATTCCCTGCATCAAGATGGATAGCAACAAATGACGGGAAGCCCTAGTGCAGTAATACAGAGAGAGAATTGTAAACAAAATGTAAATTTCTATGAGTTGCACTCCTGTGCATATGTATGTACATACAACTAGATCCAGAACCAAGAACCGGGTCAACGGTCAATGTTTGACTGTTGACTTTTTTAAATTTCGGTTTTTTTGTCGTATCTGCTTTCGACTCCGATTTTAATTTATAGATAATGATTGTGGCAACATTAATATTTTTTAGCTCGTTCCGAGGCCTTCGGCTCCCTCGCTCGACTCTTGAAAAAAATTTTAAAAAAATTAAAAAGCCAACGGTCAACGTTGACCGGATCGGATCATGGATCGGGTCGGGTCAAATCTGATCCGGATGTACTATAGAGATGTTGCACACAAGTTTTTGTCAATTTCTATAATATTTCTCATTCTACTTTTTGAATTTTTTGTTCATATGCGTCGTAGTGAATGTTGTGGATGATGGTAAATTCTCAGTTTTATACTCCCTTCGTCCCGCCGAATATGGTCTATTTGTTTTCGGCACGGAGATTAAGAAAAGGGGAATTAGGTGTAATGAAGTGTTAATAAAGTAACTTTTTAGTTAATAAAGTGTTGTTTTGGTCAACAATGTACGGCTAAAGTGTTTTTTAGCATTAAAGTAAGCTCTAATTCTTTCCCAAAAAGGAAACATGCCATATTCGGTGAGACGGCCCAAAATAAAAAATAGGCCATATGCGATGGGACGGAGGGAGTATATTGCTTTAGTTAACGATGAATCCAATCATGTGTTCGTTCGAGAATGCTACCAAAAATTTTCAAATTATTTCTTTTAATTTAACACTTATGAAGAGAGGCAGATGACCATTTGTCAAATTGTTTATAGTTATGTTGGTGATTTTAGGGCTTAATTTCCTCCATCCGTCTCCATAAATATGTCTTTCTTTTCTTTTTGGTCCATCCTCCAAAAACATGTCTTTCCTTATTTGGACATTAATTCTTACAATATTACCCTTACTACATATCCTTATTTACTCTAATACCTGAGATGACTCACCACTATTAACCTAATTATCAATTAAAAAACACCCAACTACCCAAAATATAAGACATTTCTTTACTCACAACACATTTTAGTAAATTTTCGTAAAACCCGTGTCACTCTAAGATTGGCATGTTTATGGGGGACGGAGGGAGTATTACTTGTGAGGAAATCATAGAATGGTGAGGAAAATTTCTTTACTGCAGCAACTACTAAATTACTACTAACATCAATCTCATTCACTTTTCTTGTTATTTTATTTGCTTATGTCGATTTAGTTACAGCTAAACATACTATATAAGTCAAAGATTCAATTGAATCTTTATTCTAATTGGTCAAGTAGGAGATCTAGTCAAACCAACTTTTCCAAAGTGGTAATTTAATTTTCTCTTATCATACTTTATCATCCTTATAAATTATAATGCATAATTGTTTAATGATTCAACCATAATTTATCACTACGTACAGATAACAAAAGGAAGAAACTTCAGTCTATTGGCTAATCTAGATGACAGATTAAGTGAACTCGTGGTCCAAGCTCATAAGCTCACGTAGTAGCACCTTTTAACTTTAGTTAATCGCATGCAGTGACGGACGTAGAAAATAATATTGGTGGAGCTCTCGAGAACAGTTTTTATGGGTGAACTTCATGCTATGATGTTGGGATCTAGGTTTTCTGCATTAAATATGATATTGGCCCAATGCATTCATTCATCATGTGTTACAACATGCAAACAACGGCACGACCCATGCTTTGAGCAACGAGTAGTTTGAAGCGATTTGTGCCTCTAAATTAAAAGATCTACAGTGGTAGATTTTTTTCATGTGTAATGTGAAGCCAATATGGCGACTCATATGAAAATAGGCAGTCCGATTTCCGTCGTAGCTCTTAGATAGTACGCATTGATTGCTCTAATTAATGGAATTTCTTTCCGTCTAAAAAAAACACTTATATACACATCCATTTAAAAGGAAAAAAAAAATCTTATACACACACCTAATAAAATACAGACCAAAATAGACTGATTTTTAAAGTGCAAAGCCATGCTAATCGGCTTTATGTATTAGAATAAGACTGACGCTTACTTTTGGTGGGGTTTCTGTGTTAAAGTCACATTAATTTAATTTTCTTTTAATTCAATTTCGTATCATATATTTTATGTACATATCAAACACTTAAATTAAAATATAATCTAAGTTGAATAACAATGCATAAGCACTAAATTAAAATAGATATTTTTTTGTCAATTGTCATGCACGTTGGTTTTCCAATTCAATGTTGACACCACGTTGCACTACAAAAAATCGCTCGTTTACCGACAAAAATTTCCGTGGGTATAGCTAAGAAATCCGTTAGTAAATTGATTACCAACGGATTTACCGATGGATCACGGATGTCAGTAAACCCGTCAACGCTAAAAAATTACATACGGATTTTCATCCTTCGGCGTTACCGACGGACTAATGATGGACCTACCGTCGCCAGTGTTTCGTCATGGAATTCTGTTGTCGGCTTCCGGCGACGGATACCGATAATTTTTCCATTGGTAATTATCGACGGATATACATCCATCGGTAAATACCAACGCAGTGTTGAACAGATTTTAACGACGGACGGTCCGTCGGTAATAATCAATGGATACACGTCCGTCAATAAATACCAAAGCAGTGCTGAACATTTTAATGACCGACGGTAAAGAGGCTCTTTTTGTAGTGTTGGTTACACAAAACTAATTATGACTTGTCCTATTTGCAGCCAACATGACAACATGCTAAATTGTAGGAATGTCACATTAATGTCACGGCGCAATATATATCCAAAAACGTAGAAATATTCTTTAATTACTATATAATTGAAGCTGTGTTGAAATATTTATCATTTGCATGAAGAAAAAAATAATACTAAATGGGATAGTTATAGGAATTAATTATATGGCCTCACATTTTGGCTCGAGTTCAAAATATGATCCAATCTTTAAAAAATGCAAAAAAGCTGTAACCTTTCATTAATGTAAAAAAAAAAGATACGAAAGCGAATCTCGGGTACCATAATGTTACGTACACATTTTTTCGTTTCTTCTTGTGTCTCATAACATTTTTCTCGTGCGGTTACATCAACTCTGTGGTTTGTATGCTATTGCACAAGAGCGAGGTTTATCCACTGTGTACCTCAGATAGCGATTGTAAGTTATCTTCGTCATAAAAAAATAAAGAGAAGAAACAAACAAGTGTACAATCTTCTCGCACTAAAAATTTGCTCTCGTGATATTTTTTGAAACTCTGATAAAATGTTGGCATATTTTTTTATTTTTAAAGGCTGGACCATTTTTTATACTCCAATCAGACAATAAACTATATATACGATAATTAGGATTGGGCCAAATTCCAAACGATGTTACGCTACACACGTAACAGTCGCGTCGATTGCAAAATACTATAAGGTTGGATATTTCTAGTAGTGGTCAAATAAACCCAATCTGGCCCGATTTTGGGCCGAATTGGGTTCTAAAATTATAAGTAGATGAGATTTACGAATGGCCAAAATATTTGCATGATAAAAAAATTTAGCTGACGCATTTAATTTTTAATTAGATAAATTTGCGCAATTCGGTACAATTTTTTTCAAAAGTCCGATGGGCTCAGGCAGGCCCGGTTTTTTGCCCGCTCTAGATATTTCTTTGCTGCAATACAAATTGAGGTCCAAAATTCGTCATTAAATGAGAATTATACCCAAAAAAGTTTTGTCCACATGGGAAAAATTGTCACATCAGATTTCTGGTCGATGGAAAATTTTCGGGAGTTTTAATTGCAAAAATATATACAAGTAATTGAGCACTTGTTTGCTACGTTTTGAAAATTATGTCAAAATTATAAATCGGGGCAAAGTTCGTAGTTTAAATTAAAATTATCCCTTTTAATAGTTTTTTTGTGTATGTGGAAAAAAAAATTGTCATGTAGGATTCCCGAACCCTGAAAAAATTAGCGGAATTTTATTTTTAAAAATATAAAAAGTTGGGAATTTATTTTCTATGATTTAAAAATATTGAGTTACAAATGTGATAAGAGTTCATAATTTATACGACAATTATCCCATAAAATGACAATGACATTTGGTATAATGTATCTTTAAATATGTGTGTTTTGTTGGAGAGGAAAATGTTCATATATTGATATATGAGTTTCCAAGTTTATGGCGCTTTAACAATATTTTTCAATATGCCAATGAGACATAATTCACGTGGCTAGTTGAGGTACCACATGTCTCTTCTCGGTGAGAGGTCTTGAGTTCAATTCCACCTGCGTGTGGTTGTGTAGTATTTTCCCACCTTATTTGGTGGTGTAGTAGTCTCGCATGCGTACGGTGTAGTAGTTTCACCTTTATGTGGTAAAAAGGTCCTACATATATGACGGTATAGTGTTTTATTTGACATTAAATATATACCTTTGTAATTCTCTAAAAAACATTATTTTTCAATATCTTGATATATTCAAAGACTCTCGTGCGGTCGTGCACGGTGCAACGATCGCTTTCTTTTCTCTTCTTTCTTTTTTTATAATTGTAACATTAAATTTAAAGTTTGTGTCACGGTGAACTTAAACTTGGGATTTTTTAGCTTTAGTCAATAACCACAGTACCGCTAGACCAACACATGCACACCCAATTACGATTACTTTCTATGATTAATTAGTGTTAATTTAGGTTTTAATTATAGTTAAATACTATCTTGCTTAAAATTTACTAATTTTAATTAAGAGTTAAATAATATACAATTAAAATTCAATAATTTTACTTAAATTTTATCAAGTCATATGTGAATTTTATTAAATTCAAATTAAAACCTAATTAAATATTCCCCCCGTCCTGTTATTCTTGTCTCATTTCTTTTGGGCATGGGTATTAAGGAAAAATGAATTAGGAATAGAAGGTGTGTTGGTGGAGTTTTTAATTAAATACTTAATATGATACAAATAGAAATAGTGAAATAGAGTGGGTTCACAAAGTGAAAAAAAGTGGGTAGAGAGAGAGTGAATAGTGAACGACACAGAAAATGAAGGGAAGAATAGTGAAAGGTGGAGTAGGTAGGAGAAATAAGGGTCACATTTGCAATTTAAATATGGCCTTAATAATTCTTAATTTAGCCCAAAAATGAAACATGACAAAAATAACAGGACAACCCAAAAAGAAATACAAGACAAGAATAACGGGACAAAGGGAGTAATATATATTTTAATTAATTAATTAATTATATAAAAAAATACTCCCTTCGTCACCTAAAAGTGTGGTGCATATTTAATTTATTATGAGATATAAAATATTAGTTGAACCACACTAAACTGGAACGAAGGGAGTATGATTTAGGTTTCTTCTTTGAATTGACCTCTAATAATTAAAGTGTTTGTGAAAGATCATAATTTTAGAAATCATTCAAGACTAGGAAACATAATTTGAACACGCTAAAGAAAACTTTGATGAACACTTGGTTTGGCAATTCAAGAACGTTTATTCCCTCCGTTTTTTAATAAGTATCTCCTGCCGTCAAAACATGCATATTAAGAAAAATAATACTTTCTCCGTCCCAGATTAGTGTGGTTCAACTAATATTTTATACTTTACAACAAATCAAATATGCACCACACTTTTGGGAGACGGATGGAGTAATTTACTCTCTTTACCTCTAATTAACAGCATAGAAAACTTAAAAAAATAGATAATATGCATTAATAACAAGGATAAAATGAGAAATTTCACATTATTTTACTCTAAATTTTTGAAATGGGACACTTATCGGGAAACAAGAAAATGAGCTAAAAAGAACACTTATTAAAAAACGAAGGGAGTATTAATTAGCCTAGCGTTAGGTTAATTGTAGTTGAAGCAATACCATGGGAGAATTAAATGAAGTCATTGTTTGTAAGAAATTAAGATATATGCATATAATATAGCCACAATAATCCTTAAGTAGTGATGATAATATTATTATTTATTTTTTCCTTAATTATGAGGGCTAGTGAAATAATATCCGATTCTGGAAATTATAAAGTATGAGTACAAGTGTAAACTTTCTATGCTCAGAATATAATTGGCAAATTTCAAACTTTAATTCATAGCTAATTTCAATTCTATGGAGTTGGACTAACTCCATATTCTGCAGCGATTGTTAGGAAATAAACACGCACACACACAATCACGAAAGCGAAAAAGACATAAGAATTGTTTACCCAGTTCGATACGATGTGTATATATGTCTGGGGCGATGCCAAGATAGGGTTTTCACTATATTTTTCGGATACAATTTACAATGAGAGAACAACTGTATATATAGCAAATAATCGAACCCTAATCCTAGTAAAATTAGAAAACTGTGTAAAGCCAAAAAAACACTTGTACGACAGCCCATACTCCAACAACGATAACAATTACTCCCTCCGTCCCACCAGTGGGGGAGCTAGGCCTCCGAAGGTAAGGGGGCAAAAAATTTTGCCCCTATTTTATTAGTGGGGCAAAATATAGATAATTTTATAAATTTATACATAATATTCATAAATTTTTATATAAATTGGGATAATATTCATGACTGTGGCTCCGCCACTGCGTCCCACTAGACTTGTTTGATTTATTTTGGGCACGAGCATTAAGGAGAAATGAATTAGGGATAGAAGTTGTGTTAGTGGAGTTTTTAATTAAATAGTTAATAGGGTACAAAAAGTCAAATAAAGTGGGTAGAGCGAGAGTGAATAGTAGGTGGGTAGGGTTTTAGGTTGAAAGGTGTAAAATAGGTCTGATTAACAAACTAATTGGATCCTAATTATTTCTAAAAAGGGAAACATGACAAGAATAACGGGACAACGCAAAAAAGAATATAAGGCAAGAGTAACGGCACATATAGAGTAATTAATCAAGGAAGACCAAAGAAACAAAAATTAAATTTAAGAGAATTACGTACGGGACTGTGCCAAATAATAATTAATGGCATGCATGACGTAGAAACAAAGAATTAATATATATACTATATTTAAAAATCCTACTATTATTTTAATTCATGTGTTACGATTAGTTGGAATTTCATCATGTACGTAGATGTAGACTGATCATGAATCAATCATACCGATTCTGGGCCATGTTTAGAAGTTTTATAATTCTAGGCGACATTATTAAAGTAGTTTACGCTAACATGTGATCCCTCTGTTTTTAAATAAGTGTCTTTTTTTTCTTTTTTCTTGTTTTTTTTTTTGTTTCGCTAGTAAGTATTTCATTTTAAAAATTTAGAGTAAAATTATATATCTTTCCCATCTTATCCCAATCATCAATACAAATTATATACGTTATAGATTTTTTCATGCAATAATTAGGGTAAACAGAGTAATGTATCAACTTCCTTTGTATGTGTTTTTTGACGGCGGGACAATTGTTTAAAAACGGAGGGAGTATATATATATATAATTCAATAATTTTATATTACTTTTCAAGTTTCAAGTTTCTTATTATTGAAACTTGAAAATAGTGAAATTGATAATATATTAATTATAGATAATGGGTTGAAACCAATTTTTTACAATTCTAAATAAAATAAAATTTTGTTACATTTAATATTTCACACAATAGTGAGGTTTATTTTATTTTTTATTTTTTAATTAATGAATAATTAATAAATTTAATTAAAGCTTAATTAATTTTCATTGAGGCTTAATAAATCCTAATTGTAAACTAATAAATTCTAATTGAGATTAATAAATTCTAACATAGAATTAATTAACAATAATTGATGATTAATAAATCCTAATAGGGCATTGATGAATCCCAATTGAGATTAATAAATTCGAATTGAGGCTTAATAAATCCTAATTGAATTTAATAAATCCTTAACTACCCCGAATTTCCCCTAATTCCCCTAATTCCCTTAATAACTCCTATTAGAGCACTCACAACAGCTCACTTATAATCACTTATAACTCTAAATTTATGCTAAAATAACAAAAAGTGAGATAAAAAGTTCATCCAATAGATCTCCTAAATTGAATGAACCCCACAAAAATATTTACATCCTTAAATTTTTTCTCAAATTTACACCTCCCCAAATCTACTTTTATCATACAAATTGAGTTGGGCCCACCATTTTTATAAAAGAGTTAATGGAAATAGGAGAACTGATGTATGCATTTGTAAAATAGGGGAAATATATAATATAAGGGAAGCTTTAGAAGTAAATTTAGGAGCATAATTTTGAAAATTCTGCTGGAAATGCTCTTACAACTAATCATTTCGTAGAATTGGTTATATCCAAATTTTCCTCAACCTAAAATTATACATGCCCAATTAATTAGTAGGAGAAGTAGGAAAAGAATATTCAAAAAAAGAATATTGTTTTCCATGTCCATCTCCATCCATTACCACTACTATATATATATATATATATATATATCCAAAAGATCTATATCACAATCATACCCTCATCTTCTCCACTCACTCATTGTTCCATATGACCTCGTCACCGCCTTCTTCACCCATTAGGATTCTCACTAGCATTTTAATTCATAATTAGTTTTTTTTTTCTTGTTTTAGTGAAATAACAAAATGAATGAGACATAGCTCAATTGGCTAGTTGAGGCACCACAAGACTCTTCTTAGCAAGAGGTCTTGGGTTCAATCCCGCATGCGTGCGGTACTGTAGCATATTTTACACCTTATTTGGTGGTGTAGTGGTCCCACCCTGCGTGGTGGTGTAGTGGTCATACATTTATGTGGTGTAGAGGCCCCACCTATATGGTAGTGTAGTGCTTGATTAGATCATATATATATACCTTGTAATTCTCTCAAAAAAAGAATTACCATGATACAGATTAACTCACCAAGTCTTCATGCAACAAATGCATCCCCCATTTTAAATGATTTAAAATCATTATTAACTTTAAATTTAAGCTAAATTTAACGGTATTATGAGTTAATCTATACCGTTATACTAGTAAAAAAATAAGCTAAATTAAAATATCAGACATCGAAAAAAACTCAGCGTATTTAATTTGAGAAAATATTTGTAATAATATTGAATTTATAATTTTTTTTTGGCAAATGGTATGATATTCTTTTAACATTATGTGGATAAGTTTAAGTTAGATCGCTTTAATAAAGAAAAAAACAAACAAATTGCTAGAAAATGAAGTCAGTGAATCGAGTAATATTAATAATATTCAGTTAATTACTTAATTAACATGGAATTAATTAATTAATAGTCGCATAAGCATTCCTATTGAGTTATAGGTACGTAATAATAGAAAAGTTGACAGGATTGATTAAGATAGCAGTGACGTTGCATTGACATAAATTAAAGATGGTGCAAATCATAGTAAGAGCTTAATTCCACCTATTAAAAGTATGAATTTTAATACAAAATTATTCTACCCGCTATTGTCACCTCTCACTTGTGCATATAGAATATGTTTTACATACTTGCATCTCGCTTGTGTGTGTGTGTGTGTGAGAGAGAGAGAGAAGAGTGTTGTTAATTTGACATGATTTTTTTAATCTCTTTTTTTTTTTTCACGTTGGAGATCAGCAAAGAGTCATGTATTAGACCATCTTGGAAAAATAATTCGTAATAAGAAATACATACATACTCCGATCCAAACACCAATAATATTACAAATATACTAGCTATGTTGCACGGGTGAGTGGTGCCGGTGCACGGAAGCGATACGATACAGATACGGGGATACAAAATTTTGAAAATTATAGAGTGTGATTGAGAAGGATACATCTAATTATTAATATTTTATTAATTATATGTTGCACTTATAAAATATATAGAAATTTAAATTTTCATAAATCAAATGTATGTATTTCACATTTTCTCTCACCCAAAACTTAAGCAATTTCAATTTTGTAATTTAATTAAGCAACAAAATAAAAATTCAAATATAATTAGCCCAATACATAAATCATAATTAAATAAAATTCTCAAAGTCAACCCCATACACCTCTTTCATGTACGGGATTCACACTTTCCTGCATGAGATTCGCGAATCTGATTACTTTTTATTTTTTATTTGTAAGGATACGCCACATGTCATATTCGGTGTGAATACAACCAGAATCGCACTCTGCCACTCTAATGAGAATCCGATAAGGCAACATGATACTTTTAAAAGAATCCGTGCATCATAGTATACTAGCGATTGTGGGTTTGTACGCCTGTTCAAACAAAACCGCACATAAATTTGCCATCTCTAGAGATTTCGAACCGTGAGATGATATCATATAATTTGTTTTGTCATGTTTCATATTTACCCAACTCTCTTATCCAACTAGAATATGATCCCATCGAAATTCATATCTTCAAAGTCTTTAAGGAATAATAAGATTCGAAAAACATATATCATTCCAGAGTTTAGGGTATATATGCAAGAATGAATATGATAGTTGAAGGATTACAAGATAAGAATTTTCTTCACTAAAATAGGTGTGGCTCACACTACATAAACTAAGACATTCGAAATTTAGATTGATAATGTCGTCTATTATTTCAGTTAAACTAGTAGAGTGGTACGTGCGATGCACGTAATATTGATAGATTTAAATAATATATATGTATAAAAAATAAAATAATCGTATGATAATAGTTACTAATATTAAATTACTATAATAAGGGTATAATAAATAAATTATATTTTTTTAAACAACGCTCTTCTATAATAAGTACAGATTAACAATGTCAATTTAGCACACGAATAAGTTATCTACGTCCAAATCAGTTTTACAAACAAGGTAAGAAATTTTAGTCCCCTTGAGATAGCTTAGTCAGAGACTGAGTATTAATTCCTAGGGTCAAATGTCTGAGGTTTTAATTCTACCAGCGCTTCTATAGATCGAGTCACACTTGGTCGTATTTTAAGTGTGATTTAATTCACATCTAAATAAAGAATTGAGGTTCCTCGTGAACTAAATAAATTAGATGATACTCTTCAACGCCATAAGCGTGAGAGATCTATTGGTGCTACATATAAAGATCCGCGGAATACAAAATTGAATAGAGAAATTATATCACTCCATCAATCTCCTAAAGAGGATCGTCTTGAAGACGAAAATCCCTGTGCATATGCACGTGCACCAAATATAAAAAATATTGAGATTACAGAACAACCAACAAAGAGAATATCATTGAGAAATGATGAAAATCTGGTTGAATGAAAATGCCATGAATTCTGCAAATTTAGGAGAAATGAGCGATAGAAAAATATTATAATTATCGACAATACTTTTGCCTTGATAAAATTGTTTATATCATTTTGAAATGATATTCTGGATCCAGAAGTGTCATAAGCACATTTAAAAGAAGTAATTGAGGCAAAGTTTAACTCGCTAAATAAATATATAATCTTTTGTTCTGTAGTACGTGTGTCAAATAATGTTGACACAAATGCATATTTGTATTAAGAGAAAAGAAATTGATTAGATGATGAGAAATAAAGCGATGTTAATAGCTCAAAGATTTAGGAAGAGATCTTAAATTGATTTTGCTTATATATATTCTCCGAATATGGCATCACGTTCCGTTATTTAATATCTCTCGCAGTAATGGATATCATTGATCCGCATATTGATTGGGTCATTGCGCGTGAATATATATGAAAGTCTCTGATAGACTCAATATTTCTAAAAAAAAGAAATATAAATTCACAACAAGTGTGAATTAATCCTTCTGAAGTAAGGATATGTGAATAATAATATACATACTTGTGTATTTATCAAAAAGTCTTTGAATGACTTTTATTTTATATTGATGAAAAAGACAACTCATACATAAAGAGTTTGGAATGGAAGACTTAGCTAAACTTAAGTATTTACTCGATATGAAGATCGAGCATCTCCTAAAGGAGCAAATTATTTTTACACCAGTCGACCTACTTGAAAGGTTGTAGTTTTTATTATAAATCACATCTAGTTAGACCCCAATGACTGTTTCTTTACTTGATTTGAAGTGAATATAGAAGATAACGAAAATATTATGGGGCCAAAAGTTCCATCTTTGAGTGTTGAGAGCACTATTTTATCAGATCTGATATAACATTTAAAAGTAACTTGCTAGCAAGATTTAATGCTCTCACAAGGAGACATTGAAATGATATTAAACATATCATTCGTTATCTTCAAGGTTAAACGACCTTAGTCTATTTATGAAAGAGATCGTTATTCACATTGGTGACTACTAGGAAGTTAGTTATTTATCTCATCCCATAATTTAATATCTCAAATTGGTGTAAGGATATGAGATATATCCCCCACTACTCTTTATGAGAATAATTCAACTTGTGTTGCACAAATGAGTTCCAAAAGAACTATGGTTACTAAAGTTTGTTTAGTGATAAACTTGTAGATTTATTTATTCATTAAATCTCCTCCTAATCTATGAGCGATATTACGTCTATAGTATTAAAATATGTTAACTTTGAAGATTATTATCTTTAGGGGGAGTGAGAAACTACTACATATTTATGAAAATTTGGCCATGAAGGTTAATTTTGAGTAATCCTAAAGATTATACTCTAAAGACCAATTCCCTTACTAAATTTTTTCCTCCGGTGGATTTTCTTAGTCAAGGTTTTTAACGAGTTAACTAATGCAACACATGAGTAAGTGTATGTCATGTAATTTTTTCCTCTATCAAGGTTTTTTTTCCACATAATTTTTCTGAAGAGGTTTTTAACGAGACATGCACATCAAACAATAATGTCAAATGTGAAGTGTTATACTTGTATCATTGTTTCAATAGAGACTCGCTCAAGTGATAATTTGATGGCTTATTCACAAAGGCATTGTCGACGCCAACATTATGAAAATTGGTGCACAAGATCAGCATGCAACAACTTAAAGATTACAATGATCAAGTTCAAGCAAAGCAGTTGTACTCTTTTTCCTTCAATCAGGTTTTGTCCCACTGAATTTTCCTGGCAAGGTTTTAATGAGACAACATTTGGTTTAGGGATTGGTCACTCAAGGGGGAGTGTTGTAAATATCTTATAGATATATATCATATGAGTGTGGACTAAGTAATTAACCTTAAAACACTAGCTCTGTATCATTATAAATAAAGGTCTTTGATCCTCATATTGAATACATCTGAACGCACTTTCAATACACTTGAATATACATAATTCAAATTCTCTACAATATTCTCTCTAATTTATAATAGATTGGGGGCTTTAGGAAATTTATCTATTTTAATTGAAGCTAAAAATGGTACAACATATTAATTTTATCTTCCACAAGTGAAATGCTATAATATTAATTATTGCTACCACTTTCAATATTCAATATACGGGATAGATTATATGCTATCCCAGTCATATTCTATCATATAGATCTTTGATATTATAACCATGTATTTTGTGTTGTCTAAATGTAAATCTATGCTTTTAACGAGTGAATATTGTATGGAATGATATAGGAATATAATCATTCCTATATTCCGATAGTACTGGTATTATATCTTGAAATTAAAAATTAGTGTCAATTTTATGTGACGAAGTTACAGAAATACCCTTAAAGTTGACAACACGTCAATGAAATTTATTTTAACAGAAGTACAAAAACACCCCTAATGTTTATATCGTTTCACAAATACCTTCCGAAGTACATTTCGATATTTCATAAAACTCGTGAATTAATAAAGAACTATTACAAAACTTTATAAGATTAAAAGTTAATATAAAATTAGTAAATTTATTTTAGAAAGGCAACAACATATATGTATCTTAGTCTTGCAGAAATTAAATAAATTGCATTCACCAATAACGTGTAATGTTTAAATGATAACTTAAAAAAAAAAAAAAATCTGTCATGTGACAGTAAAATTATTTGAAATTTAACTTCCTAGGAGATTATGAAAGTTTAACTATGGTGATTTTCTTTTCTATATTATTCTTCCAAAATTATATGTATCGCGTGAATTTAATTATATCATTCCATGTAGCATTTCAATTAACTTCATAAAATTTTTCTTTTAAATAATACTAGTAAGTAACCCGTCAAGACTCGACGGGAAATAACTTTATGTTTTAATTTACGTGTATACATTTTAAAAATAATTTTATATCTTATTTAAAAGTTGTGATATTATTCACGTTAATTATTAATCAAACTTAGAAAATTAATTTTATTTCATGTATTTTAATTTATTATTAGGAATGACAATGGATCGGGTATACTCATTCATTATTTATTTTCTAAATCTAAATTTATTTAGAATTTTTCTACATGTTCGTCCTAATCTCGGTCAAAATAGTGACTTTACTGTACATACGCGTCTCAAATCCGTTCAGCAATACTCGATAAAAATATGAACACTCCAAGTAAAATTAATTAATTAGTAAAAATCCTTCTTTCTATGTTATTTGAACCATCTCGTTGGTTTATGCTAAATTACTCGATAAAAATCTAAACAACGTTAATATTAATTAAAATTTGTAAAAATTCTTCTTTTTAAGTTTACTTGAACCGTCTCGTTAGTTCATGCTAAATCGATATCTCTAATCTTTGCCAAAATGCGGAAAAAAATATGTTTACATCTTCAAGTTTTTTTGTTATTTTCTTTAGCTACCTATCCCACATTTGATTCAATGTATATATTTTCTAAAAAACACTAATCAAAATTTATGCTAAATTAAATAAAGTTAATATTAATTAAAATTTATAACAATTCTTCTTTTTAAGTATATTTGATCCGTCTCGTTGGATCATGCTAAATCGATATCTCTAATCTTTTCCAAAATGCAGAAAAGTTTACATCTTAAAGGTAATATTAATTAAAATTAGTAAAAATCCTTCTTTCTATGTTATTTGAACCATCTCGTTGGTTTATGCTAAATTACTCGATAAAAATCTAAACAAAGTTAATATTAATTAAAATTAGTAAAAATCCTTCTTTTTAAGTATATTTGAACCGTATCGTTAATTCATATTAAATCGATATCTCTAATCTTTGCCAAAATGCGGAAAAAAATATGTTTACATCTTCAAGCTTTTTTGTTCTTTTCTTTAGCTACATATCCCACATTTGATTCAATGTATATATTTTCTAGAAAGCACTAATCGAGATTTTTAGAAAAATATGAATGAAAAATGAAAAGGATTCCATATAGACATTTTGATTAAATATATTTATTTAGTCTTCATAGGGATTTTCATTTACAAATTTTCTATAGATTATTATAAATGAATTAAGAATGTATAAAATAATGATTTATAAGAATGCGTTCCGAAATTATTATTATTTTAATATGCATAATAGAAGAAATTAATTAAATAGAGGGAAAAGATAAATAGGAGATGTGATTAATAGATAAACATGTGATATTTCAAGAATATGAAATTAATAAAATTTTAATTAATAAAAATAAAAATTAGAATATATATGAATTAAAATTAGACAAATTACCAGAATAAAGGAAAATCGGAATGGAGCACCGTGGATGGGGCAGCTTTATTTTTTTCACGTATCTAAATTTATAATTAGGAATTATAATGTATCGAGTATATTCATTCATTATGTTTTATTAAATCTAAATTTGTTTAGAATTTTTCTACATATACGTCCTAATCTCGGTTAAAATAGTGACTTTACTGTACATACTCGTCTCAAATCCGTTGAGCAATACTCGATAAAAATATGAACACTCCAAGTAAAATTAATTAAAATTAGTAAAAATCCTTCTTTCTATGTTATTTGAACCGTCTCGTTGGTTTATGCTAAATTACTCGATAAAAATCTAAATAAATTTAATATTAATTAAAATTAGTAAACATCCTTCTTTTTAAGTATATTTGAACCGTCTCGTTAGTTCATGTTAAATCGATATCTCTAATCTTTGCCAAAATATGGAAAAAAATATGTTTACATCTTCAAGTTTTTTTGTTATTTTCTTTAGCTACCTATCCCACATTTGATTCAATGTATATATTTTCTAAAAAACACTAATCAAAATTTTTAGAAAAACATGAATGAAAAAATGAAAAGGATTCCATGTAGACATGTTGAATAAATATATTTATTTAGTCTTCATAGGAATTTTCATTTATAAATTTTGTATAGATTATTATATATGAATTAAGAATGTACAAAATAAGGATTTATAAGAATGCATTCCAAAATTATTATTATTTTAATATGCATAATATAATAAATTAATTAAATAGAAGGAAAGATAAATATGAGATGTGATTGATATTTAAACATGTGATATTTCAAGAATATGAAATTAATCAAAATTTTAATTAATAAAAATAAAAATTAGAATATATATGAATTAAAATTAGACAAATTACCAGAATAAAGGAAAATCTGAACGGAGCACCGTGGAAGGAGCAGCTTTATTTTCGTATTAGTAATAGATTTTCATATTTTTATACTTAATTTAAGACTTGATTTTTGTCTTATCTATTAATCTAAAAATAAGACTTTTTATATTTATTAATTTAAACTTTTTATAGGGAGGAGTTTGTAATTTCATAATTTAATTAAAGAAAGCAAATTGATGAATGTATCGTGCTGTCAACTTTATGTATTTGCATCTTCGCCCCATTTTACGGAATTATTATTCCTAAAGAAGACATAATTATTCTAATTGAGTCAAAACAAACTAATTAATGACATTTGTACATATAATTACATTTTGTAATATATATTATTTTTTAATATTTAGAAAAATAGTTTGATAGTTAGTTTAAGTTTATTATTGTTTTTGGAAATTAACTTTATATTACTTGTTTATTTTTAATAAAAATTAAAATTTATCTTTAAATTGATATTTTTTAAGTTTTATTGGAGGAAAAAGGGAAGTTACCAAAATAAGTATAAAGAATCAAAATATGCCTATAATTAAAAAAAATACTCCCTCCGTCCCATTTATATAGGCTGATTAAAATTTTCACATGGATTAAGAAAATTTATTGGAAAAGTAAATTATATAGTAAATTTCTTAATATGCCCCTATTTATTATTTGACTATGTATTTTTTATGAGTTAATCAAAGAATTAAATAGGGATATATTAGTAAATGAGCTAAAAAATATTACTTTTTATGGAAACAAGCCTATATATTTGGGACATCCGAAAAAGGAAAACAAGCCTATAAAAATGGGACGGAGAGAGTATTAATTATGTCAATGCATTGACGCATAATCAATTAAAAGTTTAATGTGATTCCACTCGTATCTATGCCAAGAATGTGGAATCCTAGCAATTGTACGTGGGCCCCTGCGGATTCCTGGTAGCTCTTTGAGAAAAATGGGGTACAACATGTTGCAATTAGGTATACGAGTGTGATTCAATAAAATGATTTTTTTTTTTTTTTTTGAAAGGGTGATTCCATAAAATGATAATTCAACTTGATTTTGAAATCGTAAGCAAAAAAAAAAAATATGGTTTACGATGATTCCTAAAGTGGACCAACAAGGTATATATCACATGCAAAACAATACGGGCGATAAACTTTTTAGCTGACTTTTTTTAATTTAATAATTAATTTATATAAATCCTAATTGAGAATTAATAAATCCTAACTATGATTAAATAAGAAAAATTAAAATTAAAATAATTTTTTTAAACACAAGGCAAGCGCGTGAGATGCACGTGTCTACAAAAAAAAAAAAAAAAAAAAAATACAGGCTCGTGCATCTCACACGCCCACCAAACGCCTGCAGGAACGTATGAAAAATGTGAAACCGGTCACATCGTGCAATAGATTGCGCAAGAGTTTTTGTTAAAAAATTATTTTATTAGGTGTGAGATATTCGGACACAGATGAAGAGGGGGATTATAGAATCCTCTACCAAATGGGAAAGTGGAATCACACCTAAGGATTAAGAACATCAGATTCCATTTGGTGGTGATTCTCAGACATTATATTAGTGGGATGTCTACTACACCCATTTGCTCCTTTGCGTGTTATACTTAATTCCTACCAAATTATTACCAGAATTTTCATGTTCATCTACACTTTGTTTAATATCATATTGTGGATTTAGCTAGAATTACTTACACTCAATGGAAGAGCAACAATGGGGCATCGGGGGCCCTCGGCCCCTCAATGATTTTTATTTTATTTAATTAAGGGATATATTATTAAAAAGAATTATATAAATAAAAAGAGAAAAGAAAACCTAAAAACCCATGAAATTACAAGCCAATTCATGCAGTGAAAATTCAAAGGGAAAAATACTGCATGAAAAAAATACCCGTCTAAGACGCGACACGAATAAAAGAGTGGCAAAATTGTCCTCCTATAGCAACATGGCGATGTGCGGGTGCAGCACCGTCCACCAACCATACAATATTAGTATATTATACTCCGCAGTGTTTTGAAACCTGAACTGGACCGGCCGGTTCAACCAGTCGAACCGGGAACCGGCCTTGGCACCGGTTCGATCGATGCTAATAGCCGGTTCAACTAGTCGAACCGGGAACCGACCTTGGCACCGGTTCGATTGATGCTAAATAACCGGCTGATGGAAAAACCGCCATCGAGCCGCCTAAACCGGTTAGAACCGCCGGTTTTACGGAACCGGGGGCGGTTTTTGAAAACCGTCCGGTTTGCTATTTAAGCCTAAAAATTCAATGTTGTGGTTGAGATTTGAATCATTGACCTCTAATACCAAAGTCTAAGTCTTCTACCATCCTACCAACACTCTTAGTTATTCTTTATCCAACTTTATTTATTATTATAGTAACAGTTAATCTATAAAAGTATGCTCAAATTCTAAAACTTTACATATAATAAATATAATATATTTCTTCCATATTATATTATTATTTTTATTTATTTATTTGTTAAATAGTTCGACCATGGTTGAACCGATTGAACCAATTGAACCATGATCCGAAGGCCTCGCCGGTTCGGCCTCCGGTTCGATTTTTAAAATATTGGTACTCCCTCTGTCCACAATAAGTGTAACACTTTGAGTTCGGCATGGTTTTAAGAAAAGGTTGATAGATTGGCTTTGAGTGGAGAAAGTGTAACGACCCGGCTTCCGGACTGACGGCTGACCCCACAAACCATCACAAGTCCTTTCTAGCATGCTTTGTCCTCATTAACACGTTTCCTAAGAAAATTTCCCAGTAGATCACCCATCATAAAATTGCTCCAAGTCAAGCATGCTTAACTTTGGAGTTATTCTACAGTGAGCCTCAGAAACGAAGATGCATCTTGATGTATGAGTAGCACCTATCAATTCCTTTAATTAAGCTCTCCTCGAATATGTCGTCTCATTCCGACATATTCATGGAATCCCTCTCATTCGGGTGTGTTTCGGTTCGTTCCTGTCCCCCTCTACTTTGAAGTCTTATAGGAGTCGCTCCTTGTCCGAGCATCTGCACCGACGATCACTCCGTACTTGTGCCCCGGGCGTCACAGGCCCACCAGCTTTCGCTTAGTTCGTCCCCGAACTACACCGTACTGGGAGAGGTTTGACTCTGATACCATCTGTAATGACCCGACTTTCGGACTGACGGTTGGCTCCAAAAACCATCACAAGTCCTTTTTAGCATGTTTTGTCCTTACTCACACGCTTCCTGAGAAAACTTCCCAAAAGGTAACCCATCATAAAATTGTTCCAGGCCAAGCACGCTTAACCTTGGAGTTCTTCCATAATAAGCCCCAGAAAAGAAGATGCATCTTGATGATATGAGTAGCACCTATCAATTCCTTTAAACTCTACAAGGATATGTCGTCCCATTCTGACATATTCTTGGAATCCCTCTCATTCGGGTGTGTTTCGGTTCGTTCCTGTCCCCCTTCACTTTGAAGTCTTATAGGAGCCCCTTCTTGTTCGTGCCTCTGCACCGGCGATCACTCCGTACTTTTGCCCCGGACGTCACATAAAGGGATCTACCATGATATTTAAAATAAGGGTGGTGGGTAGGGTCATTTCCCAAAATAAAAAAGTGCTACACTTATTGTAGACGTACACAAAAGAAAATTGTTCTACACTTATCGTGGACGGAGGGAGTAATTTATAATTAGATTTTTCTTATAAAATTATGTTATGTTGAACTTGAAGCGGCTCTCATTTTCTCCTTTTCTTTATCATAATTCTTAGTACTTAGGAATTCTCGATTTCAAATTGATTATTGTAATCTAGTTTTATTTTATATATTTCATGTCTCGTCTTGTTAATTTCAATATTAAATTATTAAAGACAAAGAAAATTAATTATGAAATAACTACTTTCTATATATTTTAATTATGAAAGTTATTAGGATATTTTTGAGAGTTGATTGTCAATTTATATGTAGTTCTTGCTTTAAAAATATGAAAAGGGAGGGAAAATGTTATGAGGTAATTGTTTAACTTTATTTTTTTAACATTGTGATATAATTTAAACGGTATTATATTATACTAATTTTTTTAATTAGTCACTAATTTTATTTTTTGATTAAATTTAGAACATCCACAACCTTGTGCCTCTTAGAGGCAAGATAGATTTAATGAAGTGAAGGCATTGTACTGGGAGGAATTCAAGGTAAAAGTATTATATCTTTAATTTTGAATTTATTGTAACTTATGCATGTTTACTTTGTGAATTTCAGAAGTTTTGATCACATGGGATCCAGCACAGGAGAGTCTGGTGTAAGATGGGTTCATGGAGAAAGCGGCGCGAAGGTACAGGTATTTGGTTAACACTCTGAAGAAGGGGAGGGACCATCCTAAGAAAGGAAAACCACCTTACAATTCTAGCGATGCAAGGCCAAACTGGCTAAGGTACTGGGATTCAGAAGAGGTGCAAGAAAAGTCAGAAAGGGCAAAGAAATGTAGGATGTCTGAGCCCTTAGGACCGAAAAATGGGATAGTGAAGCACAAAAGAGGTTCGAGATCCGCTGTTCAGTACGCTGCAGAATTGGTAAATATTTTTTTACAATTTATATTTATGAATAAAATTGGAGGGCTAAATTAAATTGTTTGATCCAATAGGCTAAGAAGCGGGGTTGTGAATCGAAAGATTGTTTGTTTGAAGCTTATACCATACTACGTAAATGTTTTAATTCATAATTAACATAAAGTATATTTACTAACTTTATTATATCTAATTGCAGAGGGCGGTAGAGAAGCGTGCTGAAGAGTTGAGGCGGACCCTTCCTGAGTCAGAGGAGGTGGATATGAACAAGGTTTATCGAGAGGTTGTTGATCTCGATAACAAGAAAAGAATGTTTGGCGGTGGTTCGCTCTCTGGTAGCTTTACGAGCGATGCTTCGACCGGGACTAGTTCTCAATTCCATTCACATGAGGCATGTTAGAGCCGCTTTGAGGAGATGGAGAAACAGTTGCAAGAGGAACGCGAAGAGCGCCAATGCATACAACAAGAGGTGTTTGAAGACCGAGAGCGTGTATCCGAGCAGTTGTCGCAGTAGCAGCGACTTCTCGAGCAGTTGCTTTCTAGCTAGGGATCCACCACTCCCTTGATTGACTATGTAGTTTTATAACTTTGATACTTCTTTAGATTTTAGTTCAAACTCTTAAACAAACGTTCATGAAACTAGACTTAGTTGTTGGATTTGGATATATGTTAATCGTATTAATGTTTCGAATATCAATTATATTTTGGATATTTGGTGTTGTTGTCAGTTTTGTGTTTGTTGGATTGTTGGTTGAATGTAAATTGTTTGAATTGAATAGGTACGGTAAACAGCAAATGCAAAAAAAAATCTTTCAAAAATGCCAGAAATTGCGACGGAATATGATATTAATCACGACGGCGGGATCAACGACGGATGAACTATCCGTCACCAATCAACGACGGACTGGGCCATCGTTAATTCGTCGCTAATCCAGTACGGCGGACTCGTCGTTGTTCCATCGTCGGAGAACAGACAACGGCGATAATGACGGACTACTCCGTCGTCGTTCCATCATAGATATTAATGAAGGACGTAATTTCATCGTTATTTTATTTTACTACGTGCTTTTTGAAGACAAAAGCTGTCCGTCGTTATTAAGGAATAACGATGGATTTCAAGCTTTTAACCACGGAAATTTTCGTCGCAAATCGCAGAGTTCCATGTAGTGTCTTTTTTTTTTTTAATCTCATAGTACTATCAGACGAGAATAGTAGGGGGATGTTAGATGTAGAATAGAAATTTTCATTAGAAGAAACAGAAGATAATAGGATGACCTCCAATCAAATTTGGTGAAATAGACGATGAAAAGCAATTTATAATATACAAGTTTAGGGTAAATACACATTAAATCTCAAATTACTATTTTTAATATAAATATCTTAAATTATTAATAATTAATACTCCCTCCGTCTCATTTCAAAAGTTCCAAAAATTCCGGCACAGATGTTAAGAAAATGAACTGTTTATAATAAAGTTGAAAAGATAAAATAATTTTTTTGTGCATATTTATGTAAAATTATTAAAAGCAGAAGATAGAAAATAACTTTTTCGGTAATTTGTATAATTTATAAGTAATGTTGGAGTGTTTATTATGTATTGAGAGATATTATAGTTTATATTTTAGGTATGAGACTAATGAAATGAACGTCAAAATAAGGAAAGTGAGACTTTTGAAATGAGACGGAGTATTAAATATACTAACTATAACAAAGTTAACAAAAATTTATAACTCGTACGTCAATTTGTTGTGTCGGAGAACAGACGTGGCTTTGTAGATACCAACGTCGATTTTTTTTTTTATCAAAACAGAGTTGGCATCGAAATGCCATCATTTTGATAAAATGAAAAATCAAACTCCACGTGGGTTTATTATTTTAGATATTGAAATAACAATGTTTTGATGACAATTTTCGTGATAGTTGTAGCTAAATGTACTCAAAGATTAAAACTGTAAAAGTTTGGTATATGTAGAATCAATTTTCAACATGAAATTCCACCGTTACTGAATCTTAAATGGTATATTGAAAAAAAAAAGATAATTTAAATGGTAAAATATCAATAATGATTTTAATTAACACGTTTACGTGAGTTTTTGTTCATTTTCTATTCATATTTTTCAAAAATCTGAAATAAAAGTAAACACACATTGATTTTTTAGAAGACTTGATCATCAATTGGAGAATACAATTGGATTATTAGTATGCAATAATATATATGTAGATAATGTTGGAGGTGATTTCAAATTAAACAGATGGCCACGTTAATCGATATGCTTATGTGAATTTTTCTTCATTTTTTATTCATATTTTTTCTAAAAACTTTAATAAAAGAAATCTCATGTTATTTGTTACAAGACTTCGTCAATTGAAACCTAAATATAAGAAACCACGTTTTCTCCCAATATTCTATTCCTATTTTTTCTAAAATGTTTGATACATGAACAAGTAATAAATTAATATTTAATTGAGTTCGGAACACATACATATATATAAATCTGAATGAAATGGGTTTCGTAAATTGTATGATTTGGATACATATATATTATCTTAATTTAACGGGTTTCATATATTGTATGATTTTCAAATTTATACTTCAAATTTAATTTTAATAATCTTATTGAATAATCAATTCCCATTGATTTTCGCTAGTGTTTTAATTGTAAAGATTTAAAATGTGCATCTTGTTGGTCCCAAGACGGATACCTTGGTGTAGAGGGGGGGGGTGAATACACCAAGGCTTAAAAACTTTTCCAAGTTAAAACTCGTTTGAGTGAAATTTGTGTTCGATCCAAATTTGGATGGCGGCTTGATCGACACGGTAGGTATGTGCGGAATGTGGTGGATTTGGAAAGTCCGTCTGTTGCTTCAAATATATTGCAAAGCTCTGTTTCACTTTTCAGTTAGTCAGTTTATGCAGATTGATATGTATGCTCATGAAGGTTAGTAACATGCATAAAACAAAGCGATAAATAACAAGAGCATCTTTAACGTGGTTCGGAGTAACCCCTCCTACATCCACGACCAGATTCACTGGTAATCCACTACCACTTGGTTTCCAAGTACCAAGCAACTTCACAACTCTAACCCGAGCTGTGTTCCAACAGTTTGCGGAGCCATCAAGCCTACACCTTCGGTTTGCGGGGTACTGAAGAACCTAACCACTCGAATTACACGCTTCGAGCAAGCGTACCTTTACCTAACCTTTCTGAGTTTGGGTTTGGGTATGGTTTTCCAACTATGAACGAGTTCTTACAATGAAGAACAAGGAGTATGATGAACTCGTTCAAACTAGGCTTAAGATATTTATTCTGATCTAATCTGCCTATGACTGAATATGTGAACAACTAAGAACACAGCTGACTGGCTGGGTGTTCTTGAAAGATTTGGCTTTAAAGATCGTTGTTCATTTTTCTGTTTTCTTCTATTTCTTCAGTCGTCTTGTCAGCCCCCTCACCAGCAATGGTGGAGGAGAGATATATATAGGTGAAGATTCAAACTAGCCGTTGGAAGAGAGCCGTTTGAATCTTACCTACTCTTGTTGACTTCTGGCCTTTACCTACGACGTAGGTCTGCATCTGCAGAAGCTATTCCTTCTTTGATTTGACTGCGTCAGACAAGATCTTCTGACATCGGGATCTTGTCTTGGAGAAGGTCTTCGTCTTCGAGCTGTCAAGCGTCTCTGCTGTGTCTTCAGCGTTTTGGACTCTGCTGTGTCTTGACTTCTGAGCTGTGTCTTAGACCTGTGCTGTATCATCAACCTGAGCTGTGTCTTCAACCTGAGCTGTGTCATTAACCTGAGCTGTGTCTCAGACCTGAGCTGTGTCATCGACACTAAGCTGGGTCTTTTACACTGAGCTGGGTCTTCGACACTGAGCTGGGTTTCCGTCACTGAGCTGGGTCTTGATGCTGCAAGATCTTTGACTCTTCTTGGTCTTGCTCTGCTGAGTCCTTTAAGCTGTCTGCTTAGCTGTGTCTTCAGCTGTCTTCAGCTGATCTACCTGTAAACTAAGAAACTCTATATGCTCAAACAAAGGAGCCGAAAAACGCTTAGGCTTGTGCGATCATCTACTCGCCGGGGTCACTCGGGTTTTGGTATCCAATCAAAACTCTATTAATTTTCCCAACAATTTCCCCCTTTTTGATGATGCCAAAACCTAACTGAGAAAAACAACCTGCTTCCCCCTAAATGAGAAAGTGGGATTTTTTTTTTTTTTTTAAAAGATTTCAGCAGAAGATTAAATTCAAAGTTCAGTGCCTGGACAAAGAGTTATTGTCATCAGGGTGAGCTTGAGAGCAAAATATTTCAGTTTTATTAATCCACTAAAGATGATTACAAGAGATACAGGATTAACGAACTGAAAAAAAAATTAAATCCCAGTAAGCTGGGTCTTCATCTCGGCTGCTTCTGCTGATTCTTCATTCTCTCTTCTTCCAGCTGCTCATCTGTTCTTAACCTGTATCGGTTAAATATCATCTGCTCCAGCTTCCTGTATTCTTCTTCGTTGTTTGCCTTGGAAATTTTCCTCCTGATCGCCCATCTGTTTACTTCAGCAATAATCTTTGATTTGTCGGAAGTTGAGTTCCGGTGTATCAACGGAGGCCGGATATGATACTGGTAGGGAGCGAAATGGATCTTCGCGGTATTTGCAGCGTTGAAGAATGCTTTTGCCGTCATCCTGTCTTGATGAAAAAGCTCATTTAGATGCATCATGAAAGCAATATCTGGGGGCGTATTTGGGTAAGCTCCCAGATAATAGTAATCTTCGATGAACTCAAACTTTGTATGTTCCCAGTCGTCGTTTAGCTCTTCTGGGATCCATTCATCAACTCTTCTCCAGTTCATCGGCATCTGAGACTTTTTCTTTGCAGCTCTTATGTTTGTTCTTTTCTTCTGCTGCTTCTTCTCTTCGGCATTTAGCAGACTTTCTTTCTTCTTCTGCTCATCTTGGAGGCTTTTCATCTCTTGCTTTTGCTGAGTAACAAAGTTGCAGAGCCAATGAGTATCATTGAGCTGTTCTGGCGTGGCTCCGCTAGCTTTGGCAAGAGGGATGATCATCCTGCTCCATTTCCCTTTCCGTCCAGCTGGTTCATCTGCATCCAGCCAAGAACAACTTCGTCAATCTCTCGACCGCATCACTTGGACTTCGCCTACGAACTTTTCCTTTGCCCGTCTTTGAAGTTTTTCTCTTGTCATTACCTTCCCCTTTTTGGCATTATCAAAAAGAGTGGAGGAGAGGTTGACTACTGTCTCATTCAGCTGGGCCAAGGCTTTGTCAATGTCAGCAATCTTTGCTGAGTTGTCTGCTGTGACTAGGTTGAGCTGTGCTGTGCTGCTGCTTCCAGCTTTGAACTGATTGTCCAGCTCCTTGTAAAGATTGAACAGCTGGTGGATGTCAGTTCTGAAGGAGAGAGTCTGCTGTTGGAGAGCGTCCACTGGCCGGATAAATCGATGACGCGGCTTTCCGGCGGGGCTTGGAGGTTTGAGATGATCTCGGTGACTCTCTTCTCTAGATGATTTGAATTATCAATACGTTGAGAAACGAGAGACCGTTCGAGATCTCTCGCCTGGTGCTTTCTTGCAGTTCATAGCGAATCCGCGAACGTCGTCAATGGAAAGTCCATTGCTCTGGACTTGCGATTCTATAGCTGTGATGCGCAGAAGGGTATCCACATTTGATTTGAGTCTATCCTGAAAAAGGATTTCCTCGACTTGTTTGGCAATCTCGTCCTTCATTGCATCAGAGAGCACAACAGGATCCGTCTGGGTCCCGGATTCGGCTGGGTTTTACCGCCTCGATCTCGACCAGTGAGCGAGTGTCATCGGCAATTGGACTCTGTGGGGCAGCTTCGGTTGGCTCAACTGTTGCAGCAGTTGGCTCGTCTTCAATCATCATTTCCTCAGCTGTGTCGGCAGGGACAGCTTCATTGGCAGTTTCAACTGGAACGATCCAGCTGAGGTTGCGAAGGTAGGAGTTGGCTTGAGAAATGACTTCCTCAGAAGGTGGTACTTCTTCTTGTTTAACCTTCTGAATGAGTATCTGGATCAGCTCGTCTTGATGCTCAAAAGCATCCTGAAGACTTCCAAAGCCAAATGTCTCCTGCAAAGCTGCTTCTTCAGCTTTCAGCTTATCGAAAGTGAAGAACTCCACCATTTCTTCATTTGCGTACCAAGTGGCCATCTTGGTATCCAAATAAAATTTGAAGTCGCTTACGGCGACTAGAGCAGCAGGGAGGGAGGCAAGAGAGGGATAGTGTTGCAGTGCGCTCTTTATTCCTTGAAGTCTGAGGTCCTCGACCCTCATGACTGTGGCAGCACGTGCAACGGCTCTGGGACTGAGGATTTCGATTTCCTCAGAAGAAGAAGTAGGGCTTGATGGTTCAGCTTGGTATTCATCATCCAGCTGCAAAGGAGCGTCAGCTGGATGGGGCTCTTTGGGTGAGCTGGGTGCTGAGAGATGGGTGGTTTCAGGTACTGAAGAGGTAGGGGAGGATTCTTGGAGAGGTACCTGAGGAGGAGGAGGAAGGAGAAGAGAGTGTTGTTGAGGAGGAGATCCAGATGATGTGAGATCAACTGGAGCGGGTTGTGAGGATGCTTGTAGGATTTGGCGAAGTGGAATAGCATCCTCTGGGTCAGGGTGGGGGACCACTATCTGTGGTTCCTCGGCTTCTCGTGAAGCAACCACGAACTCCCTTCCTTGATCTGTGCTGGAGGAGGAATCCTGAGCTGTCTCCTCAGCAACTGATCTCCATTCAGTTCCAGCTGGCTTATCAGCTGGCTTCTCTGCTGTCTCCTCAGCTGGCTTCCTGGCTGCCTTAAATTTGAGCTTCTTTTTGGCAGGTGGAGATCCAGCTGGCTGAGTTTCCTCCGGCTGTTTCCTTTTCCCAGTTTGAGAGGGAGATACCGCCGTTTTGCCTCCCGCATCTTCTTCTTCCCTTCTCGTTTTCTTCATCAAGTCAGAGAGCTGACTTTGTTTTTCAAACAGAACTTTGGACACAGGGAACTCTTCTGTGTCTTTCCACTTGATTTGCCGTCCAGTGGTGTAGTGTTCTATTATGCACGCCGCCTTGGTGCATAAATAGATGGTCTCCTACATACTCGAATTTGGTGAAGCTGTCATCTTCGAAGTGAATCTTCTTCGACTCTTTCTCCAGCTTTCCCATGAAGTAGGAGAACCAATCTACAGGATCATTCCTGAGGATGGCTATCATGGGCTTCACTTGGGTATGCCGATTTCTCCTCGAGATCCAATGATACCTAGAATACACTTCGGGTGATATCCGTAAGCTCGAATTTGGGCTTCGCAAGAGCTTGGACATACTTGCCCTGTAGGGTTCCGGCTTGAACAGCATCTGATCCAATTCGGCCTGGATCTCTTCTCTGGTGTAGTTGTCTGGGGAGCGGTCCCCAAGAGTTTTCAATCCGAATAGCTTGTTCAATATCCGGTTGATGTTGATGTCGACGTCCCAGGGAGTTGTATGCCCTGTCTTTTCTTTGAGTTGGAGGGTGATGTTGGAGCGCAGGCGTTCATCTCTGTTCGTCATCTCCATGAAGAACTCTGCTACTTCCCGGCGGAAGATGTTCTTCGGACGCGCCGTCGCCCATTGAAGTAGGCTGCCTTATCGATGAGATCCAAGCACTCCCGGAACTGCGAGTTCTTGTAGTTCTTGAGAGTTAAGCAACTCTCAAAGTGCAATTTTGACATCAGGTTTTCCGATTGGTTCGCTCCTGGGGTTATCTTCTTTGGTGCCATTGTATTTCTGGATTGAAGAGTTAGAAGAATAGAGGAAACAAATTTTGCAGAGAGAGCTTGAAAAGCAAGAACTTGTTTTGCAGAAAGATTTCAGAGAAAATAAGTAAATATGGCGATGATTTGCATATCTTTGATATATATACATCAACCGTCTATCTAGATGAACGATTGAGATCTTTAGATTTTAATTCAAGATCTGCGGCTGGGAGAGATTTGCGCAACACGTTAAGTGACGTGCGTATGTCGAGTGTAGGTCACGCGCGCGTGAGGTAGTCAAAACGTTCTGACTTCTCCCTCGACTTTCCCGAGCTACAGGACCCTGCATGCTTTTCATTAAATGCGATGGGATTCGATTTGCTGGATGGCTTATTGACGAATCCTTCTAAGGAATGATTGTGAATTTTGAATTTAAATTCAAATAATTTTATCCTTAAATAGCATATTCCTCAGGGAAGTAAATGAAAGACTGCAAACCTGTCAGCTGAACTTTGTAGTCAGCTGATACCTCTGCTGTGTTTCTTTATGTTGAGTCTCCTTCAGTTTAGCTATCCAAAGTGAGCTTGATTCCTCACTCGGTTTCCTTCCCGAATCGTCACTTGGACATAGTATCCATCCGATATTACGTCTTCTCCTTGATTGATGATTCTTCTCACCGAGTATTTGTAGATTTTGCTTGAATTTTAGTCAGCTGAGTTCCCTTTAGCTCTTCGACTGATGTCTAGCGGAGCTTGATTCCCTTTTTGGCTGGGAAATCCTTCTAAGTTTTGGGATCCAGCTGAGTTTGTTCCTCAATTTGGATGGACTTTCTTCATCCGGATTGAGCCGATATCAATTGTTGGTCATTCTCAATTTGTATGACTCGGTTTGGAATGAGTCATCTTGTCTTTCTTTCTCTGTGATAGACATTGTTTGCGAGGTTCGCCCTCAATTGGATAAACCAATTGGGTTTGATCGAGTAGGTTTGATTCCCCCTGAATTGATAAATTCATTTTGAAATCCTTGGGGTTCCTGTTGTTAGTCCAGCTGTGTCCGATTCCTTCTTGAGAAAATACGGTGATCCAGCTGAGTATTTCCTGTTGGATACTCTTCTTGATGATTCTGCTGGACTGGGAAGAGATCAATTGTTAATACCAATTGTTGGTGAATTTGCTGAACCGAGTTCACTCGGCTTGATTCCTCTTGGATTCTCGCGATCCATGTTTGATCTAGCTTTGTTTGATATCCAGAGGATGACTTTTGATAGTTCAGCTAGATTTCTCTCTTGATTCTCCACTTGAGTCTTCTGCTGGATTGACTTTGCCCTCAGCTGATATCACAGCTGTGTCGATTTCCAGCTTGGTGGAGTTCCCCCTGAATTTGATAGTAGGTGGCTTTCTTTTCTCAGCTACTTCCTACTTCACTTGAGTGAATTTTCTCATCACTGGCTCAATTCTTTGATGAGGTCAGTTGCTCCATGATTAGCTGAGTTCATTGTTGCTTTGTGGGGTAGAATCTTCGATTTCCTGTTCTTTGCATCGAACTCACCAGGAAAAACGTTATCACAACAATTAGCTGGGACCCGTACGCTTGACATATTCTTTGATGAGCTTTGAGGTAGGTCATGAGCTTGGATCATCAGCTGTCTTTCTTTCACAGCAAGCTTGATGACATCCACAATTGCGTCTGTCCCTCGACCTGTTATCACTCTTTCGGCACCCAGTTGTGATTGGGTCCGGCTTTGTTGTTGAGGGTTCCATTGATAACCCAGATTTGTCCTTATCTTTTGTGAGTGATACTTCTGGTTGGTCCTTGAATGAGTCCGCTTCTTCTTTGGACCTTGTTGACTCCATTTTCTTTGATGATGTCCATTTCATGGCTGGAGTCTGTTAAGCTTGATATCTAGTTTGATATCACATCTAGCCTGGAATCTTGATTTGAAGCTCGGTTGCTTTCCAGCTTTCTAACCAGCTGAGATCCTTCCCAGCTGTCTTATAAATTGACCTTGATGTCTGTGCTGGATGACATTCTGTCTTTGATTTTGATTCCAGTCAGCAGGATTTATCTGCTGCCTTTGAGCTCTGTGATCAGCTAGGAGTTGCTGCTTTTCTTGGTCTTTGAGTTGCCGATCAGTTTTCTTTTCTGATCGGGTGAGCTGGAGAGCTGGCTTGATTGAGTACGACCTCTTTGGTACATTGATGACAAGGTTCCAGCTGTGTTTGCATTGGCTGGAGCCAGTCTTTGTTCTGATTCAGCTTTGGCCATCTTCAAGCTCCTGACCATTCAGTCTTCTGCTTGACTTTCTGAGTTTATGATGATGATGGGTCCGTCTGTGATAACATCCCACATCATGTCGTTTTGCGCGCACAGAAAGCTTTTGAGTCTGAACTTCCATATCTGATAATCATCGACAGAGAATGTCGGAAGATTCCTGCACAGAGAAGATTCCATAACAGTATGCAATATAATGATTTAAAAAAAAATTTTGAAACTTTGAAGGATCTGTTCAGGTGACCACTATCAGCAATGAAACTGACTTGACAGATACAGTGATCTTTTGAACCACTGCTCTGATACCAATTGTTGGTCCCAAGACGGATACCTTGGTGTAGAGGGGGGGTGAATACACCAAGGCTTAAAAACTTTTCCAAGTTAAAACTCGTTTGAGTGAAATTTGTTGTGTTCGATCCAAATTTGGATGGCGGCTTGATCGACACGGTCGTATGTGCGGAATGTGGTGGATTTGGAAAGTCCGTCTGTTGCTTCAAATATATTGCAAAGCTCTGTTTCACTTTTCAGTTAGTCAGTTTATGCAGATTGATATGTATGCTCATGAAGGTTAGTAACATGCATAAAACAAAGCGATAAATAACAAGAGCATCTTTAACGTGGTTCGGAGTAACCCCTCCTACATCCACGACCAGATTCACTGGTAATCCACTACCACTTGGTTTCCAAGTACCAAGCAACTTCACAACTCTAACCCGAGCTGTGTTCCAACGGTTGCGGGCACGCATCAGAAAGCCTACACCTTCAGTTTGCGGGTACTGAAGAACCTAACCACTCGAATTACACGCTTCGAGCAAGCGTACCTTTACCTAACCTTTCTGAGTTTGGGTTTGGGTATGGTTTTCCAACTATGAACGAGTTCTTACAATGAAGAACAAGGAGTATGATGAACTCGTTCAAACTAGGCTTAAGATATTTATTCGATCTAATCGCCTATGATTGAATATGTGAACAACTAAGAACACGGTAGTGGTAGGTGTTCTTGAAAGATTTGGCTTTAAAGATCGTTGTTCATTTTTCTCGTTTTCTTCTATTTCTTCGGTCGTCTTGTCGGCCCCTCACCAAAGAATGGTGGAGGAGAGATATATATAGGTGAAGATTCAAACTAGCCGTTGGAAGAGAGCCGTTTGAATCTTACCTACTCTTGTTGACTTCTGGCCTTTACCTACGACGTAGGTCTGCATCTGCAGAAGCTATTCCTTCTTTGATTTGACTGCGTCAGACAAGATCTTCTGACATCGGGATCTTGTCTTGGAGAAGGTCTTCGTCTTCGAGCTGTCAAGCGTCTCTGCTGTGTCTTCAGCGTTTTGGACTCTGCTGTGTCTTGACTTCTGAGCTGTGTCTTAGACCTGTGCTGTATCATCAACCTGAGCTGTGTCTTCAACCTGAGCTGTGTCATTAACCTGAGCTGTGTCTCAGACCTGAGCTGTGTCATCGACACTAAGCTGGGTCTTTTACACTGAGCTGGGTCTTCGACACTGAGCTGGGTTTCCGTCACTGAGCTGGGTCTTGATGCTGCAAGATCTTTGACTCTTCTTGGTCTTGCTCTGCTGAGTCCTTTAAGCTGTCTGCTTAGCTGTGTCTTCAGCTGTCTTCAGCTGATCTACCTGTAAACTAAGAAACTCTATATGCTCAAACAGGTGAGCTGAAAAACGCTTAGGCTTGTGCGATCATCTACTCAGTTGGGGTCAGCTGGGTTTTGGTATCCAATCAAAACTCTATTAATTTTCCCAACACGTCTAATTTTCTAATTTGAACCGTGTAAACGAGTCAAGTCGAGCCGAGTATCGGCATGCTCAAGCTCGAGCTAAGTCCATAAGTATATATATACTCGACCAAGTTTGATATTTTTGAGCTCGAGCTCGAGCTCGATGGTAAACTTGGTAAGCTCGAGGTCGACTCGCTTGGGCTCGACTGTTGAATCTTGATCAAGCTTAAACTCGAACTCAGACTCGTTTAAGCTCATTTCTTACATGCTTAAGCAAATTTGAAATTAAGTAATAATCTAAGGATAAAATTGTAAAAATCATTACTAGGCTCGATTAGGAATTTAGGCTCGCGAGCCTATCAAGCCGAGTATAATGAAACTTGAACTCGAGCTCGAGATCTACTTGAGTAGGTCGAGCTCGAGCTTGATTCGACTAATACCGAGTCGATTACGAGTATTTTTCAAGTCGATCCCCAGTAGCTTGAGAGCTAGCTTGGAAATCTAAAAGTTGTGGGAGAGGAATAACATGTTGCTAGCTAAATTTTAATAGAATTGAGTCTCTGACGATTCAGGCTTGAGCTCGAATACCTCGTTATCGAGTATTTGACAAGTCGAACTCGAGCTCGAGCTAATTTTGAATCGAGTCGAGCTCAATCACAATGTCTAAAGCTTGATTCGAGCTCGAATTGAGCTTGAACAAACGAATAGTTAATTGAGCCGAATTTGAACATACCAGTATACTCGGCTCGGCTCGATTATAGCCCTACACATAATTCGTGTGGGAAAATTGGAAGATTTCAGCTTCGCTGCCTAAGGTTAGTTTTTGGCCTCAGATTAAATGAATCATGCGGAGATTCTATATTGATTCTCCCAATAAATTAAGAAACCAAACTCTCTCTCTCTCTCTCTCTTCCTTCAACCTTGGAGCACTATAAATACCCCCTCCCCACGCCACCATTTCACCATCGGAGATTCTCTCTCAATTATATTCTCTCTCTTCCCCTTCTCTCTCTACACCCCCTCCCAAATGGCGCTTCGCAGAACACTTTCGAAGCGCCTGTTCTCCGCCGCCACCCCACAATGTCCATCTCCGATCAGCAGCACCCTCGTGCACTCACCTTCTCCTCCGCCGTCGGCGGCCCTCCGCCACCGCAGATCCTCCTCCCCCGGCTTCTTCCGCCGCTTCCTCCAGCGTCGGGCCTTAAACAACCACTCAGCCCCCAACGGCCTCCCCTCCTTCCTGTCGCTCCCCGTCGGCGATAAGCTCCGGGAGAAACTCATGTCGATGAACACCGCCGGCCACCAGCTCCACCGTCTTGACGAGGTGGCGCCGCCGCCTGCGGAGGACGGAGGGCTCCGTGTGAGCGCGGCGGACGCGAAGAGGGTGATGAGGTTCGTGAGATTGGAACTTGTTAGAGAGAGGCTGAGGAATATTCCGGCGAGTACGATTCCTCACGGCGAGTTTTCACGGATATGCGCTGACGCCGCCGGCAGCAAAGAAATCGGCGATGACTTCGCTAAGGCATTGGATGACTCCGGAAACGTCATCGTTTTGGGTGGCGTCGTTTTTCTCCGCCCGGATCAGGTATACTTTATATTGAAAATTTGGAATTAATTTTGAAAAAAAATAAATTAAAACTATGCTACCTGAATTTTGTTTCTACTTTTTTGTTTCTTGAGTTTCATGTTCATACACATATCACTCGAATCCCAATCTCATGATTGGAGAAGAAGCATCTTACTAATAATCTGCGTTTAGTTGTCATTTTGTTTCTACTCTTAAAGATAAAGAATCAAAAACCACAATATTTCTGATCATTAGTCCAAATATTCGGACATTTAAGTATTATCCGAAAATTGAGCTTGAGCATGAGTCGCCCTCTTAACAAGAGATATAGCATTAGATAATAAGTTAATATGAGAAATTTGTGATGTTTTAACGTTAGTTAGAAGAATTTTAGAATAAGAAGTCCGAAGAGGTGTGTTTTGTCATTTTACCCGGATTCGTGGGATCCAACTTTGGAGAGTGGTTTATTTTGTCATTTTCCTATTTAATAACTTTTTTCCCCGCAAAACATGGAGGCATGCTTTCCTATGCAGCAGTTACATGAATTGTGCATTTCAATAAACATTTAACAATATTTTCAAAAAAAATAAACATTTAACAATATTTAATTCTTCACTTTAATTTATATGGTGAAACTTTTAATTTTTTACATTTATCATCGATACAAATTATTTACATTTTAGATTTTCTATGCATTTAATTAAGGATAAAATGAGTAATTTATCTACTTTCTGAATATATGCATTTTTTTTTACGGCGGAGGACACTTATTTAAAAGAATAAATCTATGCGGCCACATTATGGCCGCCATAAATTGATCCAACAAGAAAAAAAAAACTCTGTTAATTTAAAATCTTAGGTTCTAAGTGACTTCTAATATTTTAAATTTTTTAGTTTATATTTCCATTAATCATGATAGAATTTAAGTCAATGATATAACAATAACATAAAATATATACTTGTACTTTTTAGATGAATAAAATATCTAGCTACAATTGATCTGTTTTCACTTTCTATTAATCATGATAGAATTTAAGTCAAACATATAACAATTACATAAAATATATACACGTGCTTTTCAGAAAAATAAAATACCTAACTACAACTGATCTGCTTTCACTTAATGAACCGAATTCGGACCGTCCACATCATGCCCGAATACAATTCAATTTTAAATATACTAGCAATATTTAATTACTCACTTAAATTTACAGGTGGCAAAATCAATGGAGACACTAATTTCTCAATCAATAGCAATGCCAAACGACCCAAGAAGGAGAGAATTGGAAAATTTGGAGCACCAAAAATCATTAATAGATGCAAAAGCCCGATCTCTCGTACGCGGCGAGCTCTACTTCGGGCTGGGCTTTTTGGCCCTCCAAACATTGGGCTTTATGAGGCTAACATTTTGGGAACTGAGTTGGGATGTGATGGAGCCCATTTGTTTCTTCGTGACGTCACTCCATTTTGTTTTAGCCTATGGTTTCTTTTTGAGGACTTCGAAAGAGCCCTCGTTTGAAGGCTATTTTCAACGAAGGTTCAAAGTGAAGCAAAACAATCTCATGAAAATGTACAACTTTGATAGCGAGAGGTATCACAAGCTTTGTGAGGCTTTCTACCCTAATTATGGTAACAAGGATGATGGAAGAGGGCCCGTTTTCCGGGCCGCGCATGGTTGAGTTGTACATGTGGAATAGATGGTTGTACTTTGTAGACGTGGAAGAGGATCAACTTTAGATTTAGTTTGTATAGTTTCTTTTTGTATGGTGTATTATATCAACAGCTATGGAAGTTGGATTGGATCCTTCTCTTTTTTTAGATGGATCGGTTCGATAGTTTTGATTGATTTTTCCTAGATGATGGGTGTTGAAGGTTGGTCTAGATAGTTCGCCGGTCGTTCGAGCAGAAATGAAAAGGAAGAAAAAGAAACGATGATGACAACAACATTCGATCTCCAGTTCATACTGATATATGAAGCATCTAGCTGAAAGCCGTTGATCATTTAGAGCATGCACAATGGCGGTCGCTCGGCCCGGTCGATTGGCCAGCGACCGCCACAAGAGACCTACCCCCGGTCCCTCCCCATTGTAGTGACCGCATAGGTCGCAACCCAGGTCGGGTTAGCGACCGAGCAACCGACCTGGGTTGCTAATATTTTATTATTTTTTTATTTCATGTTTAATAAAAAAATATATATATTTCATGTTTAATTTTCAGGTTTAATTTTCCAATATTTCAATACAATATGGTATTTTAATTATAATTATTTTATTATTAAAAAATATAAAACTTAAAATTAAAAAAATATTTCATGTTTAATTTTCAGGTTTAATTTTCCAATATTTCAATACAATATGGTATTTTAATTATAATTATTTTTATTATTAAAAAAATATAAAACTTAGAATTAAAAAAAAAATTCATGTTTAATTTTCAGGTTTAATTTTCCAATATTTCAATACAATATGGTATTTTAATTATAATGATTTTATTATTCAAAATAAATATAAAATATAGAAATAATATTGAAATATAATTAAAATAATGAGAGACCTAGGTCAGAGACCGGGGTGAGAAATCTGCCCCATTGTGGCCGATTTAGAGACCGGTCTCTCAATCATTGAGGTCCCACAAAAAGTGCATAAAGTATACTAAAATATTGGGAGACCTACCCAAAGGTAGGTCTCCCATTGTGGGTGCTCTTATGGTGCTTCTACATAGGGTCGGCCCTGAAGGGGGTTGAGCCTGGGCGATGACGGCCAGACCCCAAATATTTAGGAGACCAAAAATACATTTTGGTTAATATATATTATAAGTAGAAGACAATTATTAAAAGAGTATACTAGCTCATTTGGCATAACATTTGTAGCCTAACTGAATTCACATATTTTAATTGCTAATTCTTTTAATGGTTTGACATGAAGTATTTTATGTGTCTAGCTTATTTAAAGTTGGATTTTATTATAAATGAATTTTATTACTATAGTTGTAACTAGAGAAAAAAAAAATTGACTCGCCACATTCAAATTTTTGGCTACATATTTTTTAGACGAGCAAGAGAAATTCACAGACACCTCTTTATTTTTATACATCATCATTTCAACATTAAGAACATAAGCAACTTATTAATATATTTTTTTGAATTAATAAGTTCATGTATTTGTTCATAAATTTAAATGGTGTATAGATAAATTCTCTTCAAAAAAATGATTTTAAAATTATTTTAACATTTTAACATCATCATTTTAACATTTTAACTGTTGCATTTGTAACAACAGAACAAAAGCGAAAGATTTGCATCAGGTATAATTCCCCACACCTAAACTTACTCGGCTCGGAATCCAAACAACTCTTAAATAAGTGAATAAAGTATGTGCACATCAGATTATTTCATTTTTATTCTAATACTTTTTTATTATCAACATATATACGAATCAATTGATCAATATGTAACATCCCCCCATTATTTTATTGTGGGGCTAAAAATATTCCTTTATATATGGATCGCATAAAATTTTATTGGGCCACAAAGAAATATATAGTTGAGTTTAGGAGCTTATTAGACAACTCAAACAAAGTTTAGTAAAGCCCAATGTGAGAGGATTATTATGGGATATAAGAGTATTAAATTATAGTGTTTAATTTGGAGAAATAACTAAAATTTGTGTTAAAATGAGAACTAAATTTTCAATTTTTTTTTTTCAAATATGATAATTATTTCATTTCGTAGCAATCAACATAATAAACTATGATACTTCAATATAACTAAAAAATTACACATTATGTCATAAAAAAAATATTTTCTCTTCTACTTGGTTTGACAAAAATACCTCCGAAAAAGCTATTTTCTCTTTTTAATTTTATTATAAACAACTCATTTTAATATCTGTGCCAATGCACTTGAACTTATATATTAAATTGGAACAGAGTGAACATATTTTCTCTTTGATATGAAATACTGACCAATTTATAGGTGACATTAATAATTGGCAGAAATATAATACATAAACTCCGAAATCGAGTAAAAAATACACCCTCCGTCCCAAATTAGTGTAGTTCAACTAATATTTGATATCTCACATCAAATCAAATATGCACCACACCCAAGTTAATGTAGTTCAACTAATATTTTATATCTCACATCAAATCAAATATGCACCACACTTTTAGGGGACGGATGGAGTATCATATTATTCAATTGATAAAACTATAGGTGACGTTAATTGATAAAAATATGGAGAATTATAAATGACTCCAAAATTGAATCAAAATATCATATTAATCAATTAGAAGATACATTAACATATATAAAAATTTAAAAATGGCACGTAAGCGAATTTGTGGTATCACAATATTGCATATATGTTTGGACTCCTAAGTAGGGGAGGAAAGAGTAGTACTCAAAATTTGCTCTCGTGCCATTTTTAAGACTTCAAAAGGTTTTGATTTTTTATGCATTTTTTAAAGAGTTAATTGTTTCAAAAAAACACAACCTTTCACCCAAATTATAAATTAAACACAAATTTTAAGTTTATGCAATAATAACACAAATTTTCAAATTTATATATATATACTCCCTTCTTCCAGGTTAGTTTAATTCAACTAATATTTTATTATTTAACACACCCAAAGTTTCCCGTGAACAATTTGTAGGAAAAAAAAAATATATTCTAGGCAAAAAACATCATAGCCCTTAAAATTAGTTGTAAATTGGTCACCACAATCTTTGGAAATTTTTCAAATTAGACACAATCTCTGAGAATTATTACACATTAATGAATATTTATATTATAGATAATAAAATTATAAATATTTCATGAGTATCGGTTCGGTTCGGTTAATCACCGGTTTCTATAAATAAAAACCAAAAACCAAACCAGTACCCTCGGTTTTTAAAATTAGAAAAATTAACCGTACCGTCGGTTCGGTTAACCGTATTTTCGAGACGGTTTCGGTACGATTTGGTTTTTCCAGTTTTTTTTTCTCACCCCTAATATAATGATCAACGAAATCGTGATGACTTCATAATTTTTAGGTGGATTAATTATACTCGTGGCCTAATCTTTATATGAAGCATAAAAGTAATCCGATCTTAAAACAATTCAAAAAAATCCAGTATTTTCATAAAAAAAAAATTAAAAATGGCACGTAAACGAATTTGTGGTATCACAATATTGCATATATGTTTGGACTCCTAAGTAGGGGAGGAAAGAGTTACTGAAAATTTGCACTCATGCCATTTTTAAAACTTTGATCAAAAGTTTTGATTTCTTAGAGTTAATTGCTTCAAAAATCACAACCTTTCACCCAAATTATAAATCAAACACAAATTTTAAACTTATGCAATAATAACACAAATTTTCAACTCATATCTTATTTAACACTCCCAAAATTTCCTCGTGAACAATATACCTGATGTAGTTAGTTGTGACCAAAAGAAACTGGAACCAAACCGAAACCGAATCGAGATCGGCAGTTCCGGAACCGGAACCGAAGTGCCAATTCCGATTCGGAACCTAGAACCACATCAACAGCGATTCAGTTCCACTTCCAAAGCTGCGGAACCGAAAACTGCCGGTTTCGGTTCCTCTTAATTTTTTTATTTCATGTTTTTATCTATATTTATGTTACAATTCATATTTATTTCACCTAAATATTATATACTCCCTCCTTCCCGCTACAATGAGCCAGAAATAGTGGGACGGAGGGAGTATATTAGAATGCATAAAATAACAATTAAACAAGAAAATGTAGCAAAAGAAGAAAAAATATATATATATATATAATTGGCATGTGGTTCCGATTTGGAACCAAAGCCAAAGTAATGGGTGGTTCAGTTCCGATTCCATCTGAATGAAACCGAACCACGACCACCTCTAGATGCGATCCAATGAGTTTTTCAACATGACAAAAACTTCATTCATCAAAGCGATATTGTTTTGCAGAAAAAAAAATTATGGGCAAAAAACTATCATAGTCCTTAAAAATAGTTGTAAATTGGTCACCACAATCGTAGGAAAATTTTCATATTAGACACAATCTCTCTGAGACTTGATAGAAACAGAAGATATCTGCAGATGAAACTTTGTACTCCCTCCGTCCCGCCATAAGTGTCTACATTTCCTTATTGGGTTGTCCTATCATAAATGTCTACTTTCCTAATATGGAAACATCCTCTCTCACACAAAAGATGTGGGCTCCACCACTTTTTATCTTTTTACCCTTTAAACACTTCTCTCCTAAATACCCGTGCCCAAAAGAAAGTAGACACTTATCATGGGACGGAGGGAGTAATAAACATCTTTTAAAGATTCTCTCATAAGTCATAAACACACAAAAAATTCCAATCATTTGGAATGAATCCAATGTCCAATATTATCTAATAAATCAAGAATCCGAACAATCCACATCAGAATTAAATAACTAGTAATTCATTACTTTCCTAAAATTTAAAAAAAAAAAAAATTTAGGCTGTGGGACAAAACGAAATGAAATAATCGGCGCCGGCGCAAGTGCAGGTGCTCGACAAATCATCGTACGCATAACTATACGCCGTCGGGCACGCCGTCTTGAACATCGTCGAGTACTGCGTCGGCGTGCACGTCGCCGGCGTCGCGTGCTCGCCGGTGCAGCAATACTCCGGCGTGTTGAACGCCGCGCAGGCGCTCTTGCACGCCACCACCGCGCCGCCGCCGTCCACCACCTGCAGCTCCTTCGGGCAGCTCCCCCTCAGGTCCGCCACGCACCCGGCGTACTGGCAGTCGCCGCCGCCGCCCGACGGCCGCACACCCACCCCCACGTTGTAGCCGTCGACGAGGCTAACGTCGTAGAAGTCCTTGTTCGCCTCGCCGCCGTTTCCGAGGGTGAACTCCGCCAGGCTGACGGGCGGCGCGCCGCCGCCGGTGCACTTTAGCCTGCCGCCGCAGTCACCGGTCGTGCATTGGCCGTTTCCGGCAGCATCAAAGTTGCACCCGGTTCTCGCCCAGAAGCGGCCCGACCAGCCCGGCGGGGCCGGTAGCTGGACGGTGGCTCCCGGTGGCAATGCGAAGCCGCCGTCGCCGAGGATGGCGGCGCCGTTGCCGGAGAGCGTGCCGGGCCAGATAGTGTAGCTACAGCTGTTTTGTAGCGTAAAAACCGTCGCCGAAGTAACTGATAATTTTCCTGCAAATAAATATTGAAGATTTAATTATCAAATAGGTAACAAATAATTTCACTACAAAAAAACTGTCGGATTGAGACGGAAATAGCAACGGAAAAATATCCATCCCCATCACAACGGCCTACCGACGGAATCTCTACACGTTAACCGACGGACTTACCGACGGAAGAAATTGAATAGTTAAAGCATGAAATTAAGTTAAATATTAAAGAAAACCCTAATAACTTGTGAGATTCATAGTTGAAGAAAAAAATTAGCAGAAAAAATAAATAAATCTTGGAAATTAATGAAGAAAGAATTTACCTATGATTAAGAGAGCAAGAAGAAGAAGATGGAGTTTGTGCATAACCGCCATGGTTGTGGAGAGAGAGAGGAATGGTTCGTGTTTGAAATTAGAATGGCAAATATTGCACCTATTTATAATAGAAATAAGACAGGGAAAGTGGATATTCACAAATCGTACTTACCAAAAATTAATGAATTTTCTGTTTTTGATATTTTTAAATTTTTGAAAAGTTTTTTAATGAACCACAACTAATGCACGTCAAAGGTTGGTTTAAGGACGTGTGAGACTCATTAATTTTATTGTTGCTTAGTGAAAACTAATCAATAGATCATCTAAAAGCGTTCAAACTTCACCACAAACGATTTTAATTAGGCAATTACTTGGGTACAACCGGTTGCATACTGTGCGACCGAGCCCACGCGCGTAGGCGCGTGCACGACACGCACCCGCGATCGACCATTAAGTCAGGCACGACATCGCACGCGCCTGGCAAATTTTTTTTTTTATACTTTTTTCCAGTTTTTTTATTCTTTTTTCAGTTTTTTTTTTTTTTTAAAGAGCCGAGCGAGGGGAGCCGAAGGCCTTGGAGCGAGCTAAAAGACATTAATGTTTCTACAATCATTATCTATAAATTAAAATTGGAGCCGAATGCGGAAAAGAAAAAAATAAAAAAAATCGAATTAAAACATCGAAAAAAAAACTAAATTTTCAAAAAAATAAGTCAACGGGTTGACCCGGATCAACCCGACCCGACCCGGTCGCTTGGGATGCAACCGGTTGCACCAGAGTGTTGCTCTTTTAATTATATATAAATATAAATTTCCTAAATTCTTAACGACACACTATTTAATGCTACGATTAGTAACTACTAAATACACTGAATATAATCACAGATAGTAAGACATATTAATGTCAATCAATATAATAAGGTAAGGGGATTCTTAATTAAGTCGGTCTCTCACTCCTGCCATAAATCCAATCAATATATATATGAATATTGGGTATGTTTATTAGGTTTATTTGACTTACTAATTTTTTGTGATATGGCAAATATTACAGTACTTGGTGTGAATAAACAACGCCCACATACATTTTGATGTTTGAAAAAAATAATATTATTCTCTCTTTTCCCAAAATTATATTTATTTATTGAGGTTTTAGGGTTTAAAGAATCAAAGATCTAGATCACAACAAACCCACCTGAATACTGTACGAAATTATACTAATTACTAATAGGGAATATTATATGATGATAGTTGGACACTTGGACGAACAAAAGAATTAAACTCTAGATCTTTAAAAATAATTGATCACGCAAAGATTTCTGACATTTTATTTCTTATTATTACACAACAAAGATTTTTTTTTGGCTGAGTAGGTTACTATCAATCTTCTTGCGTTGTAACCAGCTGCTACTTTAGTTCTTCAATTTTTAAGTATGTACTCCCTCCCTTCCCTGATAAGCGGTCATATTTTCTTATTGGGTTATTCCGGGATAAGTGATCACTTTCATTTTAAGGAAATATGTTTCTCTTACAAAAAGTTGTGGGCTCCACCACTTTCTATCTTTTTACCCTTTAAACACTTTCTCCTTAATACTCGTGCCAAAAAAAATGTGGCCACTTGTTGCGGGCCGGAGGAAGTATCAAATATTATCATTAATCGTCAAACTGTTTATGAGGTAAATAATTAAATTATGGTTTTTTCTTCCAAAACAAAATTAAATTATGGTTTAAACTTATGCTCAGATTTTTGGTTATCAAACTGGCCACGTGGGTTCTGGTCCCTTAAAATTAAACTATTTATTGATCGCCGGTTTGTCTGCATACAAATTTTTTAAGCTTAAATTGGCTTTATATAATTAACATTGAGTTATTTATTCTAGAATCAGTCAATTTTAAAAATATAAGTGCATGCTATGAACAGAATATTACTGATTTGAATTAAAACAATTTCATCTTACTCGGAGATTTGGCAATGTGGAAGGGTACTGGGTATTAAGGCCCGGGTATTGCTTCCCCATCCCCATACCTGTCCCATAATTCACCCCGACGCCCCGTACCAATTTAAATCGTAGCGGGGATTATCCGGCGGGGGGAAGGGTACCTATCGGGCACCCGCTAAAAAATTTTACTGTTTAAAAATTTGTTTTTGACAAACAAATTAAAATTAAATACTAACATCATCCGCTAAATTAATAGCAACACTCAAAGGCAATATATCATGACTGCTTATGTATTTGTATTTCTCGACATAAAACTATAAGAGGCACTCTTCTGGAATCGGTCAACTTTTTTGTTGAATTTTAATATAAAAATAATCTTTTTAATATTTAATTAATTAATATAAATTTTAGTTTGAATTATTAAACCTTAATTTGAGATTAGTTAAGAAAAAAAAATGAATTTTGAAAAAATTAAAAGAAAAAAACATGCGCCCGCCAGAAAAAATAAAAAAATAATATAAAAAGAGCAGACGCATCATATGTGGCACGTGTAATGCACGCGCCAAACTTAACCTTCCTTTTGGGAGCATGCATGGTGCGATTGTGTCTGTGCAACCGATCGCATAGGAGTTTTTGTGAAACGAGTCTGTATTAAATACAAACATAACTACATTAAAAAATATGGAATTGCAACACTTGAAAACATTTCAAAATTGAAGAACAATTTAATCTACAGCAAGACCAATAGATGGAAATATGGTTCACTTATGCTATCTCTCCCTCCTCTAGTTCTTCCTCCATTAGATATTCTCCTTCCTCAATAACCTTTTGTTTGGATAATATCCCATCATAATCAAGAAAGTCATCACAGTTAGCATCTCCAGTAAGGTCTGGGTAGACATCGATAAAACCCGACTCAAAATCAAAATCCAGATCAGGAATTTCAGCCAACTCCTCAATGCACGAACGGGTGCCTATTTCTTCATCTTCAGTTGTGAAGGTGCGAGCATGACTCGAGAGATCCAAGACAAGAGGATCCGGAGAACCCCCATCTTCGATTTCTTCCTCCTTAAAAGTCACACCTTTAGGACTTGGGTAATCACGATGAGGAGGCTCCTTAGTCTCCACTTTCTTTGGAATGGCAATGTTTATTACATCAAAATCGCAGCTGTGTGAGGGTAGAAAGACATGGATAACCGGGTATTCAAGAATGACTATATTAGCCAACTGCTCACGGATTGGAGCGTTTACGTCTAGTTGGCAAAGAGGTGATTTTGGTCCCTGCATGTTAGATAAAATAAGAAACTTTACTTGAATAGGTAAAGCCAAAATTAATTGAACTAATGTTCAATTATATTATAGAACCTCCATTCAGTTTTGCATCATGTAGTACAGCACATAGATCTAAAACCGAGCATCTTGAACAAGTCGACAAACGAGATGTAGATCAAATGAATAAGCAGTAAGAAAAAGGTCAAAGAGAAACAAACCTTTGGATATTTGCGAATGAAGAATTTTAGAGAATCTAGGCTCTGGTCACAGAATTGTCTCAACGGGTGATTCCATGGACAAGGTTTCAAGTGTTTCTCAATCACAGAGAAGAGAGTTGAGTTCTCGTGTATTCTGCAGCAAACAATTTCATGTGAGGTTATTAAACACGGAACATTTAACGGTGAAAGGGCTTTATCAAAATAAATCAACAAATAATATGGAGAAAGAAATTCTTCATGTAAATCATCCAGCCAAGGTTCTCACCCATGATCATGCAGCACAACATCAGTCGAATGAAACCGCCATTCAACAGTCCAAGACATGAACTTTTTCCTGGAAACAAATGTCAACGAATGGAGTACTCATAAGTCTTAATTATAAAATGCAAAGTAGAACGTTTAAACAATCACCGAAATAATCTCATGAGGTTGCAAATTTACTTATGGTTGTAGTAAGTCTTGTTCTTCTCTCTCTTTGACATTCCATTGGCAAGAAAAAGTAGTTTTATCCTTCGACTTGCAGCAGCACCCCGAAGATTTTTTAGGTGGAAGGGAAGCCTAAAATGAGAGTACCCGCATACTGCAACTCTCATCCTCTGAGCAGAATCAGCAATTCGCTTCACATCCTCAAGCATGTTGTAATCTACGAAATGGACAAAATAGTTCAAAGCAAAATAACTTATAGATGCCGCTAAAAAGAGATAAGACCATTCAGACATATAAGCAAGTATCAGATTTCGAAGATCTTTTTTCGTCTAAAATACTCTTCTTCATCAAGTCACGTCCACTTACAGAATACTAAATCAAGAAAACGAGAAACAAAGAAGAAGCAAAGTCCTTATGTTAGTGCTAACTCCAAGAAAACGAGCGAATTACCCACCAGAATGTAGTAATAATTGGTGAACATATAAAGATAAATTTAGCACCATGAAAATGTAATAGAAATAGACAAACAAATCTTGATATCACTCCACTGCAAAAGATTTCCATCTCCTCACCCAATAATGGTAATACATGTAATTGTGGGTTATACGAAACAAAAGATAAAACACCATATTGGAACAAACAAGTAGGCACAATATTTCCTGATAAAAAAAAATACTCCCTCAGTCCCATTTCAATAGGCCTCCTTGCATTATTTAGACGTCCCATTTCAATAGGTCTCTTCCTAAAATAGAAACCCAATACATACAAACACAATATAACTAATTATTTACACCATATGTCATTGTGGCCACATAACAAACACCCTAATCTTTCTCTCTCCTACTTGTTTTAACAAATATACCCTCAAAAAAAGTTATCTTCTCTCTCTTGTTTTATTATAACAGCTCATTTCTTAACATACGTGCTCGGGCATGGAGGCGACGGAGGGAGTAACACACAACAAAAATCGAGAAGCAAGCACACAACCACGCTCTTCGGCAACAACTCATCAAGCATTTCATCCACCTTAAACACCTGTTAATCCTCAAAGCCTAATAACAACCGACAAGTAAAAATGCAAAAACTGAAAATTCTTCGAACGGGGCAGCCCCAGAAACACATAGCAGACTTTTCAAGAATGATCACAAGAGCAGTAGATAAATTGATGTATAAACAGTTGAGAATGCCTCAAAATAATCAATTACTACCTGAAACGAGCTGGTTATCATCGAATTGGGAAATTGGGACAAAAGTTGTAAGCAATCGTTTCCCGCTGCAAGCAGTGCGCTGCTTGTGAGAATTGACGCAAGCAAGGCTACACGTGCAGAGCGAGCATCCTGGGCACTTGTACTTCCATGCATTAATGTTGCACTCTTCGCATAATTTGGGCTTCGGTTTGTTGTCCGAAGCTGTCGATTGTTCTGGTTCTGGTTTTGGTTTCTCCTCCATTAAACAATCTGCTGTTTGTCTAAAAATCCAGCAGACAAGTATATAAACAGTTCTAAATCAAGCATATAAAAAAATTAAACAATCATAGTTTTAAATGAAGCATATATAGTTTCAAAAATTCATAGTCATTCAAAATATTTTTTTCCCCAATTAGTGAACAAAGCACTAAACTTTTCAAGAATCCAATTAGCCACACATTCAAAGTCAATAAGGCCACACATTCATGATTCATCTGCCACCCAATTTGCAAGAAGTTTCGATATGAATTTCGAAATTCTCAATTGCTGTTATCTCCTTCCACACATTCCAAATAAAATAAACTTCTTAACTATGAAATTTATGAGATACTTGTATAGAATAATGAGAACTCGAAACTGGAGACTGGAGAGAGGCGAGACGCGGTTTACCTGGAGACTGGAGAGTGGCGGCAGTCCAGCGGACGGGTTGAGATGGGTGGGATGGAAGCGGCGGGACCGGCGCTAAGGGTGCAGCTATGCCGGCGACGGTCGGCGGCGGGAGGGAGGGATTTGAGGTTTGGACTTTCAATTATCTGCTAAAGTGCCAAGTTTGTGACGGTAGCCGCTAGGCAGGAATTTTTTAATTTCATTTTAGGTTTTAGTTTATTAAATTAGATTTTATAAAATTATAAATCCATATCTATATCTATATCTATATCTATCTATACTATATTAAATAATGGAGTTTTGGTTTTATTTACACATATTGTCATTTTCCCTCCAAAACCAATTTAGTGGATAATAGGTATTGACCTTTAGTTATATTATAAATGATGAATAATATATGTTGGTTATTACTCTATACATCTTATTTCTTGATTATCATGTTTGAGCTTTAAAAATTGAATGATAATGGATTTTGGCTTATTTAATTGAATTTGGAATTATGTAATTAAATTTTCTACTTTTTATATTTATTATTAATATAATAAATATTCTAATTAAACACAACACTATTTTGACTAAGATATGTAAGTTTGAAAAATAAAAAATAAAAGATTAGCACAATGAATAGTTGCCAAAATAATTTTATTATTATTTAGATTCGTAAATATTTTTAAAATATAATAGTGAAAAATACTAAAAAAATAATTAAAATTTTATATTTCAAGATGTTTAGAAGTTATCAAAAAAGTAGAATTATTAAAAATGTTAAAATTGGTTGAAATTATTGTAATGGTTATTCATCTTTAATTCTAATGGCATTTTGAAATGAGTTTTAATTGAAATTGTATTTTCAAATATATATATATAAAAAATGGTTGTTTAGAGATGTTTAGAAGGTAAGTGTTATGCTAATTTTAAAAAAAAAATGTTCCCTTAAATTATTAATGTAATTAACTATTTATTTTATATTTGGATAATTTATAATATATAAATATTATTTATATGTTTATATGTAATTATTTAATAGTGTATTTAAATTTATTTACGTATATTTTGTTAATTAATTTTAAAATTTTATATTTTTTGGTAATATTAAGGATAAATTACCAAGTAAATAGTTCTTTTTTTAGTTTACACATGCACACATGACTCTAACCCCCAACCTCTTGATTGGTGTAGTTCAGATTATTTTTTAGATTTCTTGATGAGTATGTTTACATATTAGTGTAGGATATTTTTATAGTGTAATGTTAAATGTATTGATTTAAAATTTTTTCTATTTTTTGTATTGTAAACTGAAAAATAAATGTATAAATTTTTAAATACTTATATATTTTAAATGAAGACATATACAAAATATTGGTTACTGAAAATATTTTGTACAAAGAATTTCTCAATAAGAAGTATATGTCATAATTATTAATGTTATTTGGATTGAATATTTCTTTTTAAAAAATATTGATGTAATGTATGAATTTTATATTTTATTATGTTATTCCATAATTAACATATTAGATGATTAATATGTGTGTTAGACAATTTTTCGACAATTTTTTGTGGATATTTCAAGAGTTTTGAATTGGAAAGGTTTGAAGATATTGGTGTGTGGTGTTGTGTAAAAAAAAATTCATAATGTTTGATACTCCCTTCGTTCACAAAATATATAGCACAACTTTAGTGACACGAGAAGAGCATGAACCAAATGGACATAATATACATTTCATGGACGGAGGGAATATATTGTATTTGTTAATGTTATACTTAAAAATGTCATTAATTTCTATATTGAAAAACTAATATATTATTATTCTCTTTTGTTGCTTGAAATTTTATACTCCATCCGTCCATGAAACATAAGTCACATAGGGTGCAATAAGGATTTTAATAAATGTTAGGTAGGTAATATTTGAGTAGAGAAAGAGACCTACTATAATGAGTAGTTGTGGGATATAAAATAATGAATGTGTGAGTTATTATCCCAAAAGTTAAGTGGTATAAATATGATGGACACCCAAAAAGTAAATTGTGTCCTAAATATTATGGATGGAGAGAGTAATTAATACTCATTATTTATGTGATTTGATAATTTATATATTATGTATTTTTAAAATGCATTCTACCGTGCAACGCACGGGTGCGATACTAGTTTAAATAATATTATACATATTACTCCTCAGTCTCAAAAATTGTGATCTTATTACTATATCGGGTTATCCCTGAAAATTGTGTTCTTTCCTCTTTTGGACATTATCACACCCACAAACTTATATTGTAAATCATATTCATACTCAATATTTACAAAAAAAAAACTATGTACGGGCCTACAACTACACACTAACACACAAAAGTTATGGGATCCTTTCTCCATTCAAAATACATTTACCAAACACATTCTTAAAACCCGTGTCACTCTGTTCGTACTACAATTTTCAGGGACGGAGGGAGTAGTTTATTAGTTCCGTTTGGTTGGAATCCCATCTATACTCTATCTATATCTATATGTATGTATACTCCCTCCGTCCCAATATTCATGGCATATTTCTTTTGGGCACAGGTATTAAGAAGAATAAAATTAGGGATCAAAACACAAGACTCTCCTTAGCGAGAGATCTTGGGTTCAATCCCGCATGTGTGCGGTGTAGTATATTTCCTACCTTGTTTGGTGGTGTAGTGGTCCCACCCTGCGTGGTGGTGTAGAGGTCCCGCCTATATGGTGGTGTAGTGCTTGATTAGATTATATATATATATATATATATATATATATATATATATATATATATATACCTTGTAATTCTCTAAAAAAAACACCATAAATCTAGGTAAGAAATGAAGTTGTTGCCATCAATTAAGTTTTTGTAACGGTCGAAATTAATTAATTGATTGGAAAATATTAACTAATAATTATATTTATTGGATATTTTAGATAAATGTGAAAGAAAAAAAAATCTAAAAATGCCACACAGGATTGGGAATAATTGTGGTGATCACAATGTGTTTTGCTATTAGGAATTGACTAGCGTGTAACCCGTCGAAATTCGACGGGATCACCTAATATTATAATTTATTAGTATATTTAAAAAAGTATAATTAAATAATTTCTTTAAAGTAATAGTACGACAACGAATATTAAAAGAAATGTTACCTTACATATAGATAAAAAAATAGTAAAAAGAGTGGGTTTATTCAATTTATCCCAACTCATTTTATATGCAAGAAACCAAAAGAAATCAAAGTATACGTGCTTAAAATAATAATAATAATAATAATAACCAATTTTTAAGATAATTAATTTTGTAATTACCTTACAATATGTCGAAAATTTCATCATAAACCACATTAGTTATTGTGTCATATGTTTTACCATCATTGTCACGGATTAAAATCTTGAGACATTTTTTGCCAGTGACTCATGAGATTGCAACGTACAACTGACCATAGCTAAACACACATTTTGATAGGTAGAGTCCTACATTCGAAAGAGATTAGCCATGACTCTTGTTTATGGTCATAGCAAAGCAAACAGTCAAAGGAAACTGTCTCGATCATCTGAAATCGAATTGAAAATTTAATAAAATTTGAGGGGCTCATGATCATTGTTGCAATATGAAATTTTTTGTTCGCATTCTTTCCAAAAATTAATTTAGCTTCAATAATGTGGTCCCCAAGTTTAGTTACTATCATCATAGTTTCCATTAGGAACGACTGCTAGGATTTGTCTGAAATCGCCCGCCAAAATTCAACTGAAAATAATTTTCGTTATAATTTTTATGTAGAAATCTAAAAAATAATTTAATACTATAACTAAGGTTCAGTCGTTCTGAATTGTTGACCGCAACTAAGAATGACTATGGACCGAAGTGATAAGACTAGAGTTCAACCACATGAACCCGTCTATAATGTATATGCTCGTACATGTGTCAAACTTGACTCAAAAGTGATTTTACTACTTGTTCTCGTCTCAAATCCGAATAGTAATATTCGTTAATTACCCGAATTCATTTAAATGTATAAACATAAATTGTTACAATAGTTGGTTATCCAATTTAATAAAAACTCGAACATCACAAAATAAAAATATTAAAAATTCATGTTTGGAATTGTGTCCGTTTAAAATTCATATACTCGTACATGTCACAAACCTGATTAAAAGTGTCATTCGTCGTCCAAAATTCGTATAGTAATACCCACTAATTATCCAAATCCATTCAAATTTATAAAATATCTAAACAATAATTAGTTATTTGTCTCACTGAAACCCTAACATAATAATAATAATAATGGTTAATTGCCCGAAAAATCTCCACTTTTGGTCAAATTCTGGTTTTTCCCCTCACTTTCTAATTTTGCGAAGAAATTCCTCATATTTTAATGTTTCTAACTTTTTCTCCCGGCGAACATTTCCGATCAATTGAAATTAACAAATCAACATTATTTTGATTGATAACATGCATGAAAAGGACAATAGACACAACATCCTTTTCAAGCGTGGCGCGTGTAATATATTTTGATCTGAAATGTTCGCCGGGGGAGAAATTTGCAGAAATATTAAAAGGTGAGGAATTTTTCGCAAAATTAGAAAGTGAGGGGAAAAACCTGAATTTGACTAAAAGTCAAGATTTTTTTCTGGCAATTAACACTACTACTACTACTAATAATAATAATAATATTGGTTTTTTTAGAACAATTAAAAAGATAATAAATTCAAGGTGATAAATTTTTCGGTCTATTTGGATCGATCCGTTCATTTCAGCTAAATTTATATATCAACCCGATTAAGAATTTTCTTACCCGTATCTATTGCAATCTTGATTTAAAAAGAAACTTTGCCATTTGTACTCATTCTAAATCCGTCGATAATATATGTTATAATTATAAACCCACTCGATCATTCGTGTTTAAAAACTTTCGAGCTAGAAATTTTTGACTCTAATATTATTATTTTTTTCTCGATGTATTCGGTCTAATCCGTCGATTTCGAGTTAAATTAATATTCCTATATATATTTGCATAAAATGCATTATGACTTATCCAAAATTGCATTGTAATGTGAAATGAATGCATTTTATATTTTGAATAAATGCGTTATCGCTTTCAACATCATAGAGTATCGTATCAACTATCAAGTTTATATTATCAAATTGTTGATTGATTAATTTTGTGACCAGTGATGTCTATAATTATTTCTTAAAACAGGATATATTTTTTTACTTTTTTGCAACTCTTTGTTGTGCCATATCATGTGTTAATTAATAATTTGAATGCGATGGCTAATAAGGCAAGTTGTTTTTTTTTTTTTAATAGAGAACAACTTGTTTTTCTTGAACACTTTTATGGTTATTTTGAATTTTTTTAATTATAGAATATGCATTATATTGATTATGATTATGGTAGCTGATGGTCCCGGAACGAGGTCTTCGGTGTAGAGGGGGGTGAATACACCGAAGAGGGATTTTTGAAAACTTTTATCAAGTTAAAACAGAGTTGAGTGAGAGCTCAGTTATGAGTTCAACTGACTTCTAAAGAAGATGGTCAGCTGGACAGATAACTTAGCTGGCTGTGCGAAAAGTGGTGGAAAGAAAAACTTAGCTCGTTCCCTTTACAAAAGCTCAGAAAAACTTAGTTTCAGTTTTCAGTTTAAGCAGGTTTGAAAAATATGCAGCTGGCTGGGTCACACAGCCAGAGAGTTGAAGCTTTGAAAACTTGTGTTGTGCAAATGCGGTTAGTTCTTTAAATAAATATAAAGCAAAGACTGAATAAAGCAATAAAGAACACAGAATTTTAACGTGGTTCGGAGAGAAAGCTCCTACGTCCACGACCAGGTTTTAGCTGGTAAATCCACTAAGGATGACCACTTGGTTTACGAGTACCAAACAACTTCGCAGCTCTACCTTGAGCTGTGTTCTAACAGTTTACGGGCACTGTAGAAGCCTGCACCTTTTCGGTTTTCGGGTACTGAATAACCTTACACTCGAATTTCGCGCTTCGAGAGGGCGTAACCTTGACCTAACCTTTTCTGGGTAAAGGAGGGTTTGGGTTTCCAACTTTGAACGAGTTCTTACAATGAAGAACTTTGGAGGATGAACTCGTTCAGATCTAGGCTTTGGATTTACTATGATTTCTGCCTATTGATCAGACGAAAAACTAAAGCAGTTTCTGAAAGTGAACACTTAAGAATTTAAGTGCTCTATTAAAGAGTTAGATAACTGCTGGAGAGCTTTTTGATACTTGGGAGATTCAGAGAAGTTGAAAGCTTGTAGAGAGTTTTTCGTGCATGATTCTGAGGTTGAAGACTGGTATTTATAAGTAGAGATTCAAACTAGCCGTTGGAGGACCCGTTTGAATCTTACCTACTCTCTGATCTGTCGATCTGCCGTTGAGCGTATCTTCACCTGTCTTCATCACTGTGTCAGATCCTAGGTTCGCCTTTCTAGGATGTTGAGATGTCGATCCCTCATTGGTCGAGGTATATTGACTTCCTCTGACACCGGGATTTCTGTAGTTTGAGCTGGTCTTTGAATTTAGAGCTGGATGGGTAAACTGACTTGAAGTGACGTCTTCAGAGTTAGTTCCCTTTTGTCAGCTCAGCTGACTTTCTTAGTCTTTGAGTCAGCTCAATTTATTCTGCTCCGTTGGATCTCCTTGGCTGGATCCATTCTTCTTTTCTTGAGTCAGTCTGACTCAGCTCAGTTCTGGAGCTCTGTTCAGCTAAGAGACCTTTCAGCTGACTTTGGGTCCAGCTGATTACTCAGCTGGGTCTTCTTCTGTCTTCAGCTTCCAAACCTGTGAAATTAGAAAATCTAAGGTTCAAACAAGTGAGCTGGAAAACTTTAACTTAGGTTTGTACAATCATCTACTAGGTTGGAGAGCAGTTGGGTTTTGGAATCAAATCAAAACTTTAGAATTTTCCCAACAGTAGCTATTTTAGATATATTTTCATGTTTTTAACTGCATTATTGTTATTATAACGATTTCGTAAAATATAATAACAAAAAAAAAACATAATGCTTAAAGTTGTTGTTTTAATTAGATGCATATTGAATTACACTAAAATTTATTGTAACAACAGTTTAAATTCCCCTCATGCATTTTGTATTAAAAAAAACATTATGCATGGTCTTGCTCCTCTTTCTTCATCTCTATCTCGATTGCAACATACGTAGCTCCTATTTATTCACCAGTTATTAACTTTTTCTTCTCCGTCAAAACACTCTTTCTTTTATTCTAAATTTGTGAATATATAAAGAAAAAAAACCCTCCTTCCGTCCATGGAAGATATGCTTTTATTTCCTTTTTGCCTTATCCATCAAATATATGCTTACTCATTTTTAGTAATAGGACCACACCACTAACTTAAATTTTCATCACAAACTATATTAAAGTGGGACCCATATTCCATTCACAACACCAATTACTTAATTTTCACCACAAACTATATTAAAAGTGAGACCACTATTCCACTCACAACATATCTATCAACTATAATGTCAATCAAATTATTAAAACTCGTGCCGGTCGAAAGCAAACATATCTTTGGTGGACGGAGGGAGTAATATAAAATTTTAGTGTATGCACACAAAGTAATCCGTATATAATTATGAAAACATATAATTAATGGGTATTATTGGAGGAATCTACTGCGATATCTATATTACAATCATAGAAACGTATCATTAACGGTTCTATTTTAGTACTCCATTTTATATAAAAGGTCAAGTCATGAAAGATTATTTATTTAATTGATATTTTAATGATTTACACTAATTTCGTGACATTACTATATTTGTACACAAAGTTAGATATATTTCTGAATATTCAATAAGTAAACTATAATACACTATTATTATGCTTTATTTCAATACTAAACGTTGTAATTTAAAAAATAATTTTGGTGCTTTAGCTTATACAATATATACATTGGTTGATTTGCATAATATATATTATATGTCAGAATACATATATACACATAAAATTATTAAATCTACTAACCCTTAATTACTAATAGCGACACCAAAAATTAAACAATAATGAAATTTAAGTAAAAAATTATATAATATCAAATCCACTAACTTTTCTACTAATATTTACAAATGTAAGGAGCAATATTCATTTCAAATAAATAAAATTATAAATCCATACAGTTTACTACAAATGATATCCATGTTTCGTTGTTCCTGATAACACAAAAGTTAATCTTTTTAAAGGAGATGATCACAGGATGAAATGGAAATTAAAGAATAAAAAAAAAATGTAGGACACCTGAAGAGAACGACGTACGGAGAGAGAGAGAGAGAGATACTTCTAAATTGTGTTATTGGTGTATAATAATACATTGATACACAGACATGTATATGTAATAAAAATCATTCTGAAAATCTATACTAATTATTCATCTTACAAAGTTCCCAATATATGTTTGGTAGTATTTTTTACACAAAGTTTGCTATATATCTCTCCATCTTGATGTTCATGGATTGAGTTTTCTTCTTTCAACTATGTGAATCTTCATCTTCATCTTCAAGCCTATCTAAAACTTAATGAAGAAACCTACTCTAAAATACAACAAAACTAAATCATATTTTTTTTGATCGGGAATTGTAAAATGAAGGAGTACAAAGTAGGTGAATTGTGAGTATTCCTTGCTACATAATTCTAGTTTATATAGGCACAAAATTTGATAAAAAATGGAATTAAATTAATTTTTGTCTTGAATTATGCTTTTGTAACCCTACTAATAACTGTTGGTTGAAAATTATTAATGAATAATTACTAATTACAATTAATTGCTATTGTATTGTTAAGGATATACTCCCTCCGTCCCAATCATATTGGCTTGTTTTCCTTTTTCGAATGTCCCAAATATATAGGCCAGTTTCTATAAAAAGTAATGTTTTTTTAACTCATTTACTAATTTATCCTTATTCAATTCTTGGATTGACTCATAATCAAACAATAAATAAGGTCATAGAAGGAAGTTTGCTTGTATAATTTGTATTTCCAATAATTTCTTAATCCTAGTGCAAAACTCCAATCAGCCTATATGATTGGGACAGAGGGAGTATATAAGTTGAAATTTTAGATAATTAAAAAAGAAAAATAGAGGAATTGCCACATAGGCATGAGAATGAATGTGATGACTTAAAAATATTTTGCTATTAAATATTGATGATATCCCGCAAACCATAAAAAAGATAAGTGAAATAACATTTATTCAATCAAATCCTAACCGTCCATCTCCTTTTAATATATGAACAACAAAAGTTTGTAATTTCTACACTAGGATTATTAAATCTGGAGGTGTTGGAATGGTGCTTGTGAGCAGGAAGATGGTTGCTGAATTTGGGGTAAAAATAATATTCTATCGATTTGTCCATTTTGTTAACTGTAAATTCATGTGTGGCAAAATAATACTTCTCTCGTCTCCCAAAAGTGTGGTGCATATTTGATTTGTTGTGAGGTATAAAACATTAGTTGAACCACACTAATCTAGGACGGAGGGAGTAATTTTAACCGCAAAGTATACTAATGTGAAGTAATTTTTATGTTTAATTAGTTTTTAATTAACGATCCACATGTATTTATATTTCTATTTCTATTTCTATTTCATATTCTTTTATCAAAAATTTTATTTTCCAAAATCCACATAAGATGAAAATTCCACGTGTGTAGATGACATAGACTCTCTGACGAACCAATTGGATAACAATCATCGGAAATCGACTCGACTGTTGGACATAATTATAAAAAAAATTGAAACTTAGACAATTATCAATATACTTACGTCGGGATGCCTAATGATAAAGAAGTTAATGCCCGAACCCAAAAATCTCGGATTCAAGTCCACCGTCATGCGGCATTTAATATTTCTTGTAGATCAATTAAAAAAGTTGAAAACATTGTGACAATTAGGTGGGTTTTCCCATAATAAAATTTGATCAAGCATCGAATTCCAAAGCACACATACCTTGATCATCTTTTCATCAGTCTAATCTTATTTTAATGCAGAAAATACACTCAATTTAACATGGAAACCATTATTAATTAATTATTAGAACCACAAAGTAGTACTAGTAATTATTAATGTAACCCAAAAATGCAAAAGAAAAGGAAGAAATTATGTATTTTCCACCAATAATTGAGCTTGGGCAAAACCTAAACAACAAATAAATAAATAAATAAAATAAAATAAACAACTTTCCCAAAAGTAGACTCGCTTTCAGCGGCCTTTCTCAGATTCTCTCTCTCTCTCTCTCTCTCCATCACCTTCTCCCTCTTATATTCTCTCTCTAAAATATTCCTCTTATCTCTCTCTCTCCCCTCTTTTGATAAGACCGTTTGCCCTCCCCTGAAATCTGAAACCCTCAAAACCAAATACACCCCTTATTTTTCTTTCAGGTTTTTCATCAAACAGGTATATTTTTCGATTACCTTTAATTGTTTCGTAAGAACCCTTACTTTTCTAAATTTCACGGTTGCGTAGATTCAATCCCGCACATAGCAATATAGATACAGTTGATTCTTGCACAGATCGTTGAGTATTTACCAGTAAACCCTTCATCTACCGTGTACATCTGTCCCTACTCTGATTTTGACTGTTCTTTGACCTTTAATTTTTGGAGTATTTATCTGGATTATTGTCTACTTTTATCGGCTTTCTGTTCGTTGCATCCAATCGGATTTCCTGCAGCTGAATTACGTGGGTGGGTTCGAGTATAATTTGATTTTGGGCTGGGTTAATTTTGAACGATTGAAATGTTACCTGCTATTCCATAATCTTCTCAGTGCAAGGTTTTTGTGGCTAGGGCTTTAGTTCATTCTCTTGTGTGTGCTGTTCTTTATCTTTTGTGTGTGTGTGTGGCTGGCACTTTGTTATCGATTGGACTGTATATTTGATCATTAACTAAGTTGCATGAGAGGAATTTTTTGTTGACCGATCGAGAATCCATTATCGGGGTTGTGTTATTCCTAGACTTATCTAGATTACTTCGGCTAGGTGCACGTGTGGTGTGCAATGGACACTTTCACCTTGAACAATGATGTATTCTTGAATCGAATGTTCAGTTACAGGATCTCAAGATCAATGGTTTGGCTCCACTGATTTAAAATGTAAATGTACTCTAAAACTTGGAAACTTAATTTATTAAATTGCTTCTTCTGCAAAATCCCGAAGCTGTAGATTAAAGAATTGAAATCGTAAGATGACTACCTATTTCTTGTGTTTCGTATCATTTTTCCCATAACATAATGTAGGTAAATTTTACGTCTTCTATTGAAAATTCTTCTATCATGCATAGAGAGATCAATTGTGAGAAAGAGGCGTGTCTGCATGGATAATATAGAAGCTCAGCTTGTCTCGTTTCTTTTACATAAGCAAATACTCTGGCCATCTATGATAAATCGATCTGATTGTCTACATTTTCGGATGTCTTTTGCATTTTTGAAACAAGAAATGGCTGAAGACAATATTAATATGCTCATTAAATGCCTCTTTCAAGAGATTATGATTTGCATACAATTACATGAACCACCTGTTCTGTGTTGATTTGACTATTCTACTTGTTATTCTACTTTATAGTTTTTACTCTGTCGGTCCGTCTTTTTGTTACTTTATTGTCTTATCTTATTCTTAAGTACTCGGTTGGTCTTGTTGATGTTACACAGACATGCAAATCTGACTTTGTTATAGAGAATGAGTAGATTTGCGCATATCTCATATCTACCTTAATTGTAATGACTATAATATTCACTTTTCTTGGCGTCTAATATATGCACTTTGAATTTCATTCATCCTTATCAATTTGCTGATGAAAGTCAAAAAATTTCTGTCCATGAGCTCTAGAGAAAGAGACATCATATCTTTGGTAACCTGTCCTCGTTATTGTCTATATTCAGCGTTTTTAATTGGCAGATTTGTTAAAATCTTCTCAAGCATGAAGCTTTAACACTTCCGTAAATGAACTTTTAGGTATAGGAGTTATTTGTGATTGCTTGATGGTTGAGTTTGTATTGCTTGGATTATAAATGCTTCAGCAAAAAACTGCCTGATCTCTAACATTTAAATTGCTTTTTATATTCTGCTAGAAGATTACCCTTATCTTTCTTGTATTGTCTCTATACTTCTTAGTTTATTTTACATAGTATGTGTTCTGCAATATATCTTTAGGCACCATGATTAGGTTGTTCAAGGTAAAGGAAAAACAGAGAGAACTTGCAGAAAGTGCTAATGGGAAGCCTCCAGTGAAGAAACAAAGTGCTGGAGAACTGCGTCTTCAAAAAGGTTTGTTCTTATTTATCGATGAAAGCTTAGAGATTCTTTTTTGTTACACAGTTAAACACATGGTATAGAAGGAAATTGTTGATCTATTGATTAATTTCACACATATCCTTTGGTATCTCATCTTTTGATTACTTTTTTTTTGTCCTGATGCAATGATGTACGTGTCTTGCACTCTTCTGCTGGTCGACCAGACCTTCATTAATATTTCTAAAAACAATGGCATACAGTAATTGCAAAATTTAGACAAGTCAAGCATTTCATCTATTCATTATAAATTTTGTCACTATGAAATACACATCTTCATCATACTTTATGTAACTATTTTCAGTTTTGTTTAAATGGCAAACCAGTTAGATACTAACCTTCCCACGATATGATGGGAAAGAACGTCCCGACTGTGATTCATTTCTTGCCATGCTGCTGTCTCCTAATGTGTACCTATGACATCTGTATTGATGGATAAAGATGTAATATCTTACTACTAATTTGGGAAATCATATTTTTTGTTAGAAACTTAGAATGAAGTGTAGCACATGTTATGCTTATAAAAAGTTGTTCTTTAGTGCTCTTGGAATACAGAGTCTTTTAGGGGTTTTACACATTTAAAGCTAGATGGCCAAGCCCTAACCCTGAAAGCGTCATCTGTGAAGTTCATCCCAAACCAGTTGCATGAACTTGCAACTGGCACTTCTCTGCTGATACTAATGCCACAGCCACTTTGTCTGCTAGGTCTTGATATTCATGCCCAATTAACACCTAATAACTTTTTCTGCTGATAGTACAACATTTGTACTGTAATCTGTTTGGTCCTTGTATCAAATCTACTCAGACTGATAATGAACAGCAACTTTTGGTTTGTCATCGCCGGACGTGGAAGAATTTGATGGGTGCATGGATAGGTGCTGAAGTTGTAGAGTTATATAGTAATTGGTAGTAGATGTAAATGCTGTAATTGTGTTTGGTTGTGTAGTTATTATATAGAAGATTATTGTATATAATTTTACGTATAGGATACCAATTTATAGATTGGCAGAGAGTTGTTTTCTTTCAGTTTATGCGGCCTAGAATGCTGGGCAGATTGTCAAACCTGAAGAAACTCTGTTACATGATGTTCTTCTGTTCAAGGAGAAGTATATTACTGTATTTGTATTTGTCAATCATAATTTACGCTTGGAACAATTCCTTTGGCTCTACCAAACAGACATACATTAAAGAATCAAATTGGCACTGATGTTTTTCTTTACATATATCTGTCACCAGTTTTATGTCTGCTCCGTAACCACTGTGTCCAAGGTATGTGTCTCCTGTTGATACTTGTAGAGCCTTCCCATTCCAAAAATTCTATCCTTGCTATAATTCGAACTGATGTCCAAGATAATAGTTCAATTTTTGTCATTCCTCAAAACCATGGCATGGTAGGCAACCAACCATCACACATGGCCTCTTTTATAATTTCAGCATTAATAAAAGTAATTAAATGCCTACAGCTCCATATCCAATTCTTTTTCACAGCCTGCTGCTCCCATTACAGCCTTTCAAAAGTTATACCCTCTGCTTCTGTCGCAGCATCGGCTCCTCTTCTATCTCCTTCCTGTTTCAACACATTCTTCACCCTGAACACCTCTGCCACTGCTACCCAAAACTGAAGGAGGTTGCATGTACTTACATGCAATATAACTGTTTACACAAGTGATATATATCAGTATTTAGGGAGAAGGGGATCTTGCTGTTTGCTAAAAAAATGAGTAGAGTTCTGGAACAGTTCTCTGGTGCTAAAGTAATCGCTCTTCTTTTCTTTTAGCTAGCCAACATTTGGAGCTTGCTTTTTTAAATGAAAAACTTATTTACGCTGATATGATAACAGTGTACTTTAGGGAGGGCATTCTCTTGTTCTTTATTGTATCCACTTTTGGCTTTCAATCCTTTTCAATCCCTTGATAAATTTAGCCTTCACTCTTTTTAATACTCTTTATGCAGATATTACTGAACTGAATCTGCCGAAAACGTGTAGCATCGCATTCCCTAATGGCAAGGACGAGCTCATGAACTTTGAAGTTACCATTCGCCCTGATGAAGGATATTATCTGTAAGTACTTGTGTCACTAAGTTGGGTTTTTAGTCAACTGCTGAGCTTGTGTGGTAGTTCCGTTTTCTTTTAATTCTGTCATGTTCATTAGACATTAATAGTAGTACCCTGTTTTTTGTTTTCAGGAGTGGAACTTTTGTTTTCTCATTCCAAATTTCACCGATCTATCCTCACGAGGCACCAAAGGTGAAATGCAAGACAAAGGTATTGAAATCTCAGTAGTTGTAATTGTGGTGTGGTGTGGTGTTTCGTAACACTATTTTCAGAAACTGTGTCAACGATTGATTTGAATTTTATTGTCAATTCTTGGGAATGTCGCAGGTCTACCATCCCAATATTGACTTAGAAGGAAATGTCTGTCTAAACATTCTTCGAGAAGACTGGAAACCTGTCTTGAACATAAACACCATCATTTATGGGTTGTATCACCTTTTCACGGTATAAACATCAAGTCTTTTTGTCGAACACAATATTCTTGCAGTTGCAGCTTTTATATATGTTTTCTTATGAGATGTGCATGCAGGAACCAAATCATGAGGATCCACTCAATCATGACGCTGCTGGTGTGTTGAGAGACAACCCGAAAATGTTTGAATCTAATGTTAGGAGAGCGATGGCTGGTGGGTATGTCGGACAAACTTTCTTCCCTCGCTGCATATAGTATGTGAAGGTTGCACGCACCCGTTACCAATGTTTGGATGAAATTGGGGGCTGCTGTGAGGTGAAACCTGTACATTTGGACGCACATCTAAATCTGTAGTCTTTCTGCTGCAAATTGGAAGCTCGTTCAAATCTGTCACTGGAAAAAAAATTCATGTATCTAAGAAGCAGAAAGATGTTTGTATGCTATGCAACCATAACATGATCATCCTTTATGTTGCCTATTCATTATGAAAGATTAAAACCTTTGTTTGGAAGAGTGATGGATTTAATTCATGTTTCAGTTGTTGGTATAATAGTATATGGCTTAGCTTAGGTTCATTATATTATTGCAATTGTGTCTTGTGAGTAGAGTCATATAGCAATGGGGATGATTGATATACTTTAATTGCGATTAGTTAATCATAATTGGCAATTAATAAATTTTAATTGTGATTAATAAATCAAAATTATTTCTTTAATTACTCTCTAATTGCTCCTGATCTCTCTTGATTATTCTTAATTACAACCAATTCTGCGGTAGGGTTGGTTGTATCCAAGTTTTTATCTTTTAAATTTACTAGATTTACCCGCCCGGGTTGTGCTGCACCATGTTATTGTATTTCAATTTTTACATTTGTAGATGTTTATAGAGTATTATTTAGGTATTATTTATATGTATATATATATATATATATATTAAATATTTCAAACTAATAAAATTTATGTTTGTGAATCTTCTTACATAAAATAATACATTTAGCAACCACAAAAAATTAATTAACATGGCAAACAATAAAATAATTACTACTATATTTTAGTATAATAATGCAGCATACACATCATTATATAGCTATGATGCACGGATTCTTCTAAAAATATCATATTGCCGTATCGGATTCTCATTAGGGTGCGATTCTCGTCAGATTCCCGTGGGATTCGCACCCGATTCACCACGTGGCGTATCCTTCCAAATAAATAATAAAAAGTAATCGGATTCGCGAATCCTTTGTGTAAAATTCGCAAATCCAGTGGGTGAAGTAAGTGTATGAGGTTGACTTTGATAAATTTATTTGAATTATGACTTCTCTATTGGACTAATGATATTTGAATTGATATTTTGTTACTTAATTAAATTATATAATTGAAAATGCTTAAGTTTTGGGTTAAAAAAATGAATTACATACATATAATTTATGAAAATTTAAATTTAAATTATTTTATAAGTGTTACTTATATATAATAAAATATTAATACTAGACGTATCATTGCCGAATCGCACCCTATAATTTTCAAAATTTCGTATCCACGCACCCGTATCGTATCGCCCCCACACCCGCCCCCATGCACCCATGCAACATAGTTATATAGTAAACTACATTTGTTAAGCTTCAAAGCTTAATATTTGAATTTGAAAATTTGAAATGACATGGAAAAATGTACAACCATAAATTTGCATTGGAAAGTGTACAATTATTTGCATGTGGCATGCAAAATGAGAGGGAAAATACATTGCAAATTATTTTGCTTTAATATAGTGATAGATGTATTTGGTTCAATTTTAACATATTTTGGAAAGTAAAATGATTCCCAAATAATTGTGCAACTTTTTTTTGGATTCTTATTTCCCCAACTTAGAATGGGTATTTTGATCGGAACCGCTCCCTACCCACTGTGGGCACGAATTATTGTGCCCATTGCTTATGTGGCAATGCCACATGGACAGGGGAATCAAACTATAATCTATCAAATTTGACTATTACAAACTTACTATTAATACTCACTTCATAATTTTATAGAAACTATTGCTCCTCATAATTATCCTTAAAAAAAATACCTTAATAATTATAAAATAATCTATCTTTTAATCTAATATCTTTCGGCCACCATTTTTCTTTCCTGTGCATAATCTCTTTGCCAACATAATCTCCATATATATTTTTCCACTTTAAATTCATTCACGTCTAGGCATGTCAAATCTCTCCTTCTTTCTTCAAGTATACTTTAAGAGAAAAACAAGAAAATTCAACAATTAATTTTAGCAAGAATTGATATTTATATTAATCTTGAACTCTTCTTTAGAGTTAATCTTTGAGATTTTGTTTTGTATAGGATCTTTGAGAATATTTGCAGAAGATATTGATATGTACATTCATTAATTTTTCATATTATAAGTTTAACCGTGAAAAGAACTGAAGAATTAAAATCTAACTCTTATTACAATTATTTATTATTTTACTTGTTTTTACTCAAAGCAACGAATATAATTCTTACACAAAACACATGAATGACTACATCATTACACAAAGAAAATAGATGATGCAGAAAATGTAAAACAAAAATGGTGGACGTCTTCGGCAGTAGTAGACGAAGGTTGATTAAAAGGTTTAATTAAAAAGATAGGTTATTTTTATACTTCTTAAAAATCTAATTATGAGGGTTAAGAGTAATAGTTTCTATAAAAAGTATGATGTATTAATAGTAAGTTAGTAATAGTTAAATTTAAAAGTTATAGATTCTCTTGTCTAGGCGGCATTGCCACATAAGCGGTGGGTAGGGAAGTGGTTCCGGTATTTTGATTACTTGTGGAATCTCGCATTAGAACATTTTTGTATTAGAGTCGGGTTTTGTATGTTTTACATTATTATACATCTACATTTTAGTTGCAAAAAATTGCATGTTTGTGTATTTATTTGCAAAAAACAGAGCGTGATTTCTAATTGCAAAAATTTAAAATTTTGTGTTTTGTAAAGTTTCAAGATTTATGTTGTAATTGCAAAATGGGTAAACTTCGTGATTTAATTTGCAGTTTTTCCTTATAAATGCTATAAATTGCTGTTGGAAAATATGTTCCAAATCAGTATCCAACAAATTGTAGAACTTGGCATGAGTAATAAACAATAGATTCGAGAAAAAATGGACGACAAATTGCTTGTAAAGTTAATGAATTCATTAAATAAGAATTGAATAGAATCAAATATAAAAAGTACAAGGAGTCAAGGACCTACTAAAATAAATAAAAAATGTATAAAAACTTAAAGAAACAAAAACTAAAATTACAAGGAGCTAAATTTGTATTTTTCCAAAGAAAATATATTATTCTATGAACATGCCATGGTTACCAAAAACAACAACAGATTTATCCAACTAATCAATCAAAAGAAACACATAACACAAATAATCTTGTTTATGTTACAATCACAAATCCATAAATGGTAGGGTATATCTAAAATTAGTCTGATCCTAAAAAGATTTACAAAAAGGTGAAAAACTCAGTGGCAAGCCAAAACCAGTAACAAATGCAGTCACACACAATACTTGTAAGGAACTGATAATAGCAGTTAGATTAGAATGACTCAGCTGGTATTGTGCTGTCTCGTCTCGTTGGATCTTTCCCGATGTCATGGCTGCAATGGTTGTATCTGTGACATGTCACGAGATGATCGTTTACTAGACCAGCAACTTGCATAAACGAGTACACAACTGTCGGTCCTACACAACGGAACCCTCTCTGCATCAGATCTTTGCTCATCATCTCCGATTTTGGTGTCTTAGCGGGTATTTGCCTTGCATAACGGAACACACTCTTTATAGCTTTATGGTTTACGAAACGCCAGCAGTAGTTGCTAAACGACCCAAACTCTTGTTGGATCTACAACAATAAATTGGAAACAGAATATCAAAGAAATGCTCACTTTTCACAATATGCAACCAACATCTTCTTTAAAACAAATTCAACACCTAATTCATGGTATCTGAACTTTAAGGTAAAGAAACAGATTTGACAAGTTTGATCATTCATGGGGTGCAATCACATTTTATAACAAGGTTTAAAAAGAAGAGGTTTAATGTATTTGAACCAACCTTGAGCAGCTCCTTAGCGTTGTCAATAATTGCACGAACTTTTGGCTCCGAGAGCAATGGGCCGCCATGCACTCTTGTTGAGAGCACTCTCGTCTCATCAAGATTTGCAACTGACGTTGGATCAAAATCATTAAATATCTTTCTGAAACACAATCCACAAATATTGTAAAAAATGTACAAAAATGGTGTAGGGGTTCAACATGTGATTCTAGTGATTACGATTGATACCTAAATACAGCTCTCTTGCTAAGAATCAACGGCCATGAGAGTTCAGCTAATGCTTGCGAAAAAACCAACAGCTCGAGTAGCTTGGCATCATCATGAACCGGAACTCCCCATTCCTCATCATGAAAAGAAGCATAAACAGGTTCTGCAATGTAGGAGACAAAAAATGATCAGGGGGTACTTCGATCAAACTAGTCGAATGCATATTCAAACGAGCCACAAGAATCATGTTCTCATTCGTTTCAACACGAAAACAACCTTCATTAGGTCGAGTGGTTTGATGCTTGAAGTTGAAATTAAGGGAATATGGAAATTGATATGGAATCTTGAATTAACTAAATTTCACCCTTCAAATTCTATTAATCTTGGGGCCATTACATCTCCTTTTCTTTCTAAAGCCATACAATTACCACAAATTGTCTGCAACTTTTTACCAAATCTCCATCTCCTTTTCTTTCTAAAGCCATACAATTACGACAAATTGTCTGCAACTTTTTACCAAATCTCATTACTTACTTTCATGCAAACAAACACAGTATAATCAACATAAATTGTAAATTATATGTTTAAATTATCAACCACAAAATCTGAGTCATTTAATTAAACGTAGCACTACCCAAAAAAAAAAAAAAACCAAGTAAATATGTACAATAGCATCGATATTTTACCTTAACTTCATAAACTGACATAAAAAAATGAGGAAAGGAAAATCAAAATTAGTAGAAAAAAATCATAAAAGAAGCTACAATTTCAACTCCTAAAATATGGCGTCCAAAATTAAAAGGAAAATTCACCAGAATTTGGCGTGATCCAATCGCAGCGCTTAACAGGAAGCGGAACCGCAGGGGAGAGCGACAGAGCTCCAACTCCGTCAGGCACAATCTTCGCCGCTCTAACAACGCCGTTACTGCCATTTTTGATCCGTCTCGAGCTCGTAGTTCTAACAGATTTCACAATTAAACCACTGGACGACGAAGCCGAGGAAGAAGAGTCGGAAGCGCTATCAGCGGAGACGTTGCACCACACAACGGCGGCGGCGGCCGGTTTCGCCGGCGACTGCGCAGCTACTCTCTTAACTTTCTCCGGTGGCTTCTTCATCATCTCGTTCCTTCGCCTCTGGCTCTGTTCTTCGAGAATCCGAACCCGGTTTCCGGTCGGAGCGAGTATGGACCGGGTTCCGGTCCCGGTTTTTCCGGTGGCCGTAGACATTTTCACCGGTTTGAGAGGGAAGAATGAAATTGAAGGAGTGTTGAATTGTAAGAGAAGAAGAGAAATTAATGTTTCCGGAAATACAGAATTTTAGGAAGAGAGTAACGGCTTATATATATGGGGACTGTTTGGATACGGTGGTAATTGGATATTTTTACGAGCGAATACTTTAATTTCGAATATCACCGATATTTTATAAGTATTCTCTCATAAATTAATTTGTCGATTATGTATGATTTGCATGTTATAACACAAGGATACGTTACTTTTAATCAGTATGCACATTAGGTAGTGATTACAGATTAGTCTCGTCGTAAAAATAAAAGTAAAATAACAATCATTCTATCAATCGAGATTCGAGATATGTAACCACCCTCTAACTTCCAATTTCTTTTATCGAATTCCTTTTGTTTTATTTTTGCGTTCATCTTCTTGTATGTGAGGATCTTCCGAGGAATGATGCATTTAAATGTCTCTAAGTCAATATCATGTGCGCACCTTTTCTTATAAAATGAATATTTTTGTGACCAATTTCGAATATCACCAGCACTTTATACGTGGATTCTCATAAATTGGTTTGCTCATATGTGTGATTTGCATGTTATTATACAAGAATACGTTACTTTAAATCGGTATGCTCATCAGGTAGTTGATTGCAGATTATTCTCATCATAAAAATAAAAATAGAATAACAATCATTCTATCAATCGAGATTTGTAACGCTCTAACTTCCAAATTTTTTTTCCGAATTCCTTTAGTTTTATTTTTGCGTTCATCTTCTTATATGTGAGGATCTTCCGAGGAATGATTCATTTAAATGTCTCTAAGTCGATATCATGTGTGCGCACCTTTTATTATAAAATGATTAAAATGATATCTTCTTATAATAAACCAGTCATTGTAATCAAGATCTCCAGTTCTTTCTCTTAAAAAAAACTTAAAACACATTTTTTCTAAATTTTGAAAATTATGATAAGAACAATTGATGTTTAATTTGTTTATTGTTATTAGCTAATAGATTTGAAATTCATTAGTATTTGGCAATTGTACACTAATAATATTATTTCATATATTAGTAAAATGGTTGCTTCAATAGCATTACGAACCAACTGGCCTTGTATATATACTAGTATTGTTCTCCGTGCGATGCACGAAAAAGAGATATGTCTTAAATTCGTATAGTTAAAATATTTTATTTAAAGATGACAATGAGTTAATAGTTTAAATAGTACTAAAGTAAATACAAAAATAATTCAATAGGAAAAGTCAAAAATAATAATTTAAAACATAGGTGTTCTAATTTTAAAAATATTTTAATTAAAAAATAGATTTATTATTTTAAAACAATCAAACTAAGGGGGGTGTATTCAATCAAGACTTTGTGGGAGTTTTAAAGAGTTTGGGAAGTCTGTGGAGTTTTGAAGTTGATTGACTCCTTGTGGAGTCTTGAGGAATTTCTGATGGAGTTCGCGTGGGATTTGGACGACTTTGTTGGAGTTGAAGTCGATGGAGTCCAGCGCCGGCTGGACCCCAGCGGTCGCAAAACTTAATACCAGCCAGCGCTGGCTCGCCGCCGTCGCTGGGACACGACGGGATGAAGGAAAAAAAATGATAATACGTGAAGTCTGGAGAGTTATAACTTGGAGACATTTCAAATTCCAGCCGGGGTTGGGTTCCAGCCGGGGGCCGAATATAGCCCAGCCATTTCTGGGAAGGCACCGGCGCTGGAGGTCATGGAATCTCAAATTCTCGTGGTTGAAGGTCGGAATTCGTTCAGTACAAAAAATGCTTGAAATCAAGATAAATTCCACCAGAGTCAACAACTTTAAAAAGTCAGTGGAGTTTTGAATACCACCAAATTTTTATGGAGTTCAGAAAGTTGTGATTGAATACCACCAGATTTTTAAGGAGTTTGAAAAGTCTGGATTGAATACACCCAGACTTTCAAACTCCTAAAAAATCCCACAAAGTCTTGATTGAATACACCCCCTAAAAAATATAGGTTGATTTTTTATTTATTTTGAGAACGACTATTTTTTGTTGAGAGAGACCTAAATTATGTTATAGTTTCACTATAAAAAAGCTATAATTCGCTATATTTACCTAAATAAACACAATACATGATTTATTTACCTAAAAAACATATTACATACATTATTTTACATTATGCGTAGTGGACAAAAAATAATTTCGTGAAATTATTATTTTTAACTAATTTTATTATTATGTAGGAGTTTTTTTTTTAAATCATGAAATTTACCCCTAAAATTATGGGTAGTGGATAAAAATTGATTACGTGAATTTTTTTTAATAATCAAATTTATCCATAAATTGTGACATTAAAATTAACTCAATTAACTGGCTCTTTAATATATAATAGATAATAGAATAGGTAATAGATAATAGATTTGTGATCATTTGATACGATTTCATATTGCAACCCTTTTATTTTCATTAGTAATTATCAACTCATGAGTATTCATTGGCCAAATATATCTAGATAGTTATTATTTACTTAGGATGTATCTGTTACATACATGCTCGCGAAGCATTAGCGAACAAACACGACCCATTTTTTTTTTTTTTTATGTTTTTTTACTCATAGAATCGTCAAATTATTGAAATTTTGTGTGAAAATCTCATCAGTGAACTGAATCGCTTGAAAATTATATTATCGAAGATAATTTAGTCAACACAACCCCACGAAAGGTTTTTTCTACATCCGCCCCTATCACGAAGAATACGAACTCTATTAATACGAGTCCGTATTCGGGTACCTATCATTTTAATGTACAAACATAGTGATCAAGGAATATTTTCTTGAGTTGAACATAGTGAAGGAATAAAAATGGGAAAATAGGAAAAGGTAAAAAGTGGGCGTTGAGTTAAGGCTGGGTGTCGTGTCACATTCATAATTGGGTAGAGAGAGAGAGAAGAGAAAAGTGTTGTTTGGTAGTGAGGAAGTTACCGTTAAGAAAAGAATTGGAACCCACTCCAACAGCTCCGAAAGTGCCCATCCAACGGTTATCACGACCCGGTCTCCTCCATCCGGGTAAATTTATCTGTTTCGTACCGTTAAAAATTAGGGAGAAATGGTATAATAGCACTTTTAAGATTAAAAATACTAATAATAACACATGTTTTTTAAAAATACAAATAATAACACTTCTGGACATATTTACCCTTCATCCCACCATTTCTCCATCATTATTCGTGAATTCACGAATTAGAATTTGAGAATTCACGAATTAAAATTTGTGAATTCTCAAATTCAAATTTATGAATTCTCAAATTTTAATTTGTGATTCATAAATTTAAATTGGTGATTTCACACTACATCTTCTTCAAATTTAAAATATTAATTCGAGAATTGACAAATTCACAAATTATAATTTGTGAATTCACGAATTCTAATATGTGAATTCACGAATTTTAATATGTGATTTTACGCATAAGAAAGGAGGTCGCTGAAAGGGATACGACGACGACAATTAGGCCATGTGAGTCGGTGACGACGACTTTAAAATCCACAGCGGCGGCGGAAAGATTGTCGACATGTATGATAAAAGTGAAGAAGATACGTATATATAAATAAAAAGATGAAAATAGATTGAGATAAAAGAATTAGGGGCAAAATGTCCAAAAGTGCTATTATTTTTTTAAAAAAAAATTGGTGCTATTATTAGTATTTTTTTTTTCTCTAAAAGTGCTATAATCCTATATTTTCTCTAAAAATTATATATCAAGAAAGTCGGCAAATTTATGCTTTTTATACTCAATTGTTGCATAGGAAATCGAACAGCTAAAGAATTTGTATGGAAGACAATGGTAAAAAGAGTAGGGTCAGTCTGACCATGAGGCCGACGAAGCGGTATCCTCAAGCCTCTGAATAAATTAAGTCACCGACGAAATCTATTAATGTGTTATTTGTTATGTACTAGTAGAGTGGTACGTGCTATGCACGTAATATTAATAGATTTTAATAATATATATGTCAAATATAAAATAATTATATGATGGAATAATAGATACTAATAATAAAATACTATAACAAGGGTATAATATGCAAATTAAATTTTGTAAACAATGCTCTTTTATAATAGGTATAGATATAGATATTATCTATCGGGATAGGTTCATGTGAAAACTTTCCTTAGAGTATAAACTAGAAACTTTTGTAAACCGTAGATCATAAAGTTATTGATGATCCAGATGCTTACATGTGGACGTGGATTAAATTGAATAATTTTAATCTATCAATTTTAAATGATTAATTGTGCTAAAAATGTAAAAATTACATCTCCATAAATCCTCATCACACCACCCCTCACGCGTAAAAATTACGCTTGAACCAGAATATTTATATAGGTTCTTCAAGACTGGAGTCTTATTAAAAATGACGTGTATCATAGAAATTTATTAAAATATTACACTATATTTAATTTTTCCAATTCAGCTATCAAATTTTGTATCACGTTCGAGTTAAAAATTATATTTTGACCGAATAGCCTAATATTGATTTGAAAAGTCGTTTTATATCATATATATTCTATGAACAACAAGAATTACTTTTCAAGACTTGGGGAAAAAACTTCTTTTTAAAAAAAAAATTCTTCATCAATTTTATAATGGGGCCGAGCTCCACCAAATAACTCACGCCTTCATCAAATCAAAGGTATAATAAGTATAACCCAAAAAAAAAAAAAAATCAAAACATAACGTGATTCTATAATAAGTGTTAAAAAAAACACAACATAATGTGATTCTCCGTCGAATTTCTACGGGCTACACACTAATATTATTTTAGTAGAAGCTAGAAGGGTAGGTGACTCCAACTAGCGAGCCACGTCAAATAAAATCATCTCCACATTCGACAATTAGATGCTAACTAGGTCTGTATTATTTTCAGTTACAATTATGATTAGAGCTGGCAAAGAACTGGCCCGAGAGCATTGAGCTTTTTGAAAAAGTTGGGTCGGGCCGGCCTGAAAAATCATCGGGCCAAAATATAATGGAGCTCAAGCCTGCCTAAAAATATTTTCTAGTTTTATTTTTTTGGGTGGGGGGCCGGCCCGAGCCCATCGGACTTTGACTCATTTTGGGCTGGCCGAGCCAGCCCGAAATTCTATCAAACCTGTATTTCGAAGCAGCCCGTCCAAAACCGGGCCGATTCGTCTGGTCAGGTTTTTTTTTGCCACTTTTAATTATGATATTGTAAAGGATATTCCATTGGAGGGCAAGTATAACTGGTTCGTTTAGTGTGGTTCAAATGAACCCTGCAAAGGACAGGTATCATTTTGCACAAATAATGGGATTCCCAATTGAGTTTGTACAAATTGATGAATATTTTGAATTGAAGATCGGAGGTATACGGAGTTTAATGATTTTTTTTTCTTTCTCTTTTTGCTTTTGATTTGTTATTTACTATATCTTACTCGTTTGTTTGTTATTGCTCATTTTACTTTTTAGAATTGTCAAAAATTGATCCGAACTGCAACTTGGCTGGCTGGTCTAATATTGGGCGGGTATGGATTGGAATATTAGAGGTCTGACTGAATTTTAAACAGGTCCAATTTATGTTTTTGGCACCAGTCGGCCCGAATATTTTTACACTAAAATTAGTGTTTTGGGCTGATTTGGACTGACAATTTTCTGCCTAATTAATTTTCAGGTCAGCCCGATTTTTGTTGTTGGCCCAATTAAGTTTGGGCCGAGCAGTTTGATAGCTCTTACTCATTTTGGATGGGAGTTTTTTCTCGGGAAGATATTGCAGAAATTCTGACTTCATGCATGCAAAAAAAGGCCAAATTGTTTCCTATAACTGGCGATCTTTAATATCGAGTAGAGATCTATTGGAAAAGGGTTTGTTTTGGAAGGTGGGAAATGGAAATCAAATAATGGTGTTCCAAGTTGTCCAAGCAAACCAAGTACTGTTTAAAAATGAGTTACATATTTTAGGGGTTCATTAGGGGTGAGTAAAATATCCGAAATCTGAATATCTGAACCGAATCAAACTGAAATATGAAATTTGGATCGGAGTTTTTGAATTTTCGGTTCGGATCGGATTCCATTTTATCAAAAATTCGGATTTTCGGAACGGATCGGATTGGGATTTTTAAAAAACTGAACAAATCCGAAATCCGAATTCCGAATATGTATATATATATATATATATATTATTTTTATTATTAATAATTTAGCATGTTACGCTAAACCCTATTATTTTTTTCAGTTTTTTTGACAAACTGGATGAAAATAAATGAATAATTATATTTATTTTGATTTTTGGGATTTTTTTTGGAGAATTTCGGATTTTTTGGATCGGATCAGATTTAGGGCTGACATTTCGGATTTTTTTGGTTCGAATTTTCGGATCGAATCGGATTCATTTTTTAAGAAATTCGGATTTTCGAATCGGATCGGATTAAGCAAAAATCTGATTTGTAATCCGAATACTCACCCCTACGATTCATTCCCTCGGGAATCAATTTACAGGCAATAAACCCTGATTTATTTGATCTTAGTCCTAAATGCTCGTTATGTAATATGGATTGTAATAGAATTGGATATTGGGCTCAATTCCCCTTAAAAAGATCTTATAAAGGAGGGGGATACCTCACCATTATAAAGAGGTTCATGCCAAGATCTCCAACTAATGTGGACATTTTAACACGCCCTCTCACGCGCAGCGTGGACAACACTAACGTCATCTGTTGACAATGATATTGCGTAACGCCCATCATTGTATTGGGCTGGCTCTGATACCATAATAGAATTGAATATTGGGCTCAATTTCCCTTAAAAGGGTCTTATTAAGGAGAGGGATACCTCACCATTATAAAGAGGTTCATGCCAAGATCTCCAACCAATGTGGGACATTTTAACAGGTTGGGCGACTACGAGCTATGGGTCATTCTTTGTTAAATGGTTTGGAGATACCTTTGCCAATCAACACATGGTGAAGAGAGTCGGGCATAAATGCCTTATGAAATTGCAGGGGTTTACTGATTTCTTTTTTGTGGCAAGGATTTTGGCTAACTCGGAGGAGGCTTTTGAATTATTACCGGATGAGGTTCGAGACGTTTTTAAGATGACGAGGCAAAGTTTCTTGATTGGAGTATGATGGTCCCTGAGCTGGGTCTTTGGTGTAGAGGGGGGGTGAATACACCAAAGAAAGATTCTGAAAACTTTTTCAAGTTTAAAATAGAGTTGGTGAGCTCAGTTAAGAATCCAGCTGAGGAGGGTCAGCTGGGCTAATAACTCAGCTGGCAGTGCGGAAAGTGGTGGTTTGAAAACTTAGCTCGGTTGCTTAGAAAAACTCAGCTTGAAAAGATTATCTTTACGTTTTCAGCTTAGTCAAGTTGTGCAAGTTTTAGAAGGACACAACTGTCTTTGGAGAACAGCTGTGTATGCAGATTTGATAAAATATGCAATGAGATGATAAAGTTAGTACTAAAACTGAAATTAACGAGAAAGTAAAGAACACGAGATTTTTACGTGGTTCGGAGTAACACCTCCTACGTCCACGACCAGATTCACTGGTAATTCACTACCACTTGGTTTCCAAGTACCAAGCAACTTCACAACTCTAACCCGAGCTGTGTTCCAATTCAGTTTGCGGGTACTGAAAAAACCTTACAACCACTTGAATTTCGCGCTTCAAGCAAGCGTAACCTTGACCTAACCTTTCTGGGTAAAGAGAGGTTTGGTTTGAGGTTCCAACTATGAACGAGTTCTTACAATTAAGAACTTTAGAGTAGGATGAACTCGTTCGAAATCTAGGCTTAAGATATACAATAATTTCTGCCTATGAATCAGACGAAAAACTAAGCAGTTTCTGGACTAGAAACACTTTAAGATAAAGTGTTCTTTGAACTATATAGAACTGCTTGAGAGCTTTTGAAGGCTTGAGAATTTCAGAGAATGAAAGCTTGTAGAGAGTTTTTCGTATTTGATCCTGAGGTTGAAGACGGGTTTATATAGGTAGAGATTCAAGACTAGCCGTTGGAGGAGCTGTTTGAATCTTACCTACTCTTCTTAAATTCGATATCTGCCGTTGGGCGATTCTGCACCTGTCTTCATTTGTGTCACATCCTAGGTTCTGAAGTCTAGAATGCTGATTTGGTAATCCCTCATTGGTCGAGGTATGTTGACTTCCTCTGACGCCGGGATCTCTACCTTTGGAGCTGACTTTTGAATTCAGAGCTGGATTGGGTAAACTGACTTGAAGTGATGTCTTCAGAGTTAGTTCCCTTTGTTCTGTATGGCTAGACCAGCTGTGTCTTGAACTCAGCTCGATTAATCTTCAGCTTGATCCTGCTCCGTTTTGAACTTAGCTCATCTGGAGGACTCAGCTGATAGCTGACTCCTGCTGTAAACACGGCTGGATCGACTGTTGTCTTCCGCTTCCTTGGCTGACTCATGCTGTAGTCACAGCTGGGTCTTCTACTGTCTTCCGCTTCCTGAACCTGTAAACTTAGAAACTCTAGAGCTCAAACAGGCGAGCTGGAAAACACTACTTAGGTTGATGCGATCATCTACTCGGTTGGAGAACAGTTGAGTTTTGGTATCAAATCAAAACTCTATTAATTTTCCCAACAGAGTATCTCATGCTTATCGAACAGCTAATAGAACGGCTCATGCTCTTGCTCATGCTCAATTTTCAATTCATTGTTTAAGTTCTACTATATGGACCCATTCGTTCCCAGCTTGGCTAGAGGAGATTGTAAGGTCAGATTCTTCGTAATTTGAATACAATTTTCTTTTCAAAAAAATAAAATTGTTAGATTTGGGAAATGCATTACCCTAAAACCTAAAATGCATTATAGAGTAGTACAAAGTGCATTATGTGGAATTGTGCATTTTTCACTTTTGATTTGGAATTACTCTAAAACCTTAAAAAGGTGTTTATTTATTTTATCTTAGTCATCAATATATTAATTTTGCATTCATAATTTTACAAAAAAATTACTCATTAAGTTGTTTAATACATAGAACCAATTCATTTTTCACTATTAGTCAGAGTGCATTATAATAATTTATGGGAGAAAAGATATAATAACACTTTTAAGATTAAAAATCCTAATAATAGCACATGTTTTTAGAAAACACAAATAATAGCACTTCTGGACATATTTAACCCTCCATCGCACTATCTCTCCATCATCATTATGTAAATTCACGCATTCTAATACGTAAATTCACGAATTTTAATATGTGATTTCACAAAACAGATGGAAGGGAGACCACGACGACTACTAGGACACGTGAGTCGGTGACAGTGACATTGAAATCCACGGCGGCGGTAGAAAGATGGTCGACATGTATGAAAAAAATGAAGAAATTACATATAAACAAATAAAAAGATTAAAATAGATTGAGATAAAAGAACGAGGGGCAAAAATGTTCAAAAATACTAGTATTATTTGTCTTTTAAAAAATTAGTGCTATTATTAGTTTCCCTAGAAGTACTATAATCCTACATTTTCTTATAATTTATTCGATTTATTATCAAATTTATGGTTACCATTAGTTAATATTATTATTCTCTTAATGAAATATTGGAGAAATTATTGTTGCATAAATTAGTATAATGCATAGAAGATGTTATTATAAAGCATTTTATTACTTAACGTAATGCATTATACAAGTTTGTAGTATTTACGAGATTTATTCTTCTCTTCCACTATATTCAAGCTTTTGATTTATAGTAAAAATTTAATTTTCCTCTTCTCTTAAATCCCCTATTTTCGGCCCAAATCTTGTTCTTTTCGGCGGTTTGGAGATCTTGTGCTATAACTAGTTTTGTCTATTTAATAATACTACATACTTCCTTCGTCCCATTTCAATAGGCCGTAGGGCAAGGGCATGAATGTTAAGAAATAAGTTGTTTATCATAAAATTGAAAAGAGAAAGTAGCTTTTTTGAGGATATTTTTGTCAAACCAAATAATAGAGAATGGTTATAGTAGTTTTTTTTGTGGCATATGATATAAATAATGAGTTATGTCAAAGTGTTTGTAATGTATTGAATTTCCATTTTAAGAAATGACCTATTGAAATGAGACGTTCAAATGAAGTAAGGTAGCTTATTGAAATGAGCCGCCAAAAATTTTGTCCCTAAATAAGTATCCTATTACACATTTTCATGCAAAAAGTATGTTAAATTGTCATATTTACCCTTTAATTCAAGGCTAAAGATTTACTTTTTCGATTTCTTATGCAATAATTAGGGATAAAATGAATCATTTTGCATAGAGATGACCAAAACAATCGGAACCGAACCGAAATAGAACCGAAACCGGCGGTTCCGAAACCGGAACCGAACCACCGGTTTCGGTTTGGAATTGAGAACCGCATCGACGGCGATTCAGTTTCGATTCCAAAGTTGCGGAACCGAGAACCGTCGGTTTCAGTTCGGTTTCGGTTTCGAACAGCTGGTTCCTCTTTTTTTTTATTTTTTATGTTTTTATCTATATTTATGTTATAATTCATATTTATTTCACCTAAATGATACATTATAATGCATAAAATTACAATTAAACAAGAAAAAGTAGCAAAAAACGAAAAAAAAATACAAAAATTGAACCCAAAATATGCGGTTTCAATTTGAATCCGCCGGAACCGAATCGAACCGAACTGAAACTTACGGTTTCAGTTTGAAACCGAAATCGAAGTGGTCGGCGGTTCGGTTCTTGTTCCCTTGAGGTGGAACCGAGAACCGCCAATTCGATTCCTGTTCCGAAACCGAAACCGAACCAAACTATGGCCACCTCTAATTTTGCCTACTACCTTGATAAACGTATTTTGGCGGGACACTTATTTCGGGAGGGAGGGAGCATGGAACTCATCCCTATATAGGAGTATTGTATTAAACAGATTTTATTTTTTTTGCCGGCACGCAAATCAAGATGATGATATATTCATTGACATACTGCATTCTCGCTTGAACTCAAAAACCCCTTTTCGAAATTTCCCACCAACTAAACATTCTTCAAATTCATGATTTAGTTTGAATCTTCATTTCTCAATTCCCATGGATTCCAACCCCACCACCACGAATTCGCCCGCGAAATCCGCTCCGAAGAACAAGAAGGATTTCTTGACCCACCTTGAAATCTACTTGGCCAAGCGCGATGGCGTTGACAAGCTGCTCAAAATCTCGCGCTACGCCGCCAAGATCGCCCTCGCCTCCTCCCTCCTCCGCCGCCACCACCCGCTCGCCTCCCGCCTCCAATCCTTCGAGTCCAGCGTCGGCGTCAGCCGCAAGGCCTTCCGCCTCGGCAAGTTCGTCCAGGACGTCAACGCTCTCCGCGCGATCCATTTCGCGTCTCACTCCCGCCTGAATTTGCTCCTCTCCGCCGTCGCCTACGGCGGCGAGGGGCTCTACTATTTCGTCGAACAGTTGGTGTGGCTGGGCAAAGCCGGGCTGATCGATAAGAGGCATTTGCCCGCGCTGCAGAAATTGAGCGCGTGGTGCGAGTTCGTCGGCTATTTCGGCAGCGTGAGCTTGAAGGTGATGGAGTTGCGGGAGATTGAGGTGGAGGAGCGATGTGCGGCGTCGAGCGTCGACGTGGCGGCGGTGCGGGGGATTAATTGCGGGGAGGAGCAGGAGAAGCTGACGAAATTGAGGGAGAAGAAGGTGATGAAGCGCCTCTCGGTGGTGCAGGATTTGGCTGATGCGTTGATGGCGGTGGCTGATATCAGAGACGGCGGAGGACTGCTGGCGGCGCCGCTCTTCGTTTCGTCTGCCGGGCTGCTCTCCGCGCTTATTAGTACTCATAAGAATTGGATTTCTTGTTAAGGTATGGTGTTGATTATCTATGATGATGATGATTAAGGGATATTCGAAATATGCTTGTTGAGAATAAAATGATTCTTTATACTTAATTATGGAATAAATGCATAAAGATTATTGGATGTTTTATACTCTGAATAAACTGAAGCTATTTGTTTTAGATGTTACTGTGATTGAGATTGGTGCTTCTTTTAGTGAAAGATGAAACCTTTTTGTGTCTCTATTTTCATTTAATCGAATCAGAAGAGCAGAGCAAGAAATAGAGCATGTACATGTTTCTTGATGTATAGAAAAACTTCTATGGCTTATTTGATCTCTGCAGCAGCATTTTGCTTCAGGATTTGATTCGGATAAGTTCGTTCAAATATAGTTTCTATCGACACTACTTGGTTTCGTGAAGCATGTATATCTATCTCCATGACTGTGGTATCCAAGCACTATCTGTGAAATCAATAAGTAGTGTGTTAGATCAATAATATGTCGGATTTTTGGTGTCCGGAAAAATTGGGGGCGACCCCAGTTGGCAGTTGCAACAAATCGAAAGGTTGGTATGAGTTTGCTATACGTAGAAAAGTGATGTTGTAAAGCAAATTTGGACCGAAGGTGGTGATTTGATATGCAACTAACCCTAGTTTTTATTATGCTATTTAACACAACTTGGTTTTGTTAAGCATGCATCCAAGCACACTCAAAATGTAGTGAATGCCTGAGGTATCCTGTTCATGGTTTAGTACCATCGAAACTTAGACTTTCGTCTCCATAGATGATCAGATATCCGAGGTATTTTCTAGTTGCAAATCTACAGTGAATAATTTCTTGCTAATACTATTAGGGGGTATTTACTTTGGGTGATAGGATAGATAGATAAAAATAGTATAGGTTAATCCACCGTTTACTTTGATGGATTGATTACTTTTGAACTTGTTTGATCATCTAATCTTTCATATAGTCAATTCGATGTTTTATCAATCTATCTTATCCTTCAAAGTAAACGCAATGTTAGTAAACTGGTGGTTTTTAAGATGATCTTGTGCAGATATATTGTTAGTGACTCGATGAAATATCAATTCATCTTGTCACATAATTCTTTTTGCACTATTAATTTCTGTATCTAGTTTGCTAAAGCTGAATGCACACTGTATTGGAGGTTGAAAGACATTCTGAATAAATGATGCCTTTCTCGAGCAGCATGGCTCGTGACCAGTATCGACTAGTTTCTCTTGGCTGCCGAGTTCTATAGTTGGTAAGTTTCCCTAACTTTCTCTGTGTGAAATTGTTTGTAAGATGGAATGGCACTTCTTCTAAGTGCAGTTTTACAAGCTTTGTTGTAGTTCCCTCAAACCCCGTTTCCAGCAGTGCCCGTAGCTTCTACGTCTTGTTTCAATATAGGGAATGTTTCAATATAGGGAATAGATCATATGTAAAAGTTTTTTCCCGTATGAAATAAGAAGCGATCTGGACCATTAATCTTTGTAGATCTACGGTTGTCATTAATCGGTGCATTATAATTGAATATGAAATGCATTATTGTAACAATGCATTGTAGTAAATCAAAAATGCATTATTATAACAGTGCATTATGATAATACATAAAATACATTATTTTAGTAATAAATGCATTATTATTATTTTTTACGAGAAAAGTGTTTTGTACGTGAACCAATCCCTATATATATATATTGTAAGTCTATGTTGGTCTAAATAATCTAAATCATAATAATTGCCGTTAAACACAGAAGTTGTTGAGTTGGTTTTTAATCTCAACATACGATCATTTGACTCTGAAGGAACTTAGAAAAAATTGAAAAAGTAACTGTTTGTATTTGAGTATTTTCAGAATTCAGTGGTATTGATGAATAGCATCCTTTTACAGGCAGAGACCTATTTATAGCTTTTTTTACATTTAGGGACTCACCCGAAGCATGCATGGAAACGTTTAAAATATTCTCTTATAGACGAATGAGGGATAGCCACGTATACGGCTGTACACGAGTCGAGCTGAGCCGAATACTAGCTTGTTCGAGCTCGGCTTGACATATAATAACCAAGCTCGAGCACGGTTCGAGCTCGACTTGCTAAATACTGCCTCCGTCCCTCAAAAGTGTGGTCCAATTAATATTTTATATCTCACATATAATCAAATTTGGACCACACTTTTGGGGGACGGAGGGAGTATTTATTTAGACCGAGTTCGAGCTCGGCTAGAAAAAAATAAAAAATATAATAATTACAAAGTAAATTATTTTTATTTATTTTATAGTAATTATTTTTATTTATTATCAAATTATCATGACCATTGAAAATAAAATATATATATATATATAATAGTTAAAACGTATTAATTTATCAATATATATAAATTAAATGTTGGTATTAAAAATAAAAAAAAAAATATATAATAATTAGAAAAATTCGTGAACATGTTCGTTTAAAAGGCTCGCGAACATGTTCGCGAGTTGGCTCGTTTAGTTATGAACTCTAACGTGTTCGCGAGCTTTTCGAGCCGAATATAGATAAGTTCGAACTCGGCACGATTAGTAAACGAATGAATTTTTTCGAACCGATCTCCGAATAGCTTACTTAACTTCTTATATTTTTAGGCTTGATATCTCCTATAAGCGTGTCGGCTTCGTCTTTGGCTTCTTGCCTTCAATGTATCTGACCATGGACAATCATTTTACAAGTATTTTGGGGTTAGATATTTTGGGCCGTAACGGGCCATTTTTGTGTTTTCGGACCAAATTTCCCATTTTTTAGTATGGGCCGTTTGCCCTATTAAGTATATATGAAATGATCCACATCAGAAGTTTAGATTTTTTGAACTAAATGTTAGTTGTACAACTACAAACAAGGTAAATAAACGTGGTTTATGTAGTTTAATCTACGTAAACTGATAACGTGAAATATCATTTTATGTAGCATATATTTAAAGAAAAAATGTGTTTATAGATTTGAGAGTTTAAAAAAAAAAGTGAACATAATGTTTAACGAGGAATTGCAGGAGAATATCACTTTTGAAAAAGAAAAAAAAAGAGACTAATTATAGCACATTTTTAACAAAATATAAAAAATAGCATCTTTGGATATTTATGCCCCTAATTCTTTTAGCAATGACATCCATATCTTATTGTGGATTAAAAATAGCTCTCTCTCTCTCTCTCATGTAGTTACTCATTAATTATAATATAAACACAAAAACTTGGGTGCAATCTGCTGCACAACTTGTGGCAGGCCTAATAGAACACTCCAAAGTGAAGTGTCTTACTTCTTTAATCCTAATAGGACACTGCAGGATGTCCCACTTTGTTACTTTGGTTTTTGGATAAATTATTGTACGTTCAAATGTTACTGTTCTTCACGTCAATTATTACTTATTTTTATCACGACAAACGTTAATTTGGAAAATGATACTTTTGTTTACGATCAAATTTACTTTTCTTCACGTCTATTATTACTTTTTATCACGGTAAATGTTACTTTAGAAAATGTTATTTTTTTTTACAATAATTGTAAACTTGGAAAATGTTACTTTTGTTTACAACAATTGTTATTTTTTTATCATATCAATTGTTACTTTTGATATTTGGATGAATTATATGTTTATGATTTTTTTTAAAAATTGAATTAAAAAAAAAAGTAATAGGACACTCTGAAGTGTCCTATTAGGCCTGCCACAAGTTATGCGACCTGCATGAGAGACCTGCATGAAAAAATAGGTTACAACTTCTTGATAAAGAAGCTCGCAAAGCTCTTTTAAACTACTTGATTGAGCATATATGACAAAAATTCGACAATTGTAACCGAATGTGTAATTTTCGTCATATGTTTTAAGCACAAGTTGTTTATTTTCAATTTTGTATTTTGATTGTTGTAATTTATGTTCTTGGTTTGTTTATTTTGTATTTTGTCATATTTTCTTTTTCATACTCCATTCGTCCCCATAAATATGCCAACTCTAGAATGACACGGGTTTTAAGAAATTGTGAGTGGAATATTATGAGCGGAGACAGGGTCTCACATTTTGTGAGTGGAGAAAAAGTCCAAAAAAGGGAAGACATGTTTTTAAGGGACGGACCAAAAATGAAATTTATGCATGTTTTTAATGGACAAATGAGTATTAGTTTGTCAGTTTGTGTTTGTGTGTGTGTGTGTTTTTTTACAATGTTTGCAATAATTTTGATTGATTTTAATTACTTTTATTACAAAGTAATTATATTATTATTAAAAAATAATACAAAATAATACTCCCTTCGTTCCCAAATAAGTGTTCCAAGCCGTCAAAAAATGTATATCAAGACAGTGAATAAAATGACACATTTTTATCCCTAATTGCGTAGAAAACTGAAAAAGTAACCTTTTTGTCTTGAGTCAAGGGGTAAATGTGACAATTTACTCTAAAATTTGTATTGAAAACTATGATAGGATACTTTTGGAGATAAAAAATTTGGTGGCTTGGAAGACTTGTTTGGAGACAGAGAAAATAATATATAATGTTGCAGTTTGGTGATTGGAGTGGTCAATGATAAACACCAAAATCAGATATGGTTGGATTGATAGAAATATTACATACTGATGAAAGAGAAATTAATAAAATATTAAAAAAGTTAAATGGTTGGATAACATGATCCTAACTTATTATTACATAATATTTCAATCAAAATATATCCTAATACATAATAATATATACATAGATACATATCACAAAATTCTTAATTTGTTTATATTATTATATTTTGTCCTATTTATTTAGGACATGGCCCGTTTCCTTCGTCTGATGTATCATAAAAATCATCCTAAAGTCCAAAACCCTAAACATGGCCCCACCTATCCGCCACACACACACATATAATGAAAGGTAATATGTTACGTATCTTCTATAAACACCTTTCGTAAGTTTCTCTCTCGTTTTGTCCATATTAACATTATTCTATTTAATTTTTGATGTTGTGTTTTATTCTAATATCTTAGAAATTATTATTAAAACTGTTAAATTTACAAAATAATAAAAATCGAAGCTCGATTTGTCCTATTTATTCATTTCTTTGAAGTTTGGAAAAAAGAATAAATCAAGCTTCGATTTTTGTTAATTTGTGAATCTAACGATTTCAATAGCAATTTCTTAGGTATTAAAATAAAATACAATATCAAAAATTAAATAGAATAACAGCAGCACTCTTGTGCGACTGTCACTTGTGTGAAATCGGATCCTTTTGACCCGACCCGATCAAAACGGATCTAACCCGACCAACCAATTTTTTTTAATTCGATTTTTTTAATTTATTTTTCTTCTCCGCCTTCGGCTCCAATTTTAATTTATAGATAATTATTGTGGAAACATTAATATTTTTTAGCTCGCTCCGAGGCCTTCGGCTCCCCTCGCTCGACTCTTTAAAAAAAATAAAAAAAAACTGAAAAAAAATCAAAAAAAAAATTAAAAAAGTTCGGGACGTGTAACAAACGCGCCAAATTTAAAAAAAATTATCAGGCGCGTGTGATGCACGCGTCTGACTTATAGGTTGAAAAGAGACGCGTGGTTTACACGCGCCCCGCCACTTACTGTGCGACGGTTTCACGCAAGTTTTTGCGATAAAATAATAATAAAAAATAACCCCTCCTAAACACGACAGAAAAATAAACCAAAATTTAACTTCCGCTGAATAAACAAGATTTTAATCAATGTAACACCCTAATTTACAAAATTAGAATGCTGCTCTTTTTACTTTATTAATGCGGAATTAACTAAAATTTTCCTTTTAAACAATTATAAAATAAACTCCTCAATAGTTTCAAAACAAACAAATTAATCCAAATAAATCTCAAGTTCAACTTGGAGCAAAACCACCAACTCTAGAAATTCAGATATTAAAACATCATTCGATCTAAGCAAATCCAATGCACTTAAAAGTTCAAATTAAAAGAAAACAGTTCAACAAGAAATTCAAACATTAACTAAAACTCGACACCCCGTTTCCTCCACGCAGCTCCAAGCTCACTGACCTGAAAACATTTGAAAAATATGGGGGTGAGTACTCATAAAATGTACTCAGTGGTGGGTCATACATGGAATCCTTTCAGTTTATGTCCAACAACACGATTATCATAGGAAGTAACATATCATAATTTCTATAAACCACAAGAGCTCGAAGCATTCAAGGCGAATATAGAACATAACATTTTCATCTATAATCCACAAGAGCTTGACGCATTCAAGGCGATTATAGAGACATATCATATCATTGTGCACAGGACATCCTTTAACATATAACCCACAAGAGCTTGACGCATTCAAGGCGATTATATGCAAACATTCTCATTTTACATCACATTCCATATGATAATAACATGTTGGACATATAAAACATTTCATAAACATCATTATTTCAGTTTCACATTTAAATCCATAACATCTCATAAATCACTTTCCACATCACATTGTAAATCACAACCTTTTGAGTTGGAAAGACGTATTACCCACATCACATAGCAAATCACAACTCTTAAGTTTGAAAGAAGTTTTACCCACATCACATAGCAAATCATAACTTTTGAGTTTGAAAGAAGTTTTACCCACATCACATAGTAAATCACAACTTTTGAGTTTGGAAGAAGTTTTACCCATGTAAGTTTGAAAGAAGTTTTACCCACCTCAATGTAGAACACAAACGATCCAAAAATTACGTAAGGGACGAGGGTCCTAGTTGCGCCGCACCTAGTTACATAAAAAAAATAATAAGATACAAGGGCCTAATTGAAACTAATTCTTTTTATTATTATTATTATTATTATTATTATTATTATTATTATTATTATTATTTATTTTTTTACAACTCTTTTAAAGTGTATACGTGTATACATGCATGTATTTATATTTTAACTATACCTGTCAGATAGGAGATGCTTTAAGTTCCTATCTAAATCTCAAGTTTCCAAATAAAATTTCATTAATACAAGTAACAATTTTTTTATAAAAATAACCCCTCCTAAACACGACAGAAAAATAAACCAAAATTTAACTTCCGCTGAATAAACAAGATTTTAATCAGTCTGTCTCTCGATCCACTCTCTAATTAACTCCTTTCTGTTCTATTTTATTGTATATACATATATATACATACTTAACAAATTCTAAAGTTTCAATGTTATTGAATACAAAATTTAATAAAATTAAATAAAACTTAATTAGGTATCATGTATTCAAATATTTTTCTTGTGGACGAAACAATCTAGGCTTATATACCTATATAATAATTAGTGTTAATTTCAACCAATCTTTTACAATTTGACAGCACAGTATATATATATATATATATATATATATATATATATATTATAATAGTGATAATGAAATTAATAAACTGAAATCTTTTGACTCCAAAACCAATCACTGGACAAAGACTCAATGTTTAAATCTGTAAAGTTTAATTAATTAGAATTCAATAGCTAGTTTTGAAATTAAATCTGTAAAGTTCTAAATTTATTTATCATTTATTTCCTTCTACACGTATACGTCCCACTAATTCAACTTCAACTAAAAAAAACATGATACTTATATCATAGAACATACTTAAAATAAACTTGTGGGAATGAGAAAAGTATTAACTTACAGCACACAAGACAAGGAAAAGTAGTTCTCTTTGAACTTAGAATTTGCACCGCCGCCGCACAAAACTTTTGAAACGTGCTTTGAGAAATCCCCCTTTTTTTTATACAAATATATATATATATATATATATATATATATAAATCGGCTGTGTAACTTCGAAAACAGAGAGTGAAGAGATTTTGCGGCTAAACAAAACATATATATACGTACAAGAGGCGGCGTGTCTCATAAAAAAAATAGGAGACGCGATTTGAAAACGATAACCTCCGATTTTTTTTATTTTTTAGACTATATCCAATATAAATTCTAATGTAAACATAAACTTATCCTCATTCAAATTCAAAACTTCCAGCAAAATTCCATCATTCTTTCATCCAAAAAAAAAAAAATCGAGAATAATAATATTAAAATAATACCACTCATTATTTTCCAAAGGCCCATCCTGGTACTAAATAAATGAAATACTTAATTAGTTTGGCCCAAGGTAATTATAAAAATCCTATATATAAAAGTTAAGCCCAAAGGTATAAAGTCCAACATAATTCTCCTAACTAGGGGCGCAACTACGGACTCCCTCAAGTCCGAACTAAAATTATTATTTCGAGCTACTAATAGTCGAAACATTCACAATTTATAACCCATAACAGTAATAGATAAAAATAAATAAAACATATAAATAAACATTTTAAGCTTATCAAAATGCGGGGTGTTACAATTAATATGAATAAAACGAGAGATGTGCTAACAAAAAGTATATAAGACATTACCTCTCCGCATACAATATACATTAAAATTTGTAACAGCTAAAATTCAAGACTTCAACGCAACTATAAACTAACAGGAAAAAAACTAACATTAGTATAAAAATAAAACCGCAATCTGCACGCGCCGACCACCAGCGCGTTGTCACCACAGCCCAATCAGATCTTTCCCAGACCCAATCTCCACTGCAACAACAGCTCCAACAAATTCATCAATGGCAGCTCCAAAATTCCCACATGATTGATCAAAATCATCGCAGAAAACAGTAATAAATGGAGTCGGAGCTCAAAGTCCTAACGCGGCAGTCCACGAGCCAGAGACCCGGGCCCGAACCCGAACAGGATGACCGGCCCCTGCTCAAACCCGAACCCGAACCGGGAACTCCGGGCACGCCGCAGCTACCTGCTCCCGAACCGGGGCAGAGCATCGAGGAGATGGAGAAGAAGTACGCGGCGTACGTGCGGCGCGACGTGTACGGATCAATGGGGCGGGGGAAGCTGTCGTGGGCGGAGAGACTGTGGCTGGTGCCGAGATTGGTGATTTTGGTGCCGATCAGAGTGGTGGCGGGGATGACGATCCTGGTTAGCTACTACGTGATTTGTAGGGTTTGCACGGCGTTCCGGGCGCCGAACCGGGAGGAGGGGGAGGAGCAGGAGGATTACGGGCATCTTCGGGGGTGGCGGAGGGCGGCGATCATGGGCAGCGGAAGGTTTCTGTCGAGGGCGATGCTGTTTGTGTTCGGCTTCTATTGGATATCGGAGACGACAAGTAGGGGCGGTGAGGAAGAGGGCCAGTTGATTAATGAGGTAATTAATATGTGTTTTGTTATTGGAATTTGGTGGAACATACTATCTTTTGCTCTTCTGTATTCGTAGTGATCGTATTTCGTATTTGCTATTATGTGGATTGGGAAGAGAAGATATGGATCTTCTTGAACTGGTTGAGCAATGTTGTGAGTGTGTAGCAAAATGCTTTGGTTTGGGAATGTTGATGTATGTGATATTCATCCGTTAGATGAAAAGATGATTGATCTGGTTTTGAACTTAGATGAACGAAACATGTAATGATTTTGAATGTCGCCTAGTAAAGTAGGAGCAAAAATTTATTGTTAATGTATGGGGGTGATACAGAGGAATGTAGTTGCTTGTGCTTGTTGTGTATCAATCGATAATTTGATGGGAACACTGAAGAGTTACGGTCCTTGCAATTGGGGGTGTGTGTCGATCACTGGTAGTGGAAGAGAGAATATGATGCCTCTTTGTATCTTTAGATTTCTTGGGGATTATTGTATCTAACTACACTACTATTGTGTAGCTTATCTAAAGATGAAATGTAAGACATGGCTGTGATTTGGGCTTTACATTTAGGAGAAGTTGCACGTTTCTGGTGTTTTAATTTCTAAATTCAAATGGATTGGACATTTCAGTACGAGCTAAAGAAGCCTGTTAGTCTTGCTATCTTAGTCTTCTCTCTAGGTGCAGATACGGACTATCTAACAGAATGATCTACATTCGGAAATTAAACCCCAACTTTATTTTTTGTGTAGTAATACAAAATTTCTCTGTATGCTTTTGCTTCAACCGGTTGTTTCAGTTTATTTCTTGATCTGGCAACATCTGTCTTGCTTGACACTTCATATTCTTGCTTTATAATTTATGTTCAAACTTATTGTATTGATCTTATGCTTATACAAATTTTTCAGAATGAATCTTCAGAAGAGTTGGAAAGATATGGTGCTATCATATCTAATCACGTGTCGTATATAGATATTCTATACCATATGTCTTCTTCATTTCCAAGTTTTGTGGCTAAGGTTAGCTAATTTTTAGAGTTCGTTTGTTAATATCACAATATTTAACTGCTCAGACTGACTCTTTCTGTTGATCATGCTTTTGGGTTTTGCTGCTGAAGAGATCAGTGTCAAAACTTCCTCTTGTTGGTCTCATAAGGTTGGTACACTTCTTATATTGATATGTGCATGTTGTTTGTTTAGAAGTTGTTTTGTTGAAAATATAATTATCTTCCTCAGCTGTTTCCTTTCACATGTAGTAGATTGGAAAATAGAAATGTGACTATTTTTGTGACTTTTGGTCCTGGGTTCGAAAAATATTATTGGCAATGCTGAGTTTAAATAAAGCTGGCCATCTAATTTACTTCTGTTATATAGCCTATAATAGTGTATTCCTCTATGCTTCCTTCACGATCATGTACATGCATGGATAACAATTCTTCGTAGCAGATATTTGTTACAATGAACTGCCTGAATTCCCTGAGATGTCTTATTTGGGCCCTTTCATTGTTGTTCTAATTTTTGTATCCGGATATGCTTATTGTTTGCTTATAAATTGGTTATCCACATTATTTTTCATTTAAGGACAATATTCCTTCCTGCCATGCATGTTACTGCTGTAGGATTTTTTCCTTAGCAACTTTTATTGCTTTTCATGTTACAGCAAGTGTCTCGGCTGTGTCTTTGTACAGCGGGAGTTAAAATCATCAGATTTCAAAGGCGTGTCAGGTATTTTTGTCCCAATTTGAGAAATTTTAATTAATTCTAGGTAGCAACGTATGTTAGTATTGTCTGTTCTGTAGGTGAATATTTGACTTGGGATCACTGAATATATTATATGAAAAGCACTTAACTGTGACATCTGACACCAGATGAAGAGTGCATACAACGAAGCCTATGAAAACAAACTACTTAGGTAGTATGCCCATTAAAAAATTGTCTCATAATGTAACTCATTCCAAAAATACTTCTCCTTTTCTCAAGGGTTTGTGGCCTCTAAAGTTGCATCTCTTTCTAATATTAGTATAAACAAATCTTCTAATCCCTTTGGGCACTTCACTTGAACACTTTTTGATGCTGCAGTTTCCATGATTTGACTTGAAGACTCAAGCTGACTTCTTGGCATTTAACTTTAAGGGAAGTTTTGAGACTCAAAACGAAAGCAAACCAAATTTGATCATGTGTTTTTTATCACATTACAGTGACACCTATATAGTAGTCTTATTTAACTTTAACTGCACTATATCTTCCTGCTTCTTGTTCGCTTTAATACATATTATCCAAAAACTCAGCATTAACGTGGAGTAAACTTGATACATATGGGAAGGAGGCCATCCTTGTAATGAAAAACCTTGTCTCCCTTTATATTTCCATGCATAATGCATTGTTAGGGATTTGACCAAGTTTCTTCATTTCGTTGCACCATAATGAATCAAATTGGAATATCATTGTCCCAGTATTTTATGTACTGAAATATCAGAATTAAACTTTCCTCATTCTGATTTTTAATGTAATCTTGATAGATGTCATAAGATTATAAATAAGTGATGTTAGTTACGTAGAAAACTAAGGTAAAAAACTAAGATGTTATTTACAGAGAAAACTAACCACAATAGAATTATATCATGTGAGATATTTATCTTTAGCTCTTTTGAATTAATATTATAACATAAACCTACTATTTGGTGATATACATTATACTGGACTGAATTACTGTTACTTTTACCTAAATAAACAGAATTAGAAAAATTATGAATATCAGCTTGAAATTTTGGTCCGGCATGTTTCTACTGGTATTATTCAGCTGCATTACGGCATTCTGAAATCTCCTGATTTGACATTCTATTTGTATGTCTCTTTGTCCTGCCTTTTTTGCTTGCAGGTGTTGTAACTGAGAGAATTCGAGAAGCCAACCAAAATGAGTTTGCTCCGAAGATGATGATTTTCCCAGGTTGCGTTTGTGATACTATTACAAGCTTAAGATATATTCTTTCCCTATGACTTACTGTTCTTATAATTGTTTCTGTTCTGTCTCTGTAATTCCAGTTGAACAGTGTGTCAAACGCGTCTTCTCATTTTATGTCCATTCATTTCTTATTCTTGTCCTATAACAGAAGGCACAACCACAAATGGAGACTACCTTCTTCCATTCAAGACTGGTGTATTTCTGGCAAAGGCTCCGGTACTTCCTGTTATCTTGAGATACCCTTACCGTAGATTCAGTCCTGCGTGGGATTCTATTTCCGGGGTGAGTTGTTTTGTGTTTTGTGGCGCCTCTATATACTAAAAGGCTGTCAGTTTTGGCCTCACGGGGCAGAAAGTGAATGCTGCCGAGCTGTTGATACTTGATAGCTGACCTCCAATGAAATACCATTCTTGTGTAAAACATGCCATTACTGTTGCTAAGATTTGAGGAGCGCCTCGTGTTCGTATTTGTGCTGACTAACATGCATCTTGTGCAGGCGCGCCATGTGATTCTTCTTCTGAGTCAGCTTGTAAATCACATTGAAGTGAGGCGACTACCTGTGTATCACCCCTCGGAACAAGAAAAGGAAGATCCAAAGCTTTACGCAGCAAACGTCAGAAAGCTGATGGCTCAAGAGGTAATCAGTTTCTCAAGATTTGATTAGGTTTTAGATACTTAATGTCTGAAATTTGAAACCTTAAACTGGTAATGTCGAAAATTGCTTTCACCCTTGAAGAGATATAGCTTTATATCATCATATCATCCAAGTTAGAAATCTGAAAACGCGATTGTTATGTGATGCAGGGCGATTTGATTCTCTCGGACATCGGATTGGCAGAGAAACGCGTATATCATGCGGCTCTCAATGGTAATATTAGCATGCCTAGTGTTTTGCATCACAAAGGCGATTGAAAAGAATATATTTGTTTGGTGTTCTCTTCAACTTCTGTAACTACATTACTAATATTATATATACTATACGTGTCGATGTCGATTAAATCGAATGTTTACTGCATTGTAACATGAAAGATGAATGCGTGTAAAGAAGAAGATGGTTGTTAGTCTGAATGATCTCTTTGGTGTTCCTGCAGGTTTATTATCTCAAAGATAGTCCCTCTCCTCTCCTCTCTCTCTCTTCGGCGTCTATTTCCTTTCCTCTGTATATATATATCTCTTTACTTTTAACCCCAATTTTGTGAAAAATCAAATGCAGAAAAAATCATTTTTGTGTTCTAGTACTTTCTATATTTGACAATTAATCAGGTTTAGCTTAATGGGTTTTGGAATGCCTTTTTATAGAAATACAATGGTTTTACTTAATACTTGTCAATTTCTCCAACTTCTGCTACAGGTGTATTGTTTGATTCTTGCAATTAAGTGAGAGAATAGAGAGAATTCTCAGCCTGCATCAGCCATAAAACAGAAAAATAAAAATAAAAAAGTCAGGCACCACTTCTAACCATTGATTAGGCGCGTGAGTGCACGCGCTCGAGGCATGTGCCGGAAAAGTGCGATCAACTGCACTGTGCGGTTGACCCTCAGGAGTCTTTGTGATGGGATAAATGTGACTTTCTGTACTTTTGCAACACAATGATACTATACAATGTTCTACCCTGTTGAGCGACGCGATCAAGCTTACAACGAATAAGGGTAAAGATACTATAGGCTGCCTCACACACACACAGCGAATAAGGGTAAAGATTCTATAGGCTGCCTCACACGCGCATGCACACACACACACACAAAACAAAACGAATAAGGGTAAAGATACTATAGGCTGCCTCACACACACACACAGCGAATAAGGGTAAAGATACTATAGGCTGCCTCACAGGCGCATGCACACACACACACACAAAACAAAACGAATAAGGGTAAAGATACTATAGGCTGTCTCACACACACACAAACAACGAATCAGGGTAAAGATGCTATAGCCTATAGGCTGTCTCACACAAACACACAAAACGAATAAGGGTAAATATACTATAGGCTGCCTCACACACACACAACGAATAAGGGTAAAGATGCTATAGCCTATAGGCTCTCTCTCACACACACACACACAAACAAAACGAATAAGGGTAAAGATACTATATGCTGTCTCACACACACACACAAACACAACGAATAAGGGTAAAGATGCTATAGCCTATAGGCTATCTCATACACACACACAAACAAAACGAATAAGGGTAAAGATACTATAGGCTAAGGGTAAAGATACTATATGTTGTCACACACACACACACAACAACGAATAAAGGTAAAGATACTACAGGGTAAAGATACTATAGGCTGCCTCACACCTATGTTACTCGGACTCGGGTGCGGGTGTCGGACACGGGTGCGGGGATATGTGCCCGACACTTCAAATTTCAAAATGTAGGATACTTGGACACGGCCGATAAGGATCCGAAATTAGGACACGGGTGCAGGGATACGTTTTGAACAATTATATGATATATATTATTTTTTGTAGATTGTAAGATATTTGGTATTAAATTGAAAGAACAGCAACCCATTTCTCACAGCCGCCATTTCTCATCCTAGTCGGCGTCGCAACTCGCTTCTTCTCCTCTCAAACTTCATCTATTTTCCCAATTTTGCATTTTCAATTTCTCAATTGAAGCAGTAGATTCTTGATCTTTCAACATCGGAAAGAAGAGTATTGGCGTAATTCATAGAATCAAACCACCAAATCCAGTCGCAGAAGCCCCACCGCACCATCCCACACCACCGGAAAAACTGCCGTGTCCGCGGGAAAAATGAAGAACCCGGTGCGGATCCCACACCCGGATCCGTGTCGTATCCGGCGGACACAGGTGTGGCACCATTTTTGCCGAGTCCAGAGCCTCACACACACACACACACACACACACAGCGAAAAGGGTAAAGATACTATAGGCTGCCTCACACGCGCATGCACACACACACACACACAACGAATAAGGGTAAAGATACTATAGGTTGTCTCTCTCACACACACACAATGAATAAGGGTAAAGATACTATAGGCTATTTCTCACACACACACACACAAAAAAAAACGAATAAGGGTAAAGATACTATAGGTTGTCACACATACACACACACAAGATATATATGCAAGGCTAATCTTACAACGAATATATAAACCTTCACATCCCTTGCAAAATCCATTTGCCAAGAAGATGAAGTAGAGAACATATTGTTTCTGTACATGAGAATCTTGAACACCTTTGCATCAGCTAGAATAGTACTAAGTTTGCTCTCTAAACTGCTCATATTGTGACCTGGCCTAGAGGGTAGAGTCGACACGACCAAATATCGTGCATGGCTTTCTTTGCCAAGGGTTCGATACAAGATTACAGCCAACGAACAGCGCACACACGATCATACTTCACACTACACAGGGAGTTAGTTGATTTACATCAATCACCATTTGATATCGACATAGAATACACAGCTATAATGACTGAAAAGAATTATCAAGACGGGGACAAATGCCATCATGATTCGCGCATATTTGCCTCCAAAATCGCTATTTTTCTCGACTGTGATACAGATAACACAAGAAACCGAAGAAACTGACCTCTGACATGCCAAGGCAAGACCATTTTTTGAAATCATCTTTCCTCTTACCTTTCCTTGAGTGAACCATTAGCGGACCTTCTTAGTTCCCACGGCCGTAGGCATCCTTTCAAGGGGGACTGTAGAAGCAAAGACGAAGTGGACAACTGCTTTTGCCTCGAGGATATTGAGGACAGACAGCTGAAAGTACTTCTAAGCCTCCTTTTCTCACTGTTGTTGTAGGGTTCGTATTTCGGCTCATGTTGCACAGCAGTTATTTTAAGGGCTTCAGGTAAGACACAGTTGAAGATCGAACCTGAGTGCACAAGAAATAGAACAAACGAGCATTTTAGGCACTGGGATGACTATGAACGGACATCCTAGGACCGAGAGACATAATTTTTTCTTTAAGTAGTTTGGAGTGATCAATGTAAGAATAGGAATGAATCGAAAATAGCCATTAAACGAATAAAACATTCGTCAATATGCAAAACACTTACCTAACTTGGCCAGTCGGTTTACCCATTTTGGGATTCTTTTCCCCGTTAACTTGAAACAAATATCCTTGCAGAAATGGTTGCAGTTCTTTACAATCAAGTGATATGTATCGCCATTGTAATTTGCAGCTTGACGTTCCATAAACTCCCTGACCTTTGTTGCGTCCAATGATGTAGTACCAACATATATGGACTTCCGAAATTTAAATCCGGGGCACTGGCGAGGTTCGACCTCAAAAACACCACTAGATGAATAATCATGAGCTCCAAATGCATATTCTACGCCGTGAACTGTGAAGTACGAACAGAGTTAATCAGAAAGAATAATCTTTCAAAGTCTCCAAATTGCTGATTCCAGAATTCAAATAAATGTTATCCATGAATCAAGAAACAAGGCAAAGCGAAAGGCACAGAACAAATTCCTAACTACAATCTTCATCATTAGAAACCAAATGAGACACGGGAACTATACAAGCAGTAAATATATTTTCGAGCAAAGCATACCTTCGACACCAGAGTGAAATATTCCTAGGCCAGCCCAATAAACATAACCATTCATGGTTGTCAGGTCATACACATTCAGATAGACTGGAGTGCTTTTGGAACCGTCATTATCTGATTTCACTTTCGAAAAGAAACAAAAATGTCGGGCTGATTTTTCAGTCAATCGTAGTGGTACTATGGACTTCCACCCTTTCTTTGATCTTAACTTCATGCTGCTTTTATGAGTAAACACACTTCAATCTACGCCCAATAGAATGTTCTACATCTGCACAAAAAAGAGGAACGTGAGGCTAAGAGAAAAAAACGAAGCAGAAGAAGCAACAAGCCATTCCCCATAAAGGTCTTACTGTGTCAAATGAATGATTGATAACGTAAATTTTCTAAGGATATTTAGCTAGTATTACACATGATGATGAGCCCAAGAAAGCGACCAAAATTCTGCACACGTTAATGTGCAAGACCGATGGACCTCAGAAATAAGAAATTAACTGTTCTTCAGAATACTTTTTTCAACTTCTTTTCTAACTAAAGAGGCAATGGAGCTAACTGGTGGGCAGATGTTCATAATAATTGAAGATACAACGGGAAAGAGAAGCGAAAAACACAATCTGTCAGAAACTGCGCTCTTTGTTACAGTACTACACAGATAAAGCGTCAGAAGATGTGAGGATATAAGGCATAAAATGACAATAAACCTCTCATGTCCAACTCATAGTATCGTCTCTCAGGACAATCACGTAAACCAGATATGTTGGTGCAATCAAGTCAACGAAAAGATTTAATTCCTTCCAGATATTTCATGCCCCAACAAAATCATAAGGACATTCATGTTTTATTGCCTTTTGAGAGTGAAACATGTTGTGCTGTTAGTGTATTCCCAGTCTATTATAGAGACTGTTTTGATAACAAGACATTATAAAATATAAATACCATTTTCCTCCAAATTCCAAATATTTGTCAAATTCGGTTACTTAGCTAATGATATCGTGTTCAATATAGACTATTTCCATTCATTTAATTAAATATACATCCCACTTCAATCTACTTCCTGGAACTTTATTTTGCATATATTTATATATATTGCATGTCAAACAGTTGAAATGAGTTGGACCAGGACAAAAACAGTTTGTTTATCTAAATTCTAATATAAAAAAAGGTAAAATATTAGTGCAGAGCTGTTGATTAAGTATTTAAATAAAGAGATTCACATAATATCTGGGATTTTATATGTAAAAGTGACAGGAGAGGGAGGCCACTAATCATTTACTTGTTGATTATATAAACCATGCTTGTGGACTTATGTATCTCAATACTCGTTTGATGTATAATACTATCAGTTGAATAACTCAGCAAAATTTGTCAATGTATTTTTCTACTTTATGATTTGAAAGTCAAAATAGTTAGTATCCAATAGCATGTAGCCACCAAACTGCGGGTATCTCAAACTTCATCTGAAAACTTATCATCAATTCGGAGTCGGCTATAAGACATAAATTATCCACATAATTATCAGGAGTCTTTTCTATTAATTGCATAACTTCGAATACTAAATTTCAGCACAGCCGAGAGGGAAAGAGAGAGACTACATCTTCGTCGAATAATCAGATGAGAACAAGGAATTTTTCAAAGTTTTTACTTATCATTGATGTCTTATTGTATATGAGTGTAAGTCAAAGTAGTTAGGCAACAAAAATACAAATAACAATAATCAACCATATTGCAGATGTGCAAAGCAAACAGATATCCAAAATCCAAATACTGCTATTATAATTTTAATTAACAACTCAAGAGCTACCTAATTGCCAAGTTGGTAAAAAAATGACTAAAATATAAACACAAACTTTTACCACTAATTCTACCCCAACGGTAAAATAACCATAAAGAAGTTTTAACAAAACATTTCACATATGCCCTAGATATGCAAAACCTTTCTGAAACAGAGAATTATCAGTAATAAATAAAATCACGACTTAAAATTCAAGAAATAAATACATAAATGCGACAACTATGTCCAGAAAATCATGGAATTGAGCTTCAGTTTTAGAACAGGGCCATATTTATGCCAGATCTTGTTACAAGCTCGAATCTTTACAGCAAAAAACATACGAAACTAAGAAACAGAACATTAATTTCCGAAAAAACAGATCAGCCCTCAACCAATTCGAGCAAAATTATAGCTTAATTACGCGACCAAGAAAAATAGGCCAAGTACAAAGTAGTGCTTATATTATTGAAAAAGAAGTGTTTTTTGGCAACAAGAATTTCAAGAAACAGCCAAAGAAAAAAGCATGTGAAGAACAACTCACAGATTTGGATGGGAATAGCATTGCTAGATTAGCCAAGATTCCACCTTTCAGCTTCTTCAGAAGATTGCATACAAATTACAAACACTGCAGTGCCGAATTGTGTGCTTGCAGAGAGAGAGAGAGAGAGTGTGTGTGTGTGTGTGTGTGAGAGAGAGGGGTTGAAGTTGAAGTGGGTTAATTAGCAAGGGGTCTCTTTCTAATTCTCTCCCATATTATGAGCAGTACATTCATGGGTTTCTGACAAATCCCAGGTAGATAAACAAGCACTACAAAGTTTCAACAACCTATATTTTTTTGAGCAAAAGCAAAGTATTGTATCAGAGGCTACTACTTCTTAAGATAAAAGGAAAAAGGGAAACAAAGAGGTGTCTTAATGAACACACACACACACACCCCAAGTTTTGGAGCTTGACCACCCCCCCCCCCCCACCACCACCACCCCACCCTTAAAGTTTCAAACGATATACTACTTCATATTTGGTCATTAAAGAGTATTCTTGATTATGTTTTCATTAACTAACTGCTTCAACTAATTAACATGACTATACAAAAATATAAGATATTTACAAGGGACAATTTTGGTGGGGCCCATCAACAAGTATAGTATACTGTATCCTTAACCTCAAATAGAAAAGGAGAATAAAGTTTGAGCATTGCCTTTTCTCTCTCTTGGAAATCTACAGAGCATAATATTAATATCTTATTGTTTGAAGAATTCTTTCTTGGTTGAATGTTTGTGGAATAGTATAAAGTTTAATTAACAAGTAATAGGAGGCATTGAAACAAGAGGGTAGATGACAAACACTAGGAAAAACAAAGATGCAGTTTTCAGACCTTTTTGGGATTCCTTTGTTTATTCAATATTTGGATTTAAATGATTGAATATTGTTCAATTACCCCTTTGAGCCACATAATACCATACTTATATCAAGATTGTACTTCCAATAATTTTGATGATTTCCTAAAAAAAACTACTTTCAAAGTAACGAAAGAAAAGCAACGGCTGGAGTGGGAGAATCAGAGTCACAAAGAGGATTCCTCGTAGTAACGTTTTGTGGATTAAACGTGTTGGTTATCAAGTGTGTAGTTTGTGTTCTCTATTAAAAAAATATTAAGAGGTAATTGTTATTAAGAAGTGTAACTAGATATGAAGGGAATGAATTTAATAAATAATGGTTTAAACCATTTAAGAATAAGGAGGACGGATGGAAGTGGTCGGCAAAAAGCTCGGGAGATTACTCATCGAAATCGGCTTACAAGGAGATTGAGAAAAAATCAAATCAAGGAAATTTGGAGAATGAAAGTTTGAAGAATATCTGGTGTAAGCTTGCTCCAAGTATAACAACAGCTTTCTGTTGGAAACTTATGCAAAATAGAATACCAACTCGACAAAATCTTTCAAAAAGAGAAGTGTCATGCGAGCTCGATGATGTCAGGTGCCCCTTTATGTTTGACATATTGCGAATCTGTTGAGCATGTTTTTTTTCTCCTGCCCATTTGCATATAATGTCTGGAATAGTTGCTACAATTGGTTCGGTATCAATTATGTTGGTCATGTTAGTCCGTTACGTCACTTTCAACAACATTTGAGATTTGCAAGGAGGAAAGGTTCAATACAATGGTGGAAAGCTCTTTGGATTTGTGTCGTTTGGAACCTATGGAATCATAGAAATGGGATCATTTTCGAGAATAAGTCGAGTAGTTGTGAGGATCTTATCGAGATGATTAAAGTGAGGTTTCGATTTTGGGTGTCAAATTTTCTTCCTAGCTTCGCTTGTTTTAGTTTGGGTGATTGGATTTATAATCCATCTTGTTGTCTTAAGTTGTGATTTTGCTCGTTTTTGTAATTGTTGAGCTTTGTACCTCATTTATGAGTTGCACCCCTCGTGCGTGAATGAAGGATTTTATTTACCAAAAAAAAAATAATAATAATAATAATAATAATAATTAAATGGTAATATAAGAATGGAATGACATTTTCTATGATTGGTATGGTTGCAGAATGAAGAAGGGAATGTGGTTTGTCCTACACACTGGCCTAGTAGTGAAATGGATAATTTGTGATTAAATATAACAAAAGAATATTATAAAACATAATTATATATAAGAATATTATATATTAGATGTCTTGGTTCAATGTGAATATATAGTTACAATCATTGTTGGAAACTGGAATGAATGACTATTTTCCTTCCATTCGCATCCAGTGTCCAGTATTTTTGTGTTCCTTGTTTCACACTATTAAATCTATTAATTTAATAATATTTATTATCAAAATAAAAATTATTATAATATAATGAATCACAATAAATATTTATTACCAAAGAATAATTTTATATCCTAATTGGGTACAATAATTAATTCTAATTAACACATAAAATTAAACTAAAACACAAATAGTATTGAAAACATGAAAGAGAAATTAAAAAGATTTAAAAGTTGTCCCCACTGAGACTGAAACATACGTGCTTAGAAGACATAACGATAATTCTATGATAAGCTCGTGAAAAGCCCCAACTCCACGATAAGCTCGCGAACAACCCTAATCCTCACGATCAACACAAGAAGGTAAAGAATTACCCTAGCTAATTAATGTTCTTGAAATATAATATTCATTGACTTCCAAAATACAATGAGAGTTTACAACTATTTATAATAAGTACGTACTCCCATGCATAATAGGTCTAATATGTCGGGCTTAACAATTAGCCAAACCAATAAAATAAAATAACTATTAAAATACTAAATATAACTTACTCGATAAATAAACTATTGAATAATATATATCCATGATAGTATTTGAGACACCAAAAACTATTGGCAAACGACTACATATGAAGTTTATCAGAGAAATGTAAACTCCATTAAGACATGAATATGATTTCACCATTTTTATGCGACAGTGTAATAATTCTGTATAAGTAACATTTTTTTTTCAATAATATCACGCTATTTTAATTTTTCACAAATTGATACACAATATTTCAACATTTCACAAAGTTATTAGAACTTCCTTCCGGCGAGTGAATCGTGACGTGGCGCGCCGAAGAATGACCTATTATTTCGCCGAAAAGAAATGTTGTGTACCAATTTACCAAATATTAAACACGATGATAATGTTGAATAAAATTATCAAACTTAGTGACAAAATATCATATTCTTCCTATAATTTAAAGGGAGAAATGGAATAATAGTATTTTTAAGATTAAAAATCCTAATAATAGCACATGTTTTTTTTTAAAAATACAAATAATAGCACTTCTGGATATATTTACTCCTCCATCCCACCATCTCTTCATCAATATGTGTGAATTCACAAATTAGAATTTGAGAATTCACGAATTTAAATTTGTGATTTCATGCATCAGGTCAGATACATTTTCTTCAAATTCAAAATATTAATTCGAGAATCAAATTCACAAATTTTAATTTGTAAATTCACGAGTTTTAATTTGTGAATTTATGAATTCTAATATGTGAATTCACGAACTTTAATATGTGATTTCACGCATAAGAAAGGAGGTCGCCGGAAGGGAGACGGCAACGACGACTAGGCCATGTGAGTCGGTGACGACGACTTTAAAATCCACAGTGGCGGCGGAAAGATGATCGACATGTATGAAAAAGATGAAGAAGATACGTATAAACAAATAAAAAGATGAAAATAGATTGAGATAAAAGAATTAGGTGCAAAAATATCCAAAAATGCTACTCCCTCCGTCCTGTTATTTGTGGCTCATATTTTTTGGGCACGAAAATTAAGAAGAATGTGTAAAAGATAGAAAAGTGGTTGGTCCACTCTATTTAAAGGGTTAATTTTTGTTATTTTGGATCCGACCACTAATAACGGGACCACCCAAAAAGGAAAATGAGACACCAATAACAAGACAGAGATTATTTATCTTTTTGAAAATTAATGCTATTATTAGTAGTTTTTTTCCCTAAAAGTATTATAATCCTACATTTTCTCTAATTTAAATATGTCAACAAACTAGTCGACATGAACCAATTATGTGTGGACCGACATAATTAGTGAGTAACACCCAAATTAAAATTAGCAACTTTTTTTTTTCCACGTGGCCTTTAAATATTTCTTGTAATGTTTGTTCAAAACAAATAATAAAAAAAAATAAATAAAATTAGAAACCTTTGGTGTGTCAATAAGGCATATAAACAGTGTAAGAAACATGAAGCAAAATGGTTTCTGGTTGAGAAAAATAATTATCTCAAGATTTCGATAAGACAACTATGAAAAATAATGGTCTATGATCATTTGCTTCTTAAAGAATGATGAGAAATCCCATGAAACGATACTCATCAAAAACAAATTATTTAAAAGGTATATATTCCCAGTTCTAAGCTCTAAAAATTATCTATCTATAACACAAACGAATAAGACAATAATAAAATTAATTACTATAGATACAGAACTTTAATAAATATACATGAGCCCAAGGGTCCCAAAGTCACATGGTATATATGTGCCCAATACTTTATTATCTTATCTCAAGAAATGTCGTACTCCCTCCGTCCTATTATTAGTGGCTTAATTTTTTTTTTGGATTGTCCCGCTATTAGTGACTCGGACCCAAAATAGCAAAAATAGTCATTTAAAAAGTGTGAACCCTACCACTTTTCTATCTTTTACACTTTTTTCTTAATACAAGTGCCCAAAAAATATGAGCCACAAATAACGGGACGGAATGAGGGAGTATGATAGTATGTTACAAAATATCATTTAAAAAAAAGGCTATGCTAGTTTCTTATATTGAGACTATAATCTAGGTATGTGACACTTTACGTACACGTTACCTAATTCTATCTATTACTATTACTTAAGTATTATCTTATGTAATAATAATTATTTAGGCCATTATTGGCTAGTTAGTTTTTTTTAGTACAACCTAGCCAATTGCTAAATATTGCGTATAATTATTGTGAGGTTTTGGAGAAATTTTCTTGATCCAGCTGAAGGTCGGGATAGATTATGATGTTAATCCTTATTTATTTAAATTTGTTATTTTTTAGATTATCATAATTATTGAGGATTTACCCGTCTAAACATTACATTTAACTAACAAAAAGACTTTATTGTGTCACACGTTAATTTTAGCACTGATCTTCTTTACAAAGAGATGTTCACAAGTCACAAATACTAAAATCAAGATAATAAATTAAAATATTTTACAAAAATCATATTATTTCTTTATCAAATTACATGATAAACACATAAAAAAAACTAAGACATTCACTTAAAAATAGACCATTATATGAAAAATTTAAATGATAAACACATAAAACACCAAGACGTCCACATAAAAAAAGACCTTTATTTGGGAATTTTATTCATATTAAAAAAATAAAAAATTTATAAATCAAATTTTTTTCTAAATGATAAAAAAAAATTGTCAAATTACACGATGAACACACAGAAAAACAAAGATATTCACTTAAAAAAAAAGAAAAGAAAAAGGAGGCCTTTATTTGTAGTAAAAAATTAGGGCCTCTTTGGTGGAAAAAATTAGGGCATATTTGAAACAATTTGAACATAGACAAGGCTATTTGCCAAATGAGCTACAAAGACTAATTGGTAATTTCAAGAGTTTTATAAATAATATCCTTAAAAAAATTATAATTTTATATGGACCTAAATATTTTTCGGGGCCCTGTGCGGTCGTCCACCTCGCACACCTTCCAAAACCACCCTGGATCATTGGCCAACGAGAATACCCACTTCACCTGTAAATCCTCCTCGAGGGGATAATGGAAACCTAATCTTGCGTACAAATTTGATGGATTAAAGTTCAATTCAACAAAATTTTCAAATTTCTAAAGCTTCAATTTTATGACCGGATAAATGGCCAGTCACCGATTTGATTCAATTTGATTTTTGAAGCAATAATTGTTGTAACACTTCTTTAATTAAAAATAAAAATTAACAGCTTAATTTATCAGGAGGTTCAAAATTAGGATACATTGGTAATTTTCAAAATCGATCTGACGAATAAAATTGTGGGAATCGCTCAAACTCGAGGCGCAAAGCAATAATAGAAGTCGACTTAATAAAATAATTATGTATGTTGACCAAAAAAACAAATTAAAATAAAAGGAAAAATTGCCAGCTTTGAGATTAAGAGATACAGCTAGCTAGCTGAGCTACTTAGGTTTTTGTCTTTAAAAGCGTTGATGAAAATCTTGCTTTGCCTTATCAAAGAAAAGGCATTTCTCATAGTACAATAAATTATAACTCATACAATCCCGCTATTAATGATTCGTTACTGTTCAACATGAATATTAAGAAAAATGTGTAAAAGATAAAAAAAAAGTGATAAAATCCACATTTTTTGAAGGGTTTTTGTCATTTTGGTTTCTCAAAGAAAAAAAAATTATCATTTTGGATCTGAGCCAATAATAGTATGACAAACTAAACAAGAAAGCGAGTCATTAATAGTGGGACAGTGAAAGTATCTACAACAAAGTTAATAGTCTATATAATAATATGTGTGATATTAAATTAAGAGGATATACAATATGAATAAATATATGCAACCACATTTTGGCTAGTCATAATTTTATTTAATAACAAAAAAAATTGGTTTATTTAAATTCTAAATGACTTCTAATATTTAAAATATTTAATTTATATAAATTTATCTTGATATATTTGGATTTGGATGTATAACATAAATCTCGATAGATATAATAAATGTAATACAAAGATTTTTGTCGAAAAAATAAGAAAGAAATATATTTACACTAATCATTATAGAATTTAAGTCAAAAATATAAACATTAACATAAAATATATAATCATACTTTTTATATGAATCAAATGTATAACAAAATTGGTCTATTTTTACTTAATCAACCAAATTATGGCTAGACACATTATAGCTAAATAGCATCACTCATACTCCCTCCGTCCCGCATTAGTGTGGTGCAAGGAATGTGACACGGGTTTCAATAAAAGATAAGTAAATGTTTGATAGGGGTATTTTTAGTGGAGAAAAGGACCCACAATTGTTAGTGTTAGTGAGATTTTTCAGTGGGCCTATTGTAAATATTAAAAGCTTTTAAGGGTATAAGGGTAAATATCATGTACTAAAATAGATGAACCACAGTTATGAGGACGGCCCAAAATGACAAACTAACCACACTTTTAAGGGACGGAGGGAGTACAAGATATACCGATTCCAAAATTATATGTCGCATTATGTGTGTTCGTCATTGCTTTGCCATCGTACGCTACACATTTTGAAATTCATTATTTTTGGTAATTAATCAAATTTATTGAGTGTTGAAATATATGTGGTTGTAATTAGATTAGAGGAACTGGTACGGTGAATTGTAATTTGAATAAAAAATATCGTACACAAAATTTATATCCCAAAGTTATCAGTATATATATATATATAATATCACTTTCTTTGTATCTCCTCGTATCAATGTTAGGGTTAGAGATATGTTTGTGTATGCACACGTGTTGTGTCCGTGTGCACAAGAATATCTCTGAATTAAATTAAAACAAGAAAATATTAATGAAGGAGAAAGTGGCAAAGCTTGGAAGAAAGTGAAATACCATCCAACTTATTCTAAAATTAAAAAAAAAAATACAATCCAACTAAAATGCCACTTCATTTGCCACGGATAAGAGTACTCACAGCAACTCACTTACAATTATTTCTAACTCTAAATTTATGTTAAAATAATAAAAAGTGAGATAAAAAGTAAATCCAATAAATCTCCTAAATTGAGTGGACCCCACAAAAATATTTACATCTCCTTAAATTTTTTCTCAAATTTACACTTCCCTAAATCTACTTTTATCTTATAAATTGAGTTGGGCCCACCATTTTTATAAAATAGTTAATGGAAGTAAGAGAACTGCTATATGCATTCATAAAATAGAGGAAATATATAGTATAAGGGAAGCCTTAGGAGTAAATTTAGGAGCATAATTTTGAATTCTGCTGGGAATGCTCTAAGTATATATCATTGTTTCTTAGATCTTTACTACAAATAAGTTTGCAGCTGTGACTAGAGCTGGCAAAATAAGCCCGGCCCGATGGGCCGGCCTGGGGTACCCGAAACCAAGGCTGGTTTGGGCATCGAAAATAAAGGCCCGAAAAATTTCAGGCCCAAAAGCCCGCCCATACGGCCCGCCGGGCCGACCGGGCTTCGGGCCCAAAAAGCCCGGTTGTTTCGGGCCAAAAAGCCCGCCCGAAATTTTAATAAAATTAATATATTTTTTTATTGACAGTACACTACACACTTACCAGCAGACTGCAGACCTAACCTAAATAGAATTTTTAAACGCAACTCATTCTCTTCTTTCCAGTTTTCTAGTTTCATTCTCTTCTTCCTTCCTCACATACTCTGTATATCTCTCCCCGAACGCCTCCACCATCGCCTACGCCTTCCGCCCATAGTACAACAGGCACACCGCCACAACAAATACCGCACTCAGCGCCGTAAAGTAATTCACGAACAGCAGCATCGTCGAAGCATAAATCGGGTGGTGGTGAAGGGAGAAATAGAGAAGCCGCCGATTCACTGTCGATAAATCAACTCTCTGAGCTCTCGCACATATCCGCGGACTATACGTGATGTCGGAAAATCTCGAAAAAGGTAATTTTTGCTCGATTTCTACAAATTGATTTGCTTCTTTCTAAACTGTCAAATGTTAGGCATTCTTTGCAGTTTACATATTCCAGGTTTAGTTAAGGATTATGGAACTAGGAGTTTTGGTTTTTGGAATGTTGGTTAATAGTAAGAATTAGTGGTTGTTTTAGAAGCAGGGAAAAGAACTAATACTGCAGATGTCAAGTTGTATCTGGTAAAGTTTTTGGAAGAAATGTTTTTGTGATCAGTCAATATTTTTTGTTTGAAAAATGGATACAATATTTTCTATAGATGTCAATCTTATATGTGGGTCAGTTTTTTGTTGGAAAATTGTCTTTCAAATTCTCATACAAACAAGAATCGGAATCGGGAGTTCAAAATTGCGATTTTAGTCTTCACCACAAAAGGATGAGTTTTGACTGCATAAGGTAATTTTATGTTAAAGATCAAATTATAGTCGCAATTTAATGATTTTGTTAGTCAATCTTCATTTTGTTGTGTATTTTCATTGTATTATCTCATATAAAATGGGTGTAGATTCCACAAGAGTAACATAGATGAAACATAATAAATAACCAGAAGAACATTTTCAGTCATTCTTAGGTTAAAGATCAAATTATAGTCGCAATTTAACGCATTTATTTCCAATTACAAATTATGAAATTACATCAATATTACAGGAATAGATTTAACTCAAAGTTTGGACGTTATGGATGACGACGGGGTGAAGTTGATTGCTGAGAATACTCAAAGTCAAGGTACTAATTCTGTAGTTGATAAGGAACCTAAAAATTCTAAGGGCAAGAGTGTTAGGGATAGGGATGTTGATTCTCATGTTGATTATGTAGTTGATTGTAGATGATGCTTTGAAAAGAATTAGAAGTAGTGTGAAGTATGTGAAGGCAACAGATGGGAGGTTAAGAGAATTCCAAAAATGTACAAAAGAGGTCAACTTAGGCAGTGTTGGTGGGAGTTTCTTGAGGTTGGATGTATCCACTAGATGGAATTCGACGTATTTGATGCTTCAAAGTGCTATCAAATATCGTTGTGCATTCACTAGTTTGAGCTACAATGATACAAGTTACAAACATTGCCCGACTAATGAAGAGTGGGAAAGAGGAGAGAGGATATGTAGTTTCTTAGCCCCATTTCACAAGATCACCAACATGATATCCGGGTCTTCCTATCCAACCTCAAGTCTATATTTTAGACAAATTGCATCAATTGAGATGAAGTTGAGTGAGTTTTTGGATTCTGGAGATGAGGTGATAAAGAATATGGCGAAAATGTTGAAAATCAAGTTTGACAAGTATTGGGATTCGTACTGCAGCACTCTTGCATTTGGGAGTGTTCTTGATCCAAAGGGAAAGATGAAATACTTGACCTTTGTGTATAAGAAACTTTACCCGAATGATTATGAGGAGAAGGTGAAGATTGTAAAGGATTCATTGTATAAACTCTTTATTGAATATGAACGACGTGGAACAGGATCATCAAATACAACTTCACTTGCAAATTTATCTTCTATGACCACGTCTCCTGATGATATGGATGTAAGTAGAATTTTGCATTATACTGTTGTTTTATCATTTAATTTTTTTTGTGTTGGTTATATTGTATGTTTCACATTTAATTTTGTGTGTTGTTTATGTTGTATATATTTTATTCTAGGAGTTTGATCTCCAATTTCTTCAAGAGTCTTCAGTTGTTGGTAAATCAGAACTTGATGTGTATTTGGAAGAAAGTCCAGAACCTCCTATTTATGCCAACTCTTTGGATGCTCTAGAATATTGGAAAACAAATGCTCCTCGATTCCCTCGACTAGCAATGATGGCTTCTGATATTCTAAGCATTCCAATCACTACGCTGGCTTCAGAATCCACATTTAGCATTGGAGGTCGTATCTTGCACAAGTACAGGAGTTGCTTGCTCCCTGAGAATGTACAAGCTCTCATTTGTACTAGTAATTGGCTGCATGGTTTTGATGCTGATGATGATTTAGGTAATTATATATTAATATCTTACTTTTTACTTCCAATTTTTGTATTAAATTTTTACTATTGGTATTAAATTATCTTTAAATACAAATGCACAAGATGTCGAAGAGATAAAGTTATCAAAACAAGATTCAAATGTGGTTGATGTGGAAGATTCGAATGTAGTTGATGATTGAAGTTTGATGATGTGGATGAGATTTAAGAAGTTTATTGTTTTATTTTCTATTATGTTGCGACTCTTTATTATGAATTTTAAGATGTTTATTGTTCAATTTTATTTTCATATTGAAGGTTGTTTTTAGATTTTTATCAAACTTTGATTTTTCTGGCAAGTAAGTTTGAGCATATTTCTTTGATTTATTTGTTCATATCACTAGCGGTAGCGGGTGTTGTAGATGACAAGTCTTGTGTTTATTGATTTTTCTATCAATATATTTGTTATAGTGTGGACAAAATTAAAGAATTAATGATCACAAATACACTTTAATAATTTGTTGAAAACGGGTCGGGCTCGCCCACCCGCCCGACTTTTAGCCCGGGGCTAGGTTGGGTTTCAAATATGACGGCCCAAATGATTTTCGAGCCGGCCCGGCCCGATTTTTCAAAAAAGCCCGATGGGCTCGGCCGGGCCGGCCCGCTATTTTACCAGCTCTAGCTGTGACCAATGTTTTAAACATCGGACCAGACCGTCCGGTCGGACCGATTGAATTGGGAAGCAGAGGTCGGTCCAGTTGGACAGTTTTGCTGTGAACCATCCGGTTTTTACCTGTTTTGTGACAGTTGGATCGAAAAAATTGTGAATTGGAGTTCATGTCGGTTCAATTTTTAAAACATTGGTTGTGACCTACCTACTTGTAGAAGCAACAGTTGAAGCCAACTTTATAGATTAATATATTCATTTGAATAAGTGTTACCTACCATGAAAACAAATTATATACTCCCTCGCTCCACAAAAAAAATTGTCACATTATGAACTACACGAGTTTTAATAAAATGGTGGTAGTATTGTGAGTGTAATAAGGGTCCCACCTTTAATATAATTTTAAATTGATTAATTGAGTGAGTGGTGGGTCCAATAATGACATTTTTTTATAAATAATAGAGTATGTGAGGTTAATAAGTAAATAAATTGTGTGAAGTCTATTACTATAAATGGATGTGGCAAATTTATGGACCGAAAAGGAAATTGTGACAAATTTTTCGTGGACGGGGGAGTATTTATTAAAGAATTAGGTAAATTTTCTATTTTTATCTTAGATTATTGTATGGAAAATTGAACAACTATTAAATTTGCACTGAGGGCAAGTGAACAATGGAAAGTTTGACATTATTTTTTTGATAGAATTCTGAAATATAATACTTATTAAAAAATAAATTTGTATTTTAAATAAAACACTTATTTTTTGACAAATGGTGCAACGATGGAGGAACAAATATAAACAATGGGGCTTGGACTAAAATCAATTGGGTGGATGGGACCCATAAAAAACCCGTGAACTCAACCAAGATGGGGGATTTGGTAAAAACCCGTGTAAATAATGGAATATATTGAAGTGTTTATTATGTGTTAAGTTACTCTGTTGAAAATGGGTCAATTGAAATGGGACATCCAAATAAAATATAAGAGAGCCAAATAAAATAGGATGGATACTATTTAAATGATCTTTGATATTCTTATATAAACAAAACAGATGCTATTTTTCTTGTAAAAATGAAAAATGGCGCCTAGGTGGAAGTGGAATGGGTTAGTTAGGTGCACAACAAACTTTCCGCTTAAAGCCGTTACCTACCACCATTTCTATCGGTGGCAGGGACAGGGCTAAGAAAATATAATCTCTTAGTAAATCGGGCCAAAAGTTAAAATAATTCTTTCAATAAAGAAAATATTAATTTAATAATTAATTTTTAAAAAATAAATACTAATTAAATTTTTTTATAAAATTACTATTTTATACTTACTTTATCATTATACATGACTAGTATACACCACACACAAAATAACTCTCTCTCTAACACTCACACATCACACACTCGCGCGCACACACTGCACACACACACACAAAGACACGCACACACACAGAAATATGCACACACACACAAACGCGCACACACAGAGAAACATGCACACACGCACACACACATACACGTATGAATTCAAGTTTTCATGTATGTAATTATGTATGTCATGTATGTATCGTGTATGAAGGACATTTTGGTATCCGGATTATTATTTATCTTTTAAAGATTAATGATTAAAATTTATCTTTGTCTTTTAAAAATAATTATTTTCCCACATTAACTCAATTCTTAAAGTTGGATTCTTTATTCATAATTAAAAAAATATATAAAAATATAAATGTTTTATAAATCAAAATGTTTTAATAAATTATAATTTTATAAATAAAAAATTGATATTTGTGGATATCAAACCCATGACACAACCAAGTGAATGAAAGACACACGCTCTTTAAATTTTCTTGTAATGTACATCTTTAGAAAAAGAAAAAATACTGATCCAAATATTTTTTAGGGCCCTTATTTTTCGGGACCCTATGCAGTCGCCCATCCTGAACAGGCCCAGAACTGCCCCTAATTTCTACTATCACTTGTAGAGGCTGGATCTACAATTAATAATGACGTCAAGTACGTCCGGGTAGATCGGGCACTAGCAACCTGTAATCAACAGACACGTTAGAGCCCTTCGGTGAGCACCGGTGGGGGTGTTGGCCGAAGGACCTCCGACGCTCAAGTAAGTAGACGATAGATGTAATCGAATGGAAATAACCGTATGTAAATAGAAATAACTAGATGGATAACAATAACCAAACGGTTAATAGAGAACGCTAGTTGCAATGGCGATACCAACGGCTATGGCGTGGTGGTTCACGTGGTGCACGAATATAAGTGGTCAAGACCAGATGTAGGCTGACGTAGCCGGATACCGGTAGACGTAGGTCGTAGTCAAATATAGGAAGATAGATCGTAAGTGGATGTATCCAAATGTAGGGAGGTAGACCTTAGTCGGATGTAGCCGAATGATAGATCTAGGTTGATGGCGGTTGTAAACCGACGTAGCTAGATAGAAGTAGTAGCCGGATGGAGACCGTAGTCGGATCGGATAGTCCGTAACCGGATGGAGGCCGTAGCCGGATCGGATAGACCGTAACCGGATGGAGGCCGTAGCCGGATCGGATAGACCGATATCAATGTGTAGCGTAGGTAGACGTAAGCAGAAATAGAAATAAGCGAATGTAAAGGTAATCGGATGTAGATGTAAGCGTATGTAGGGGCAAGGATATGTAGAAGTATCCGTAATCGATTATAAGCGGATGTAGAGGTAAGCGTATATGTGTAGCCGGCTGTCCAAAGATAATAGGTAGTAGAGAGTTCAATATATGTTCCCCCCCTGAATGAGACCTAGTCGTTTGATATATATAGACGACTAGTGACCGCTTAGGGTTTTAGTTTCCGCCTCCATCCGTCCAAGTCGGTTATTCAGTACGTGGGTTGTTGACGGCTGATACGATCTGTTTGTTACGGATGGGATAAGCCGTCATTGACTTAGTCAAGCCGTCTGACTATTTGTTAAATCCTTGGGCTTGAGCGTAGAACTATCCGGTCTAGTAGTCGGTCAAGATCGGTCCGTTAGCTTATTGGGCTAGACAGTCAAATCCGTCTAGCTAATTGGGCAGACTAGATGTACGTGTTGGGTTTAGGCCGTGTAGGTGGATTTTGCCTAATCGGTCAATGTCAGTTTTCGACCGGTTAGGCTAGATGGTTAATTCCGTCTGGCTAGTTGAACCGACTAGAGGTATTTATTGGGCATGGGCTAAGCAGACGGATTTTGCCCACTACAGTTTGCCCCCCACTCTACAATTAGAATTTTCTAATTGAAGAGTATATTAATATAATCGATTGAGATTGTGAATACATTTGTTGAGGCAAATCCCCATACTCAAGTTACTGTTTGACGAGGTCCGTAGACCAGAAAGCACCATGATTGGGCTCATTGTAACTGTGATCCGATATGGATTACTTAGATAGCCCAATTGACAAATTGGAGCTTATAAAGAAGATATTGGTTCTATTCAATTGAATGAATGTCATGTCTACAACTTGTTTAAGTTGAAGCATTGTCTTTGTCTGACCACAACCTATTGAGTCTAATTAGAGCCGTTTGGGACAGATAATGTCCGGTTAATCCAACTGTCTACATGTTGACTATCGTCTTTATGTAAGTCATAACTTTTTCAAGTTGTTCAGAGTAAACGGCTTCAGTATTATATTATTGCACTCCGATTGTATTGGGCTTGTCTTGGGCTTGCCCTTTGTTATCTTTGATGATTGTCTACATGTGCTTCATTTTGTTCTTCTTCCTATTGGGCAGGACAGACTGCACATGATTGGTGGCTGTACTTCGGAGAGTTGCCTACATACCCCTTTCGGAGATCAAGCCAAATGTAGTTCTTGGTGTGGACTGTGCTCCGTAGAGCCATGCTCCGTAGAGTTGCCTACATACCCTTTGATGGGATCAAGTCCGATGTAGTTCCGAATTGGCCTGGATAAAACTGTTAGCGATAGTATGAGAAAAATAATAGACTAAATGGAAATAATGACAAATGAGAGTTAATCATGATACTGTTCTAGTCGGTAGTTGAATTCGTCTTCCTCCCATTTGATTTGTGCCCATGCCTTTGCTAAAACGTCTTCCATTGTCTTGCACGGATACTTAGTTAACTCCTTGTATAGGTCTGAGTCGGGCAAGAGTCCCTTCCGAAAGGCTGTGATGGCGGTCTGTTGATTGCAGCTAGTGATGGATACTTTTTGTTTATTGAAGCGATTGATATAATCTCTAAGCGGCTCTCCGTGCTTCTGGATAATCACGTACAAATCTTCGGAGATTTTTTCTAATTTTCTGCTACTTGCATATTGCTGCACAAATATATCAGTTAATTGTGCGAATGAAGATATTGATTTGTTAGGAAGATTTGTATACCACTGGAGGGCCGGTCCTATCAGGCTAGAACCGAACCCCTTACACATGCAGGCCTTCCTTAACTCGCGAGGGATAGCTATGGTGAACATTCTTTGTTTGTACTGAGCGACGTGATCATTCGGATCTGTTGTGCCATCGAATGTTTGCATGTTGGGAAAGCTGAACTTGGCGGGCATCTCGACCAGGGCAATTTCGTCTACGAATGGTGAGTCGGCATAGCAGTTCTCCGAACTCTTGTGGATTGGTGCCGGCACACCAGGAATTCGCTGGATTAAGGCCTCCATTTCGGCCAACTTTCGTGCCAAGTCTTCTTTGAATGCATAGTTGCCGATGTTGATCGGGTGGTCAAGTTTGTTGGCAAACAATTGGTCTTGAGTGATCTCTCTCTGACTGGTTCCGATCCTCTGATGGTTAGCATTAGCCGTTGGGATCGTCTGGTTGGCTACTGGTATGGTAGATTGAGGCCTTCCGATGACGACATTACTCATCGCGATACCAGGGGTCATCAATACGGTTTTGCCATATTGCCCCCCAATCGTGGTTGTTCCGTCTAACCGGGTGATCCGTCCAAATTTCCGGCATCCAGTGATTTGTCCATGTGCATTTGTTTGCTCTAGTATAGCCGATGAAATGGTACTACCTGCATTGAAAAGAGGGTAACTAGGATCAGTTGGATTATTAATGATTCTACGATTTCTTTCCGAAGATGACGGATCCATCACAGAAGGGCCAGATCCATCGTTATGAGTGATTGGGATGCCATCCAATTGTTGTATTGGATTCACTCGAACCCGAAAGCGGTGAGAGTCAATGGTCTCGACTGGCTCCAAAGCCTCTAGGCGGTCATACAATTTGGCATTCTCATTTTCCAATTTCTTGCATCGTTCTTGCTCTTGATTCAATTGTTCGGTGAGAGTGACTATCTGTGCCGCCAAGTCCGACTGAACATTCATGTCAGTCAGGACGGCATGTTCCGATTCGTCACATCCGTCAAACATTATTAGCGCTTAAAAAGTTATACGGAAAATGTGTTAATTTGCTTGATTGCTAGGGCCCCACGGTGGGCGCCAAATTGTATAATGGATCTACAATTAATAATGACGTCAAGTACGTCCGGGTAGATCGGGCACTAGCAACCTGTAATCAACAGACACGTTAGAGCCCTTCGGTGAGCACCGGTGGGGGTGTTGGCCGAAGGACCTCCGACGCTCAAGTAAGTAGACGATAGATGTAATCGAATGGAAATAACCGTATGTAAATAGAAATAACTAGATGGATAACAATAACCAAACGGTTAATAGAGAACGCTAGTTGCAATGGCGATACCAACGGCTATGGCGTGGTGGTTCACGTGGTGCACGAATATAAGTGGTCAAGACCAGATGTAGGCTGACGTAGCCGGATACCGGTAGACGTAGGTCGTAGTCAAATATAGGAAGATAGATCGTAAGTGGATGTATCCAAATGTAGGGAGGTAGACCTTAGTCGGATGTAGCCGAATGATAGATCTAGGTTGATGGCGGTTGTAAACCGACGTAGCTAGATAGAAGTAGTAGCCGGATGGAGACCGTAGTCGGATCGGATAGTCCGTAACCGGATGGAGGCCGTAGCCGGATCGGATAGACCGTAACCGGATGGAGGCCGTAGCCGGATCGGATAGACCGATATCAATGTGTAGCGTAGGTAGACGTAAGCAGAAATAGAAATAAGCGAATGTAAAGGTAATCGGATGTAGATGTAAGCGTATGTAGGGGCAAGGATATGTAGAAGTATCCGTAATCGATTATAAGCGGATGTAGAGGTAAGCGTATATGTGTAGCCGGCTGTCCAAAGATAATAGGTAGTAGAGAGTTCAATATATGTTCCCCCCCTGAATGAGACCTAGTCGTTTGATATATATAGACGACTAGTGACCGCTTAGGGTTTTAGTTTCCGCCTCCATCCGTCCAAGTCGGTTATTCAGTACGTGGGTTGTTGACGGCTGATACGATCTGTTTGTTACGGATGGGATAAGCCGTCATTGACTTAGTCAAGCCGTCTGACTATTTGTTAAATCCTTGGGCTTGAGCGTAGAACTATCCGGTCTAGTAGTCGGTCAAGATCGGTCCGTTAGCTTATTGGGCTAGACAGTCAAATCCGTCTAGCTAATTGGGCAGACTAGATGTACGTGTTGGGTTTAGGCCGTGTAGGTGGATTTTGCCTAATCGGTCAATGTCAGTTTTCGACCGGTTAGGCTAGATGGTTAATTCCGTCTGGCTAGTTGAACCGACTAGAGGTATTTATTGGGCATGGGCTAAGCAGACGGATTTTGCCCACTACAGTTTCTATCACTTTGTTATTCAAAGTAAGAACCAAGAAATTTAATTTAACCTTCTAGCCGCATAGTTTACTTTAAGGTCCGTTTGGTTGGCAAGGATTCTGCTACAGAAAAGTTATATGATTCCTAATTGTTAAATTACTGTGTTTGGTAGAATAAGGAAAATAATCTGATTCCAAAATTTTAAATTTCTATGTTTGGTTTATTTTTTTAAAAGTTAAGGAACGTAATCTGAATCCTGGAAACAAGTAAAGTAGCCTGATATTCTAGGATTCTAATTCCCCAATAAAAGCTAGGTATTCTTTTTCCTTAATATGGGAATTTTAATTCATACACTATACAAAATAAAAAATCGCCACTCTATTTTTTTCCTCGTCTTTTTTCATCTGCAAGTCATCTTTCTTGCCAACCAAACGGGCCCTAAATGGCATGAAAATAAAGAAAATATTGCATAATGGTGTGTAACTTATATTCAACTCCATCTTACATACAAACGCTCAAACTCTTTCTAATGAGCTCATTTTCAAGAAATCTTCTTGACTAATCTTTGCTCTCACTACCACAATCTCTAAAGAAGCAAAGTTTTCGACAGAAAGTCCTTTTACACTTAAATATTTTCAAGAGGGGCAAAAAAATTTAAAAAAAAAATAAAAAATATTGACTGTTCTTGATCTGTAAAATCCAATGTATACCTCTTTCCACTGTCAAAAAGATATTTACATCTTCACTTCTCTTGAAACTGCTCTGCTCAATCGAAGATCGTCCTTTTCTCTGCGTTTTCGACTCATCATATCATAAACCTAAGGAGGAGCAAGTGTTGAAATGATCCCATGCTTCCTGCATGCAAAAATAAATAAAAATTTACATGTTATATGCTCACACTAAAAGAAAAATATTTGATTTGATGCATGCAAACATACATCTGCCTTATTGCAAATCAAGCTCGAAATAAATGAAAATATAATAATGTGACAAAATTCTTATTAAGTACCTGAAGAATGTCAAAAACCTTTTCTGCAATATACTTGTGCTGAAAATCAGCTCCTTTCTGCTGCAGCTTATCTGGATGTAGACGAAGCAGAGCTTTCTGATACGCTCTTTTTACAGAATTCGCTTCTATTAGATCAACGAGAGGCACCGCCTTCCATCCACTCTCGGCCCATAGAACCTGCAACACTTGCTTCATCTTAGTAACCTTAATGTATGCATGTGAATTTATCCTAGTTTATATAAACTCTAGCCACATTTAGCCAACACTTTTTCAATAATCTTATTAAGGATTTTTGAATTAGAAATAATAGAATAAAGATTGGAAGATAATAAAAAAAGCTTACATATTGCAGAGTTGACAGCAGAGAGCGGATGTTCCCTTTCTTTCCAACTGACCACTGCCGAATTTTGGCATCTATGGCCTAAATTCATTAGGAAAAAAAGAAACAAAAAACAGAAAAAAAAAAATCAAACTATTACTATTCCATTTAACTCAACATAAGAATTTTCTTGAAAAATTCAATATTGTGATACAAATATATGTTGAATGCACTGCTTACTCTTGTGTCCTCAGAGCTTTCGTTCTGTGCAACATTTTCATTGCCATCGGATAATTCGTGTACCTGTTCAACCATCCAAAGACTAATGATCAAAATATTTAACTTAAATTGTTTTGAGTATACAAAAAATATAGAACAGATTTTTCATGTTTAATTAGTGAAGAACTTGAGTAACAAAAATGTAATATACCTCGAAGTTGTCTTCCAAAGGATCGTCTAAATTCTCCTGTGACATCAATAAATCATCGAGAAGCTTCCCTAGAGAAACACAAAAACTACCATCTCTGAGAATATAAGTAGTTATGGTAACTAATCCAATTATCTCATTTTTTTGCAGCTGAAAGATCATGATATGCTGTCTTAATCCATCTTTTATTCAATCCTTTACATGAAGACCAGTTTTAGCTCATAATATTCCACAAAACTTGAAACGAAAAACAGAAAAAGATTAATGCCGTTTTACTTTAGTTAACTAGCTTGTGGTTTCTGATTTTTCTTTTGTCTCTTCACAGTGATTTATATGTATCAGCAGTAACTAACCTGCTGAAAATGATTTCCGCAGTCTACTTGAAGAACGAGAGCTACTCGAGCTCCTCATTGGAGAGATTCGTTGCGCTTCATTATTCTTTAGATCTTCAACCACCTGAAAATGACAACAAATGAGACCATCCATGACCAAAAAAAAAACAAACTAATCTTTAGGGTGCTGATGAATGGCATCATACTCTTTTCTGCTAAAAAATGACGGTATACTGTACCGACCCACCCCTAAGAAGTACCTTGAATGAAACATCTGGTTTCTTATCTACATTATGCAGATTTACTTGTTCTTTAACTTTTTCTTGATTTGAAATCACTTCTTCATTCACTTTTTGATCAATGTCTACATTTCCCAGTCTCCGGCTCCCCAAAGCATCAGCTTTAGGTCTTGAATCAGTTTCCTGGTTGAAAATATGAACAAACTCTTTCACCTTTCCTATGGCTGCAGCAGCACTTTTCCCATCAGCTTCTCCTAAGTTTGTAACCGCGCCTTGCAAGTTAGATTTCTCGACTTTTGCATTGCTTAAGTCTAGTCCTTTCCTCCCCTTTTCCTTCACTTTCTTGCTGTCACGTGCATCACCATGAAAACCTCCGGGAGCTCTAGCTTTCTTATCCTTCGTTTCTGCAACATATCCGGGAAATTGTGAGTAGAATTTTACGCGATGACCTTAAAATAAATTAAATTTCAAGAAATGCATGAAGACCTTCAATTATCTTCACAGGGACTTCTTCTTCAATTTTCTCTCCTGCATTGCTTCCATCAACAACAACTGATTTCACTCGTTCGTCCTTTACATGACTTGTGTCGAAAGCAACACTATCATTAGGCCTGCTCTTAGATCTTGACTCTGATAATTCATAAAACGCTTCAGCAACATAATTTTGGTCCTGTTTTTTCTCTCCTTGTGCGCGTTCTTGATTCCTGACAGACGATGATCTGCTCTCCATCCTCCCATTTGAGCTACAAGACTTGTCGTATTTCATACCATCTTTTGATTTCAAATTATTCCCAATGACAAGAGGCATTAGCATTGGAACTCCTCTGCCTTCCCATTTGTAGATAGAGAAATGAAACTGATCACCAATGCTATCAACATCTCTCATATCCTTGTTCGAGTTTTCAATGATTTCTTCCTTATCAGAGATGATGGCATTGAATGGTGAATCCCCACCTTCCTCCGATAATGGCCTAACGGGCAGCTGAACTTCGTTTCTGATCATATCATCCAGGCTCCGACTTGCTTCATTAGATAATCGAGAAAAAGGACTCCAAGAGTACGAGTTACTTAATCCATTACTACCTCCATCCACCTTGTGTTGGCCATGATTGTTGGAACCAAACGTCGGCAAATCCATTCCTTTTGCAGATTTTGCAGGTAAACTGGAATATGTAGACACATCAAGCAGAGATAATATTCAAAAAAACAAAAAAACAAAAAAATTAAAAGAAACCATGATTCTTATCAAGATTGTGAATCATTGCTTCAAGAACTCAGTATAAATCATGTGGATTACAAATTCAAAGAAACATTCTCATATGGAAGAAATCAATCATTTGAGCATCAAAATTTGTCTCATCATTTCTTTTGTTTGCTTAACCAAGATTCAAGAAGAAATAATCTTAAAGAGCAATACTCCATTTTTTATTTTTTTGAGATACAAGAGGCATAATCAGATCACAAATTGATGATATTACAAAGATTTCTAGATAAATCACGATACTAATCAAACCGGTATGAACTAGAAATAAACCTATATAAAATGGTAAGACAACTCACACTCTGGTGGGAATCGAACCACAAAATTCTGACTAAGGAGACACTTGTGGTGCCGCAGCTTAACCACTTGGTTAGGCTTCATCAACCTAAAGAGCAATATTTAACAAGTAGACAAAGAATAACAAAAAAAAAAAACTCCAAATTCTGCTCAAATCTTCCAAAATGTGGACCATCTTGAAATTACTACAACATGAAAACAACAAGAGAGAGAGAGGGAGAGAGAGAGAGGGAGAGAGAGAGAAGCAGCTCACCTGAAGCTGGCAGGAAGGAAAGAGGGTAAAGGAAGAGGTTTAGGAGAGAAAGGCCTTGCAGGGCTCATGATCCTCGAACCGGGGCTCGACCCGAATACACTGCTATCACGATCACGATCACGATCACTCCTCCGGGGAGATCCTTTGAATATGTCATCGAAGAAATCGGCCCCCTTCCGCCGCCTTCGTTCTTCTCCGAAGACGGGCATCTCCTCCGACGACGACTCGCCGAAACTGTACCTCTCTCCCATTTCTTGCATTGAGAATCGCCGAGGTGGGCCCCCGAACACGTCCTTGAAATCACTACTCCCCTCTGATTCCGATCCTATGTACACATTCTCTCTCTGCATCGACTTCTCCATTTTTCTCTACTTATTTTCTGTTGCAACACAGAATTCAAACTTTGGCGGGAAATCTCGACTTGCTTGAGCTTATTGAATGTGTGGCTTCATCGGTTTGAAAACTTCTTGCATGGAGAGAGAGAGAGAGAGATGAAGTTAGAGTGTCTAACTCGGACATTAGAGAGAAATTGCATTGGGAAATTCAGACCACATAATGAGGTTGAAGACAGTTTCTTGAAATAAAATGAAGATAAGAAAGAAAAGAAAAGATGGCAAACGACAAAATTTGGTTTGGCAAAATGCCAGAACTAATTATCAAAAAACTCAACTCTCATGTTGGAACCATTTCTTTTTTTGCAAGCGAATAAGTGGAATTTTCGAATAATTTTCTGCTGGCACTTATTGATTGGGAATTTCTGTGACATAAATAATTTGGGGAATTTCTGATTTTTTTTTATTGGTTGAAGAAAGAGGACCACTAGGTGAAATATGTGAAGGGCATTGAGAACTCTTCTTGTTATATGATTCGACATTTACAGATCAGAAGAATTGTCTCTTTCCTCATAATTTTGACATTCTTTCAAGTGAAAGAGTTGTTATACATCCTTTGCGCTAACCACCGTTTTGTCGCCAATTTTTTTTTTTTTTGAACAAACATTACACGAAATTTTTAAAGGTCGCGTGACGGTAAACTTGAACCCGTGACCTTTGGCTTGGACATTAAATGCCAATATTTTTTTTGGTGGCATATTGGAGCCAAATATTTGTTCTAATATCATCTTTGTTCCAACTTATATAAAAATACTCCCTCCGTCCTACCCATCATAACCCCTTACTGTTCGGCACGGAGATTAAGAAAAATGATAGAAAATGAATAGGTTGAAGAGTTAATTGTTTCTTTTTTTGGAAATTGATCAAGATGCATGGAACAGACCAATAAGAAAATGGGGTCAAGATGGTTGGACAATAAGGAAAGGGGGTCAAGATGGTTGGGATGGAGGGAGTATCAATTTGATATCTGACCTATTCTTCTTTTGTATCAAATCTAACATCGAACCAAATTCCAAGCACCTAGAAAACGTGTAATGAAATTGACCAGCAAGACTCCAGTCTGATGTTAGAGTTGATACAATTCGAATAAGTAAAATATCAAATTGATATTTTTCAAAGATGGGGATAAATTTGATGATGAATCCAAAGATGATGTTAGAATAACATATCTACCCTACATTGGATGATCTTGTATACACAATCTACCTATGTACCTGTCCACATTTTTCTGCTGACATTTCCTAATCCATGAGTTAGCATCAACTATTTATAGTACTAGACTGTCCCAATAAGCCTTTGGACAAGAAATCTGGATTCTAAACCCATTGATGACATTGTTTGAGTCCAAGCAAACACAGATAATGATGTGCCTTTAAGAAAGAAATATAAAGCTAAATCCACATTTTCACTTCTAAAAAGGGATAAATTCTTTTTACTATAAAGAGTACTCAAAAAATTGGAGTTGGTATTAATTTGGGTGATGAGGATGTGTAGATGGTCACCTCAGAAGGGCCATCCATTCATCTACTGTTTGACTCGATTTATACAGTGTGGCCGTTGGAATTAAGCAAACTCTCTTCCTCATTAGGCATATCAGTCATGGATAACTGAATATTTGATTTGGAGCTCGTTTTGTTCCACTCGTTCTCCACACGAAAGAACACCCATTGGAAACGGCGAAGCATCTCCAGTGCTGATATTGCAAAGACAGTCAGGTAGTTATGGCGGAGATGGGCTGATAGCTTGTATGTCCATGTGCAACGCAGGATAAGGTTGCTCCCGATTACCCAAACATACACCTGCAACGTTCCAAAACACAGTCGAAAACAATCAATTGTATGACAAGAAAAGAGGCTATAAACAGCAATACCATTTTCTTAATGCACAACAGTAGCTAAATCCTTACCCACTTCCTCCCATGTAACAAGTGGGTTACGATATGTGGTTTGCTGAACTTGAAAATGCGTGTGAAACAGCTGCTCGTGGAAAATGATAAAAACAGAGTAAGTTTTAAATAAGTACCCTTTTCAAAAATGAAGGAAAGAAAAAAGTATAGTTGAGAATATTATAGATTTATCAATTTCATTTGATATGGAAAATCGGAAATCAAATACAAGAATTTCTTTTATAACACATACCTCAAGTCCCAATCCCGTGTAATATCCCAGTAGAATGAGTACAGGGAGTTCAATACACTCGATAATAGCCACAAGGGGCGATAAATATTTGTCCATTTTTCAGGGAAAACATGATACTTGAGGGCTGAAAGAAAAATAACTGGTACTGCAGTTGAATACTTTAATGCTGAAACAAAAGGAAGATAAAATTACTTAATGGCACACAGTAATCAAACATTTCATGATTTTACAGACAGGCCAAGTCTATATTTTACTTGTCCTAGTAAAAGCAGTATTTATAGGCTTTTCACTAATATGGAAGATCAACCGAGAAGAACAAGAATAGCACATAATTTGAATGGAAAAAAAAATGCACAAGCTACATTTTTTCGGCACTATGAATTGTAATCTTTCCTTTTCTAATTAAAAAGGAGTACCTTAAATAAGAGTTCCATAACATTCCTATCCAGCGGATAAGTCAAAACTATCCAGTTTTTTCTTTATTTTCACATGCAATGAATAATTGATTGACCAATACATAGGAACTACGAACTATTTGCACTGCGAATTTCTTTACTTCAAAATCAAATTCTTATAGGTATTTATTTAGGTTTAATTACATAAACCAAAACATGAAATAGTTCTAATCATTGAAACTTCTTCAGGCAAAATATAATGGTCTATCATTAACTTACTATACAGGCTGGACTAAGACAATTTAAGTCCACCAAAATTATACTGGTTTTTACCCTGAAGTTTCGGATATCGTATAAAATTGTCTTCCAGTACCGAAGACACGGCCATTATTTTTGCTTCTAGGAAAAGGAAATGTACCTGACATGGTGTGTAATGCTAAACAGATTGACTTACTAATGAAGCGCTTCATAGGCTAAGCTGAATGACTATGCAGTATGAATCAGAAGACAGGCAAGTCTGACCAGAAGAATTCTATCACAATAAAATCTAGAAACATTGACCTGATTCTACTCACTTCAATGCATTTAAGACCAAACATTCCAAAGTCAAAGACACTTTTCTACCATAACATCAATATGCTTTTAAAAAATGGCATGATAAAATCTAACCATTTAGAAGAGATGTCTTTTCTCTTGTGTCCTTGTACTGCCGAAGACATTGGAAGAAACGGAAAATATAAGGCAATACAAGAACTATTGGTATTGCAATAGAGTGACTCCCACAAACAGAGTCTGCCTCAAACCATGCAATTGTAGCAACCTGCACATATATGGAACCTCACAGAGCTGAATGCCAATCTTTAAAGGAAACCTAATGCTTTAGCATTAGATAATTAAAACACAATGTAAGAAAAAAAATCTCATCGGGTTTCATCAAAAACTCTAGCTCCGAAGATTTAAAGTAAAATCAACATAAACCCAGAGCACAACATGGCTAAATAAGATGAAACAAAAATTTAATTACTGGTAGCATCAAGTGTACATTTTGGCTGCAATATAATACTCCCTCCGTTCCGCTCATTTTGTCTACATTCACTTAAATGGACGTTCCACTCAATTTGTCTCTTTCCAATAAGGAAAGAATTTACCCTTCAAAACCTTTTAAAAGTGATGGGATCTACCCAATTTCTAGCCTTTTATCCTTATTCTTAATCTCCGTGCCGAACAGTAAGTAGACAAAATGAGCGGAACGGAGGGAGTATCTAACTTTTTTAAAGCCACGGGCAAGTAGAAATTGAAAACATCATGTGAACTCACATGTACAGGAAACTACTACAATTATGAATATATTCACCTGGCGATGGACCATCCTACAAACTGAACGTTCCAGATCAGAGAAAACCTGCATGGGTAGACAAAGGTTAAGAAACAAATAGCTTAGTTATGATTACAATCAGTTAGCTTGGGGCAAGAATCAGCCGTAAAGGAAATGGTCATTCTCCAAGAAGCTTACCTATGACAATAAGAGGAATTTTATTTTTCCAAAAAAAGGATATTAACTTCAAGAAGAACCATGGTTAAATCATTTTATAGACACCCTATATTATTGCAAAATGCTTTTTCTTGAATCAGAAGCACATACGATGGTATTCTTCCAAGAGATTGAAGCCCTAGACTGAGGATTCATCAATTTCATGTGTCATGGATCGGGCTAAAGCTTGGCAGAACAGATTTAGTACAATACGATTTTTCTCAACCAGGAATATTCAGTTCGATATGCGTCAAGTTTTATCATTCTCTAACTTCAGTATTTCTCTGGAGATCAAAGAGACAGTTAAACCTACAGGTTCCAGTATTTCATCAGGCTTGTCAGCCTAGAGATGTACAACATTTCCTTTTTTTCATAGTGTCATTTCTATACAACAATCACTTGCATCACATGGTTTTCACATAGCCACCTACTTTAGGAGGACACGGAAAAAAGAAGAAAACTAAACTTATAACCCAGTCGTAACAGATAAGAAATTAATTAAATTAGCGCGTTCTGAAAGGAGCATTGTACAACTTATTTTTAAGTACAGAGAAATTTCTGAATGGTATAAATAGTCTCTTGCACATTAAAGCAACATCTACTCCAGGAGAAATATAACAATTTTGGATACGTAGGAATTTTGAATGATGAATATATAAACAAGCTGCAGAATTTTTTGTGGTTACAGAAGTAAAATAATAATCAAATGCATACCTTTGACATAGAGGTAAATATATCAGCCAAAAAGAAATCAGCAAATGTTATTGCCTGTATCAGAAAATAAAAATCTTATCAGAAAAATATACAGTCAGCATGCTCAAGAATCTGTTTGCTAGGTAATGTGCTTGAGACCTTTGTTCAGGGTTGTTGAAAACTTCACATAAGAAAAGGAAGCAAGGATGGCATATGAATAGCATGGGTTTCAGTTGGAAGCTTGGCTTTGTTTATTCGACTAAGAAAAGCGATAATAATGGAAACATCAATTGCAGAGTTTCTAAATTGAAGCTCTCAAATCTAACACCAAGGTTTTAAGCAAAGAATAGCAGCACAAAAATGATGATAGCAGGACTCCTCAGAATTTCTGGCTTTGAGAGATTGTAAAAACTGTTACAAATATTAGGACGCAACAAAGAGGTAAAGCATAAACTCTAGTACCAATAAATGTGTAACTCGAATCTTAAATGCTATGCCTTCAGACAATGGCTCCTCCATTCTCAATGTATGTGACAAATATTTAGTTGATGTTAAAACAATTAAACAAATATCAAAGGGCTTTTATCTTCTTTTTTTGTAGGTGGTTAGTAAGAGTATATAGGCCCTTAAGTTATTACAGCAGTAAAACTTGCCTGTAACGGGAACACTATTCGCCAAACAGTCCTCAGGAAAAAGAAACGAGATGAAAGATAGAAGATATCAAAGGGAAATATGAGGGTCATTAAGACAGCAGCATACAAGAGCACCTGCAGTTGCCAACACAATGTTACTATAGCTTTATCACATAGAACAGTAGAATAGAGAGGTGTATAAAAGCCAAAATTTGGCTTGCACAATCTATTGAAAAGAACAATAGAAGAGATCTCAAACAAAAGATATGACTTTCAACAAATTTTGTGAATCAAATTCTTCATCCTTCAGATTCAATTTAAAGGAACTGAGCATAATGTAATAGAGTTATGGATTTTTAATGTTGAATTCAATATATGGAGATTGTGATATTATTGCATGTAGTCGTAACTATAAAGAACATAGTTCATCCTGCATACTGAAAAAATCATTATAAAGAAACTGAACATGATAAAGCACCAAAATAATTTCTAGGAGAAGAAGCATCATCTATTACACTGGTTGAGATGCCGCCAACGAAACTTCTCCATGAGAATACAGATAAAGGTATGCTGTCATGCTAGTTGGGACAATGATTGTCATCCATGTAGCGCACTGACACATGAAAGGTATTGTAAGTAAATATATGAAACATAATCAACCGTCAGGTGCTCAGAAAAAGAGACAAGAACAAACTAATTTACATCTAGAAATAAGGAGATCTATTCTTAAGATGGTAATTAGATGGAAAATAAACAGAAACCAAGCAGCAGTAGAAAGTGATGAATTTCCCGCCCAAATGAGCTTCCATAAATACCAAGTGTTTAATTATCAGATTAATGCTAATATAGCTAATATCAAACAATATAAATGTGTCTCATAGTATGTAAAAATTCATATATTATGTATACATATATGAGCAAATCATATTTATTGTATGGTTGTTACATTGAAAATTTTCAAGGTAAATGAAAAGTAGTATAATGAGTTTTAATATCCCAAGAAATGCACGAGTTATACATAATTCAATTGAGTACTAAATACTAATACAATATATTATTATCTAATTTAAAAATTATATACTATATCATTTATATCAAATGAGTCAAATTATACTCCCTCCGTCCCAATAGCAAGGTCTCACTTCTATTAATTAATACTCTCATCAATTAAAGAAGTGAGACCTTGCTATTGGGACGGAGGGAGTATATTGTAGTATATATGACAATACATTTATTTATCTAGATTTTGTATGTACACATAAAATGAGTTTATTGTAACAAATCTACGAATGAAAGTAACTCCAATATTTTGTCTCGATAAAAGTTTCACTAACAATATTTTGTTTACATGTCATAAGAATATAAATTTTCTTTTGAACTTAATTTGGTTCTAAGATTCGTCCCACTTTTCTTAAAGATGCATATGTATTTGTATTACACCAATTTTGAAGTCATGTTATATACGATAATGATGCAGTCACTCAAGCAGTCATGTACATATCCTTCGGCATTTCAATTTCTTAATTATTTTCATAATTACGTATTAGAGTTTTGTATTCTCCATTTTTTAAAATTTCTAGATAAATAAAATAGTAGAATACATAAGAGTTTCAGAATTGGTTATTTCCATTATATACATATAAAATATTACTCTCGATTTTTAAGTTGATTCATATTATTTTTTTAAGAAAGTAAAATTAAATTATTAGTAAAAGAATGTTGACATTTGACAAACTAGTTTATATGAATTTGAATAATTCTAGTTCGAGGCTTCGGGCCAATCTAATTCCTTGATGCTAACCAGAATGTAAAGGAATCTACTTCCATAGTTCCATAAGGTTTTCAGACATTTCGAAGCAAGTTTTATTATAGAGAACCTACAGAAGCCCAAGGAATGACCTAGTTTTGGAAGAAGCAATGATATGAATACCTTTTGGGTAGAAATATCTAGGGAAATCAAAACAGCCCATAAGAGAATTTAAAAAGATGCCTGGATGCTAAAGAGGTCACTAGATGATGATAAAACAATGAAAAAAAGTTGTTGATTTCTAGGGACTATGGAGAACAGATATAAAATGTTAAGAAAAATAAAGACTTATTAGAATAGTTTATATGGTAGAATAATCCTATACTGAGAAATGTCAGCAGAAATGGATATATATCTGATGTGCATATATATACACACAAATCCGCCTAGCCAAAAAAGAGGAGATTTTTTTAATAATATCATTTAGTCAAAGTCCGAACTTTATCAAACCAGAAAGCACCACTGCATGAGCTGCTTATATAAACTGCAACACACAATCCTCCAGTTTATGCGGACCATATAAATATATAAAAAAATTGAAAAACCCTTAAGTAAAGAAAACACATGGAAAGCATACAGCCTTAGATATCCTAACAGATTAAGAGACAATTTCACGTCTAAATAAACAGAAGGAGAAGATTCTGATTGCAAATCAAGCCTAACATGTACGGTCCTGTATGGTGCAACCGTGCAACAAGGTTCGTAAGTTATCAATAGAGCAACGCAAGTGTACAATTAAATCCTAGATGAATTAGAACACTAATTTACAGCAGTAAGGAATAGTAGTGAAACAAACAATGATAAGGGGATCTGGAATAATAATATTTAGCCCAAAGCTTATAAATACCTTCCATATCTCTCTATGAGTTAGATGGCTCTGATCTAGGTCAAACATTTTCACATATCCAATATTAGACTGGGCAAAAACCCATAAATTGATTCCCCAAAGCCAAACCATCATAGTCTGCAGCACAACCAAACAATGAGAGGCTTAATAATCCAATAGTACCTATATTAAATCAATCACTTAGATTATATCCAGCACTCAGCAATATAAATCACTGACCACAAGAAGGAGAGGGTTATAATACAAGAAAGCCTCGTACAAAAACAAATCTCGAAGGTCTACACTCATTCTCATTACTGAATCCCATCCAATCTGCAAATAGTAGAAACAAATACTAATCATCTCCAGACCAGAATAAAGCCATCAAGATTTTTTGACACTACCATAAGTAGGTTTGCACTGATGGATGATATTGAACTAACCTTGCAACAACAGAATCCCCAGACGAAAAACAGTAGTACCTATACACAAAGTTAGATTAGAGATGGCATGCTAATTAACAAGAATACAAGAAAGAAGAGTTGCAGTTAGAACTTCAGTTTCTTATTGAGCTCAACGAGTGTGCTACAAAGCATAATCCAAATACACCAATAATATAAAGAACTGCAACACATCCAAATAGGCCACTGTTACGTATAACATTATCAAGTTAGCAATAGAGGAAACCCATCAATGCATGTTTAGATATACAAGTAGATAAGAAGAATATAGGGCATGAGGAATTAATTACCTAATCTAGATTACAAATAGTAAACAGGTTGAATTCAAAAGATTTCAGAAGATCTCATACAGTAGTTCAAAATTGATTCTTCACATATCTAACTGCCCACAATGTCAAATAGATGCATCATACACTTATCCCAAGGAACAAGTTTTGTATTACGAAAACAATCCAAACCGATAATGCTAGATTTTATGACAGCACTGCGGCGAAGAAATGCCAGGATCTGTTCGCAGAACAATTGTTTATCATCTCCAAAAGTCGAAATGAAAATATAATGTAGACAAAAACTAAACTAAAAATTCAAATGCATTCCTCGTATTAACCTTTTCCACATCAAAACAGAAGAAGGGATAATTGCAACTCTGCCGCCCTAGGATCAACTACAAATAATACCTTAAATCTCCACAGCAGAAGAGGGGAAGGCACAATCGCCGTACTGCTCAATGGTGTTGTCACACCCACACCCTTCATTTCATTCGACTCTTTAGAAAGTAAAAACTCTTCCTCAGAGCTATTTCCCAGCTCACTCGAACCTACGAGATAATATCAATATCATCATAATCATGCTAAAATCTTTTGGGAAAAAAAGAAAATGGACAGCCATCGATCTAGAAAGAGATGCATAAAGATACGTATATCCTCTTACCAATATCAAACACAACCGGCCGGCTACCAGATCTGCGTAGATGAGGACTATTGTTAGAGATAGACTCGACACCTCCAAACATAGATGGAGGTCGTAAAAGGTACAAATTTCAAACAATCAAGTCTGCGACAGCTGCAGAAAATCAAAGAAATTTCAGTAACATTTTGTCAAAATTACTACCACGAAATTGAAATTGGTTCGGACTTCAAACAGGAGAAAATCAGAAAGTGGCAAACAGAAAATTACTGTTTGAAGAAGGCGAGATCCGGTGCAAATGGATGCGGATTTGTGCGGAAAATTGTTGGGTGAGGTGAGAGGAAAGTGGATTTGTTAGGGTACGATTTAAGGAAATTCCGGTGGATCGGTTACTTTGATTTTGGTTTACTTTTTGATTTTTCCTCGGATTGGAAATGGCGGAAGCTGCAACAGAATTAGGAATGATTCATACATTTATTAGCCACCCAAGAATTTTGGAGAAATCAGTGTGTGATTGCAATTTCAGTGGCGAGTTCGCAAGTTCTTTGAAAGAGTGAAAATTTTTAAAAAAATGAATAAAATTTCACTGCTTCATATACAAAATAGTGTAATCATGAATTTATTTTTTTTATTTTTTTCCTGAAATCTCTCAACTATATATAACCTCTTTCTTTTTTTCAAGAATTGCAAAACTATATATATATAGGTGAGCCCTCTACACTATATAAAGTTGAGATCACTATACTGCGCACGCAGATGGGACCACTATACCAGCACACAAGATGAAAAATATATTACAGCATACGCAATCGAAATTGAACCCAAGACCTCTCACTAAAGAGAGTCTTGTAGTGGCTCGGCTTTAACAATATATAGCCTTAGAGCATCAGCATTGTTTGGCACAATGTACAGCTCGAGCTGCCCCGACATCGTGCCGCAGCGATGTCGCGTCGGGGTGCAAAATGCCGCGGCCATTTGGAACGTGCCGAGCTCGATGTGGAAAGTGTATGGTGCGTGCGTTGGACGTGCTACACTTAAATAAATAAATAAATTTTCAATGGAAATAAACGGGTAGTTTGCTGATTTTTTTTTTTTAATCCGTTTTCACCTATAAATATACCATCAAATTCATTCATTTTTTCACCCAACATCATCTCATCTCTCTTTTCTCTCTTTAATTTTTCAAAGCAAAATGTAACCACAACATAGGTGGGACCTCTACACCATACAAAGGTGAGACCATTATACCACCACACAATATAAAAAATATACCACCGCATGTAGACGGAACGAAACCAAGACCTCTCGCTAAGTAAAGTTTTATAGTGCCTCACTTTGCCAATTAACTTTTATTATGCGACTTGTATATGAACAACTTCTTTGGCATCTGCATCGAATCATAAGAAGTTTAAAAAACCTCTAGAGCTCAAAGTATGAAATAATGTATAATGGTTCAATATGTCATATGATAAAAATTAACAAACAAAATGTTAAAAAACTTAATATATAAATCATTACATATTCCCAAGATAAGAAAAAAAAAATCCCTATACATATGTACTAAAGAAATATTAAGATATTAAAAATGATTAATTGCAAATCAAGGGACAACCTTTGGTCCCATTTGCAATAATAGTACCACTTTTTATCGTTGGCATATCATAATCAAGGCACTACATTTCAATTGGTTGCAATTGAGATCATGTCTTGAATTTATGGTGACCGAAAAGCAGATGAGGACTTTTTCTTTTTACGTGGCAATTAAACGCGGATTTATTTTTTTGACGTGATATTTTTACTCATATTTTGACGTGACATTTTTACTCATTTTTAATCACAAGATAGAGGGGCACTTGTGCATCATGTAATCTCAATTGCAACCAATTGAAAGGTTGTGCTTTGATATACCAATGATTAAAAATGGTGCTATTATTGCAAATGAGACCCAAGGTTGTGTCTTGATTTGTAATTAAATCCTATTAAAAATATAAAAGTATGACTGCAAACTAAACAAAATAAAAGATCATACAAAAAACGAGAAAGCATTAATCAAAGAAAACCATTGGTTGTTTTTCCTCATCATCTTCATTCCTACTCCTCCATGGCGATATAATTTTTCTTTGAATCTAATAATAATTTGTGCTTTTGTAGGCTATAACTTCAGAAAAATATTAAAAAAAAAAAAAATCAAAGTCCAATAATGCCCAGATCTTGAAAATCCTGTGCAACTTAATCTAATTATTCGTAATTAATTAATGATAAAATTTCTCTAAATGTGACTAGTGGCCCACAAAGCATACAAATTAATTAATGATAAAATTTAGCAGATAATACTAGCAGTAACAAAAAATATCAATAATCTTTGATAATATTGTAGTAGTAATTAGAACTCCATATATACAGCTTGTTTCGCCATTAATTATTAATATATATATATATATATATATATATATATTTTTTAAATAAAATAGTGGAATTGCAAATCAATTGCAATTCAATTTTGATGGCAATTTTGTTAATTATATAAAGTTAAAGGTAACAAATTCTACCCAATATTCTGTATAAAAGATATAATTAAAATAGAATTGAGGCAATTTAAAATAGAGTATATTTTTTTAAATAAATCTAAAAATATTTTGTAATTTTGAATATATGTGTTTTGAATTATTATTATTTTGGTTCTTATTGAATTATTTGGTTATTCTCTTTAGATTTTTAACCTATTAACTCATTTTATCTTTAAATAAAATATTTTTATTATTCGAATTTATAACATATCTCTTATCCGTGCATCGCACGGATAACAATACTAGTTATATAAAGACAATAAAATAAACCACACCTTACACATAATACACACATACACAATAATCTTGTATATATATTAGCTCAAACCATAATATGTAATGCCTTATGCATTGTTCTTCCCTTTAATATTGTCTTTCTCACAACATATTTACAATAATGCGAAGAACGAGGATGAGACCTTGAGCTATTCTGCTGACCTCCGCCACCTCAGCCGGCTCGCCGTTGCTGCTCTCCGCGAACGCCAAATCACATTCATTGACTTCGATTTGAGCCGACGAAATTGTCATCGGTAAACTGTCTTTGCTCCGTTCGTCCAAATTCTTCAGCGTTCGAGAGATAGTGTTTAACAAGTCGATGGCTCTCCCACATAAATCAACGCATTCATTGACCGCGTATGTATTGTTGAGGTCTTGGACTGACCTAGCCACAGTCGCGGTGTTTTTGATTGCGACCTTGGCTTTCTTAATTGTGATTTGACCTAAAGTTTTAAGATCGGCCCCACGAGAATGTGGGTCCGATCTTAAAATTAGGGCACATGAAGTAGGGCTAATTGCTCTTGATTGAGCACAAACTTCAGTTATCAGATCAGCACGGCAGCAACATGAGAAAGCCAAAATTGAAATTAGAGAGGCCAATAAAAAGAGGGAGGCCATTTATTTATTTTCTGTGTATATGATTTTTTGTTTTTGTATTTGGGGTTTATATAGTGGTGAAATTGAGCATAAATAGATGGGCATGACATTATGGAGATCATTAATTTTGTGGATAGATTAATTAATACTCCTTTCGTTCTGCTCATTTTGTCTATATTCTCTTAAATAGATGTGTCATTCAATTTTTCAACTAAGGAAATAATTTACCCTTTAAAACCCATTAAAAGTGGTGGAACTTACCCACTTTCTATCTTTGTACCCTTATCCTTAATCTCCGTGCCGAACAGTAAGTAGATAAAATGAACGGAACTGAGGGAATAATATATTAGCAAGAAATTTTTTTAAGTTGGTCACATGCATGTTTTGGTATAGACTTTTGGTGTTATGTTTCATTTTTCTTGACATTCCATGATCAATAAAGTATCGATATTTGAAAAATTACATGGTTTGTTGGGTGCCGAAGTGTATTCAATCACCCTAAAATAAAAAAATAAAAATAAAAAAAAGGTGTGAAAAATGGTTTGTGAGATGCACGCCCCTGCAAACGGTCTAGATGGGCGCGTATGGCGGGAGTGTGCCTTCTTTATTTATTTTTTAATTTTTATGGCATGAACGTGCCCGTCTTTTTTGCTTTTATTTTTTCATTTTTTTGCTTTTATTTTAAATTTTTATTTTTTCATCAATTATTTCTCATTAAGGTTTATTAATCTCCAATTATGGTTTACTAATCTCCCAATTATAATTTATTAATCTTCAATTAGGATTTATTAATGTCTAATTAGGATTTAATAATCTCAACTAGTATTGTGCCCGTGAATCAGACAACATAACTACAGTCTAAGTTATCTTTATTTATGAGAGGAATATTTTATCATTAACATTTTAAGAGATATATGTTATGATGGTTTGAAGAAAAATCAATAGATTTATTAAATAATTATAAGTAAACTATTATATTTTTAATACTTAATATCTTTTTCTAAATAATTATGTGTTGGGACTACATAAATTGCATAAGATCAACATAAAGAAAACGGGTTTGATTTTGTATTTAATAATTTTAAGAACACATATCAATAATTGGTTAGAATTTTCTTTAAATTTTGTATAATTTGCAACAATTGTTATATCATAGAAAATCTGAAATATTTAGTTTTCCAAAAAGTTCAAATTGATTTATAAATAATCGCACATCTATTCTATTACTATATTAAAGCAGAATACTTGCAATGCATTTTCCCCGCCTAAATAATATTTTTTCCCATCCAATATTACATGTGTCATGCAAAATCTTCTCACTATCTCATCACGCACGACTAATTTTTTTTCTCGAGAAGCCACTTGACTTTCTGCTTTCTCAAAGACAACTATACAATATAACTCCTCGTTTATTTTTATTAACTTTTCGTCTTCCCCAAAACCTTATAATGTTTCCAATGTACATTTACATTTTAAATAATCATCTCACGCCCAAATTGGATAAGCATTATATTTCTTCTCTATTTTATTTTTTTTCATAATTAATTAAGAAAGCAGATTCACCAGCAATTTCGAGACCTGCAAATTCGAGAGCTCAGTGATAGACAAACAACAAAGCTTCAAAACAATATTGACTAAGTATTAGATTTATTGGGTGCCAATTTATAAATATCAAATCTAGAATCTTAGTAATTACATGAGTGTCAATTTATCGTATAGATTATCTTGCTGGTACAACCTAAAATATTTTTATAAATATCAAATCAATAATTTTAGTAACTACAAATGGTAATTAACATTGGAGAGATTTTTTCACGGAAAAAAAAAAACTCTTCCCGTACATCGCACGAGTGACTCTCTAGTTAGTATCATAAAAAAAGGAAATGGCTCCAATTAAATTAAATATTTTTGAAATTTGAACTGTAACTCCAATATTTGAAATCCATACATATATTTTACCTTTAAAACTCGTAGTGAAAAGCGCTGTAAAAGTTGAAAATTAACTGTATATTGACAAAGGCTGCAAAAGTTTTTCGGAATTGGTGTTAAGTACTTATTCATTAAGAGCACCCCAATGCGCCATTTTGTGGTGGGCGCTCGCTGTCGGCGCCATAATTTTCGATGTCGCAGGCGTTGGCGCCCACTGGAGGGCTGCGGTCGATGGCGCATTTACGCCATAATCTCGACGATGGCGGAGGAAGCGAGAAGCCGAGGTGGCGGCAGCTGGTTGGGAGAAGAAATGAAGAGAATAATATTAATTAGAAGATATTAATATGAATATATCCATGTCTGCTAATTTGGTGAGGAAGAAAATGGGGAGGAAGAAGAAATAGGTGAGGAAAGAGGTGGGACCCAAATTTAATTCATTTTTTTAATCTAATTTATTTAATTTATTTTTTATTCTTAACTTGGTAAAAGTATGAATGTTAATAGTGTATTTTTATCTTAAATTTATGTAATTTAAAATTAATCAAAATTAAAAATAATAAGTAAAAGAAAAAAGAAAAAAAGGAGGATGATTTTATGAAAAAATGTGTGAACACTTCAGTCGGGATTAATTTTTTATTTCATATTTTTAAATTAATGTAATGTATTTTATTCATTTCAATTAAATAAAATTAGCATTTAAAAAATAATTGTCATTTAAATTAGCAAACAAAAGTAATTATAACATAAAAAAACTTACAAGAAAAAAAAGAGCCCTCCAAATTTGAATGACACTATTGTGAATGCTCTAATGTGGATAATGTGTGCACGAATTTTTGGCCAACAAATTGAGTGGAAAACTTTAACTGGACAACTCGATAGTCTTTCAAGTTGTGATAATTTCTTAAAAAACACCAAACTAAAGTGATTGTATTTAAAATGATATTAAACTAAAATTGATGTTAAATGGTTACTAAACTTTCATTTTCTCTCAAATACGACAACTATTTCTTGTTTTACCCGTATAAATGTCTCAATGTCTCAGTTCTATTTCAAGTTCCAAATAAAAAATAAATAAAAATAAATAATATGTCAATAATACATATATATATATATATATATATAGTTAGTGAGCATATTCTTTTATTATTTCAATTTGAATTAATAACTATAGAAAGATGATAACTATACATATTGTATATACATATATACGTATTATAAGAGAAATATAATATTTTCATTTGAAGCTTGAGATAGAATCATAGAAATGAGATATGAGAGAGAATGAAAGTTTAATACATTTTGATATATACAAATTTTAGATTTGTATAATTTTTGATAGAATACTTTGGTGCGCTTTGAAGAAATTATTCCCCCTCAAATTCTACAAGTCACTACAAAAAAACTGGTCAATCATCGACGGAATTTGAGACGGAAAACATTCTGTCTCTATTTGTAGACGGATTAACGACGGACTGTGGACGGAGAAAACAACGACGGAAATAACCATGGAACAACGACGGCCTTTCGCACGAGTGCAACTAATGACGGAATGGCGACGGAAAGTTTAACGACGGAATTTATTCCGTCTCTAACTTAATATAATAATTTTTTTTTTAAATTCTATATTAACGACGGAATTATTCCGTCTCTAATTTAAGCGGGGTATTTTAAAATTTTTAAGGATTAGAGACGGAAAATTCCGTCTCTAATCCGTCGCTAGTGTCGAATTAAACATCAAATACATCCATTTTCTTTCATTCTTCCTCACATCGTGAGCCCTAAATCCTAAATCGCCATCCGCCGCTTGTGCTCTCACCCACCCATCTCTTATTTCTCTCTCTCTCTCTCTCTCGGTATCACAATCCCTTACCTTGCAGTTATCGTCGGCGCCGCTGCTCAGTCATTTTCGCCGCTCAGTCCCATGTTCAGGTTCTCTCTCTCTCTCTCTTACGACTGCCCTCAATTACACAGTCGCCGCCGTCCAATCGCAGTCGCCGCTGCCGTCCTGTTGCCACCATTCTCGCCTCTCTTGTGCAAGTATTCTCTCACTCTCTCTCCCATTCCCCTTCGCTCTCTCAGTCCTCTCTTAGTTCTCTATTTCTCTTTGATAGCCGCCGCCGTCACCACCCCCGAAAGCCGCGGGCTGGAACCCTCGCCACCTTGCTGCTAGAGCCTATTGCCGTGAAGCCCAAATTAAGGTCTATTTCTTCATTTTGTTTTTATAAAATTTGAATTCTAATTAAGGTTCAGTTGTATATGTTTGTTAGGGTTTAGATGTTGAAAGTTGTTTGTTGGTTCTTGTAAATATAAATATGCTGAAATTTGGGATTTGATGATTACAGTTTGAATTTATTCAGTTATGATTCTATTTTGTTGATTTTGTTGAATCGTATATGATAATAGTTATTTGTGCATTTCGTTAAAGTAGTCGATCAAAGTTTCAGTTTTCAATTTGCTATAACGATTTGACTATTGCTATTTTGTTGGAATCTTGCTCACAAGTTTCAGCGGAGGAGGTTCATTTGTTTAGAGCGTGCCTAATTTTCTTCACAAACGAGTAACAAGTGCTCCATCTTGCTTAATAGTTTGTGTTTCTTTTTTGTTGATCGATATAACTTACAACATTTGCAGCCTAAGTTTGCTGTGTATCTATATTATTTTAAATGCATTTTTTGCTTGACAATACATTAATGGAATCTTAATGTGCAAATGTTGATTAGACATTTATTTCAATCGTAGGACTACTTGTTTGCTGTCGAAAATGATTTAATTGGTCGAAAACTAATTACATATTCAAATATATAGTTTAATAATGTATATTGTATATTTTTCAGTTTAAATTCAACTTTGAATTGTATATTGATTTACTGTTGCTGATTTTTTACCTTTGATTTGTAGAATGTCAATGCAAGGATTTGGTACAAGGTTACCCTCGTCCCAGGAGATCCCAGCAGAGATACCGTCGCCGTCACAGACCTAATTGTTTCGTTATTTTAGTGACTTAGTTGTTATTTTGGATACATTGACGTTTAGTTTATTTGTGATTGAGTATTTTAATGTTTTAGCTTGTTTGATTTTAAATACTTTGATGTTGGTTGAACAAATTTGACATTTATCAGATAATTTGATTTGGTATTTTTTTAAATTGAGTTTCTTTTAATTGTTTATAATTATTGTGTATTTCAATTAATTTGGTAAATGAAACAGGTAAATATAAAAAAAAATTAAAAAATCTGCCAAAATAGAGACGGAAAGGTTGTCGTCGGAGCACAAAAAGATTAGCGACAGAATGGTTTCCGTCATTGATTAGCGACGGAATTTCCGTCTCTAAATGATGGCGACGATATCGGCAACGTGACGGTGGCGACGGAATGTTCCGTCGTTAATCCGTCGCTAAATTAGCGACGGACCGCCAATACGTCGCTAATATTTTTTAGTGACGCTGTTTTTGAAGACGGCTAAAATCCGTCGTTAATCCGTCGCTAACAGTAAATGGCGACGGAAATCACTGATTTAGAGACGGATTTTTCCATCGTTAATCGGCCAATTTTTTGTAGTGAGTTGTTCGTTTAAAGGTGTGAAGACACTAAAAAAATTAAAAATTAAAAATAAAATAAAAAAACTAGCGCGCGCCCTCCTTAAAAAAAATGAAAACTGACGCGTGAGATACACACCTTGTACGTGTGGACTCAAATTATTTATGGCGGATAGAAGCCTTTTTAGGAAGCCTAATATTTCTATTATTTTGGCACAACAGCCAGAAATTTATTGGCCGACTATAACTATTTACCAATATTTGCTGGTTACGTAATTTTATCTGTAAATGTAATTGAATACCACTAGTACTACACCCGTGCGATGCACGGAGTAAGTTGAATTTTGAATTTTTTTTTGTAAAACAATATAAATATAAGTAAGGAATATATATATATATATATATATATATATATATATAAAGAAAAGTATCAAACAATATAAATTAAAATTTCGTTCAAAGTTCATATATGTATAAAATTTGAAAATTTTCCTTGTAAACAATGTTCATTGTACATGCACTGCTCTTATTCTCTTTATCTCATATCAGTATCTTCAAACCATTTCGACTCCGTACCTTCGATACAGAGACGTATAGTTGACCATATAAAAATAATACTTGGACTTTGTAAACGATTCCGCTGTATGTATAGAATATCATCTAAAAGATTCTTCCAACACTATTCCCAAACAATCTCCGATATGTTCATTGAATTAGCAAATAGTAGATTTGCAAACATATGTCTCAAAGAATGTGTACTCCAATGACTTGCCTTTATAATGTCGTCGATGGATTCTCTATCATCATCTAACAAACCCTCTTACTGTTTGCCAAATTTTTGTATAATGGTTTCATCCCATAACCATTTATACATAGCTTTTAATATATCTTATCCCAAAAGCCATCAAATTCTTTATTAATTTTACTATGGAAAATTCAATGCATTCTCTAAAAATAATTATAGATCTTTATAATATGGTCTAATAATATAGAGTAGTTAATGAATTGTGTGGTTTCATTTGTAATATAAAATTGAATAATTTCGGATACTATTAATCTTATTGCTGAAAATTGATTCATCTCTCTACATGTGTTTATTTGTATTAATTTATTTTAATAATAATGAGTAATTATTGGGTTGTGTTTATAAGCTAATAAGAGTGAGAAATACCAATATAATATGACAATCAACGTAAATTAAAGATATAAATAAAGTCTATTTTAGAATATGTTCATTAGTGTTTTGTTTTATGAAACAATTACTTAAGTAGCACATTTTTTGGTAAGGAAGTCGTTTTTCATCGAGAATAATTTATTGAAAGATCAAACTTTTACTCTAAGAATTTTTTTGTATTGATTAATTATTTGTATAATTTTAAAGTGAAAATAATCTTTTTGTGAACTTTAGTTTCTCTTTTTTTATAATATTTGTTGTGTCTTGAGTTACAAAAATTAATATTTTTTCTGCCAAAGTAAGTAAGTCTTATGTAAACAATAAAGACTCTAATAAAAGAACTTACTTTCAAAAATTAAAAGAATTATTTTATCAAAATATAAAATTAAAAAAAATAAAACTTGAGAATAACAAATTGATTGTAGATGAACAAACTCTAAGGTGCAAAAATGCTTAGAAAAATAAATTCTGCATCATTTTCAATATAAACTCTAGTGGTAAAATATATTATTATGTATATAAGTTGATTGAATATGTGTATAAGCTTTTGGAAATTAAAGTAAAACATTATAGATATCTAATTGAAGCTCTCAAAGGTATTACTTATTTTAAAAGAAGAATCTTACTGTTTTACATTTTGTTGGACCATAACTTCAATTTGTATATTCTGATTTAAAAATACTGAATACACAATAATCCCGATGTAAAATCAATACAAACCAATGAAACAGCTACTATAGAGTGTGAATCTAAACTTTCTTAAATGTTCCATTTCCAAGTTTTCCTATTTCCGATAATGGAGTTCCTTCTTGGCTGCAGAGAACTCCAGTTCTAATTGCTGAAAGTATTTTCATAATATTAATTAAAAATATAATTTATCATCTAGATATTTTTTAGAACGTTACTCATGAATCATGATAACTTTAATTTTTAGTATTATTGCGAATGCGTTAGTTAGTAACACTGCATATTTGTATTGTAATTATAGTTATTGTATTATAATTCATTCTCTATGTGTCTATTTTCAATAGACATATATATTTTAAATATATATGTATTTATATATACACATAAATCAATCGATATATATTGTTTTCTTTTTTGAGATAGTCATACTGGATATAAAGACATGTTTTTAATCAGTAGGAAAATTGTGAATAGTTAGTTGGTTCCAAATTTTTTTAATAGATCAGCAAATTAAAATTTGCAAAAAAATTAGAGTTAGCATCTAACAATATTATATAATACTTGTACATGTATACAACTCAAAACTTAAAATTCATATTATGTATATCAAATCCCCATTATGAACGTGTGAAGTAAGAATAATTTCACCCATTATAGTTCATAATTATCATTGATTAATTTTCCATCCGTTGGAGGGCACGACAATCAAATGTTTATTAATGCAAATATCACACACAATTAAATGTAAATATTAGAAACATACTTTAATATAAATTTATTTAGCTCTCGAACATATATATATAAAATGTAATTATATGTTTTTATAAAGTTGCTAATTAATAACACAAAACATGTTGAATTTTATATTTTACACACGAAAATGAAAATTTATTACCCTCATTTGTGTGTATGACAATACAGAAATTGTCATTTGGAATAAAAGAACATCATTTTGTGTTAAAAGTGTTATATATTGATACATTTAAATAGATAGCTATCAAAAGGAAAATAGTCAATTTTTACACGAACAATATAGCAAACACTTTAACCAATAACCTTAAATATAAGAAAAGGAAACCTATTATAAAATTAAAAAAAATAAACAGCCACATATTCCCACAGACATAAAAAAAAATTATATTTTAACATATATATATATATATATATATACATTACAAATAAAAAGTAAAAAATAAAAAATAAAGTAGTGCACCTCAGTGAAAGAAATGGTTGACAATCTAACAAGACTTAAATATATATATTTAGAGCGATTACATGATTACTTTTGTAAATAGAAAATTATGAAACAACATTCAATAAATTTCAATATTGTATAACAAATTTATGATTTTAATAAATTTAGAATCATACAAACACTAAAGTGTGAGTTGATCCAATTACATTGGTAGTAACATCGATCATATTATTCTCTAAAGAGACAAATACATGCTTATATATAATAGGGATAGATTTCTATGGATGTTACTATAATCCTTAACAAAAAATTTGATGAAGTTGTCGCTCCCAAATCTGATCATTGATGCTTAGGAGATATGATATTTCTCCAAGATGACGTTTCTGCAAAGAGTTGATGTGTGCGTTGTTTATTTAAAAACTTTACATCAAATGCTCTTTGTGCGGTAATCTCTTTCTTATTAATCATGCTTCCTCTAATCGGAAAAGTCGGAATGAAAGAGTACGAAGAATATGAATTGTGAATGAAATCGTTTGCAAAATTCTAGAATTTATAGGTAGAAAATAGTATAAAAATGGAAAATTTATTATTATAATTAAATTTTTTCCCACAAATTATGCCTTTATAACGTCCAAATATTAATTAGTTGATTGGTAAATATTAATAAACAATTAAGATAATAACAATTAAATAAATTATTTTCAAAAACGGAATAATTGTAATTGAAAATGAAAGTTACTATAAACGGCAAGCCGGACTTTCTTTTATATATTATAAGATTATTTAATCTATTATCTATAATGAACTAATTGAAAACGGATGATTTATATATATTATATAGATTATAGGAAGATTTGAGGCTTGAAATGAGCTTATTTTAATTTTTTTCGTACGAAATATATGTACGTCTGAGTTGATAGACATATTTTGTATTAATCATCTGGAAATTGATAAAGTTTTTAGTTAATATAGAATGATTTAATTATTTTGATATTGACAATTTTTCGGTTCAATCTGTGCAGTATTAATGCCAATATACTTGCCATTACATTTATGAGGAATGAGGTCATCAATGATTGATGCAACACCTATCTTCAAAATTGAAATTAATTATTTAATCTTTTATGTATAATGAACTAATTGAAAACGGATGATTTATATAGATTATAGGAAGATTTGAGGCTTGAAATGAACTTATTTTATTTTATTTTTCGTACGAAATATATATACGTCTGAGTTGATAGACATATTTTGTATTAATCCTCTGGAAATTGATAAAGTTTTTAGTTTATCTATAAAGATTTAAATATGATATTGCCAATTTAGGTGAGCGTAAATATATGTAAATCAGTAATTAATACCAATATTTAAAATATATATATTTTAGAATAGTACAAAAACAACACATATATATATGACGTATCTGTCATTATTCCGTAAAATACGTTTAATGTACTGTCAAAAACTTAAAATATATTAAAAGGAGATCTAAATATACACACTGTCATACAAATTATAATTACATGTATAACCATAACTAATATTATGCAAAAAATTAATTAGCTGATTGGAAATGTAAATGCACAATTATTATATAACATTTAATATATAATTTCTAGAAATTGAATATTGAAAACAAATTAAAAAAAAAACTGAAAAATGAACTTTCTAAAAATAGCACGGTCTTGCTATTATAGTTTATATAGATTAGTCATGTAATTATATTTTTTGGTTTTTATTTTTTTAAATAAAGTTTCTATACTTTTATATTTGAAATTAAAAAGTAATCTTTTAATGGGTCATTTTAAATTGTTAACGTATAAAAATAACTATTGAAACAAAAACTAGAAGTATATAGACTTGGTAAACAAAATTTAAATACACAAGGTTATGTTTTGAAATAAACTATGATTTGTTTTAAAAAATAAAATATGAAGTTTTTTTTTTAATTTAGGCTCTAAATAATCATTAAAAACTTATTAATTAATATTTATCAAATTTAAAACAAAAAAGTAAACAAAATTTTTATTTTAGTAAGAAATCAATATATTAAATAGATAAGTTGACATTTAATACATACTCGTATATGTAAATATATAGGAAATGATTCATACTTCCTCCATCCACCATAGCTTTAACACTTTAAATTCGACACAAATTTTAAGAAATGGTTGGTAGATTGGTTTTGAGTGGTGAAAGAGACCTCAAAAAAACAAATACTTTTAACAATGGCATTGCCTAATGTAGTTGATTCCACCCAAGAACTTCATGATACCTGAACTCAAATTTGAAACCACATTTTTTGCTACATAAATTCCATGTTCCTACAATGCGCACTTCAATTAGGCATACCCGATATCATACACAAACACAACAAGCCTACAACACTTTTTAAACTAGCCCACATCCTCCACATCAACAAAGAAAAATCCCATGGCCTCTACCGCCTAATGCGTATTTTAGTCCACTCCAAGATCTTCGACACAATCAAGATCTCAGGGGACGAGGACGAAGAAGAGGAAGAGGTTTATTCTCTCGCACGGGCTTCACGTCTCTTAGTAAGAGACGAGCCCTTGAGCTTTTGCCCCTTTTGCCCTCGCCATTATTAATATGATCATGGTGGATCCATTCCATCACATGACTGAATGGTTTCAAGATGAATGCCAATCTCCATTCTTCACGAAAAATGGGAGGGCTCTTTGGGAAATTGCAGAGAATGATAAGAATTTTAATAAATTGTTTAATGAGGCAATCTATTATTATATTAAAGCAAAAAAATTAGTATGCATTTTCCCGTCCAAACTACCATTTATCCCGCCAAAATGCATGCATGTTCAGCCTATTAATAAATTTATACGCCTCTATAAATTTTAGCGCACTGTTGGACTACTGACACTGCTACCAATTAAGCTTTTTTTTAATTATTATTGGTAATTGTACATATTTTTATATTTCAAACTAAAAGCAACATAATATATATTTAATTTTTACCGATTATTTACAAAAATGTGTCCATGTTGATTTATTCAATTATAGGATTTGATGAGTTCAAATATATGTATATTTACATAAAAAAATATACTTTCATATCCAAGTTAAATATATCATTCTAAATTTCTGATTATCAGTTTTTTATTTTAGATATTTAAAATAATAATTCTTGAATACCATTGTACAGAAACTCAATTAAATAATTGGATATTTGCAATGTATACGTATTTACATAATTAGATTGTGTATTATCACTGATCAATTGGCGGATAGGGTCTCGGGTAGTCAGTATTTTTTTTGTATGAATATAATGTAGGAGTGGAATGAGCAATAAGTGGAGTGTGAGTATCAAATCTTTCTCAAAATCATCCACACTGCCAGGTTGCGCCACGCACCCTCCCTCAAAAAAAAAAAAAAGACCCGCCACGCACCCCGCGTGCTTCATTTCTCCCATTATAATTATAATTATAATTATAATTGTAATTGTATAAATAAATCTCAATCCGAAAATCCCTCATAATTCCTGCAATTTTGCACTTACACTTTCATCTACCCAAAAACCGACTTTTGCAATAAACAAAATTTAATTTTGAGATTTCAACAGTTTAGTGTTATTTCAATCGGAACTGCAGCAATGGACAGCTCGGGTAAGTGTCATCATGCGTAATTTATGCGTGTATGCTTGTACTTGGTTAATGTTGAATGTGTGTTTAGGATTTTTTTAGAAATCGTGTTAATTGGTAATTGGTAATTAGTTCTGTTAATTATGTATGAGGATAATTAAGCTATATTCTGTCGTTTAATTTTGCGCATAATTGATCTGGTTCTGTTATTTTTAGGGGTTATTATGTTGTAAGTTATTTTATAAGATGAATTTGAAATTTGTTACAATTTTTGAGTTTAATTGTTTGTTCATGAAAGGTTGATGAATTGAGGTGGGAAAGAAGCGTAAACTACTGCTTTTGGGGAAAAAGGATAAATTTTCATTTTTGTTGAGATGCTTGATTGAGATCAAGATTATGCTCCTAATATGAAAAGTTAAAAAAAAAGAAAAAATGAAGATTATTGGCATAATGGTTCTTACTTCTTGTAGTGACCATTTGAACTCTTGTTGTTGAAGAAATTTGCTGAACTGATTTGGAAAGGCGATTATTGTGGTGAATGCAGGGAGTCATCCGGAGGCAACGGTGCCACCAGTCGAGGGTGTAGCAGGAGGTGGGACAGCATATGGATGGAGTGAAAGCGGCATACAAGATCCAAATTTGTTAAGGGGTTCCATTGATCCCCTGAAAGTTCATTCATCAGAATTAGTTCATGTCTGGTGCATGCCAAGCACAGCGAACGTTGGCCCACAGGACATGCCTCGTACGTTGGAGCCTGTAAGTTTGGGCATACTTTACTTTCTAGTGCTAAGGGTTAACTATTGTGCCCCTTTTATAGCTTTTGCTATTATGTCCTTTAGATTGGTTGTATCTAGTGCGAGTTTGTAGATTGAGGAGAATCTGATGTATGTAGGTGAATAGATTTAAAGACCATAAGATGTGCATAAAAATATTGTATTGCACCAACTATGAAGGGTATTTTACCGCTTATCTTCTCTTGCCTGCATTTCAAGATATGCATGTTTCGACAAATTTATGCATCCACTTTGTAGCTACTACTTCTACCAAAATTGGTGTTGCTATCATTTAGTTCCATATCAAGTGCATCGCATTGGGCAACATTCCTTTTTTGTATTTGTGATTGATTCACGACTACATCCTACATGCAAGACTTATTCTGCACAAATCAGTATCTCCTTGTCCCTGACACTGTTTTTGTTGAAGATATCTCTTTTAGCAGCAAGAAATGAGAGGGAGAATTTCCAAATAGCTATGCGTCCAAAAGTTTCTTGGGCTGGATCCACTGTAGCTGGAACCATGCAGATGCAATGTACTGATCTGTGCTCCACTTCTGGCGATAGGTTGGTTTCTAAATTATTCGAATTTTGTTTTCTTGTGGCGTAATTTAGAAAATTGAGGAGGCTAAAAGTTTTGGATATATGCAGATTGGTAGTTGGTGAATCATTGAAGGTGAGGCGTGTGGTTCCAGTCTTGGGTGTCCCAGACGCCCTTGTGCCACTTGAAGTGCCTGTGTCTCAACTGACCCTTTTTCCTGGGTACTGGAACATTTTTCAATTCATCAGTCGAAGCCTGAACTAAATGTATAATCCTCAAAACATTATTATTTCTTTGCAGAGAAACAATAGCTGTCTATGTTTCAATTGATGTCCCAGAAATCCAGCCCCCTGGTCAATATGAAGGGGAATTCATAATTACCGCTACCCGAGCTGACACACAGTAATATTCTGACCTTTTTGCTTCAGTCGTAGGCTGTAAATTCAAATATTAGTTTTTTTATCTGCTCGTCACAATTCTGATGTATTACAGACCTACTGCACAAAGCCTGAATAAAGCTGAGAAAAATCAACTGTACGAAGAATTAAGGAGTTGTCTTGACTTTGTGGAGCCCATTGATGGAAAACCATTGGATGAAGTGGTGGGTTCTATGGTCATTCTGTCAGCTGAGGGGAATAATCTTGAAACTGTACAGACCCTGCAGGCTGCTAATAGATCAATTTCTTATCAATTTTTAGGTAGAGAGAGTGAAATGCGCATCTTCTTCTTTGAGAAAAGTGCTACAAATGCCATCATTTTCAGATCTCTATGTAGATAATGGGTCAGGTGATTTAATGGAGGAGGATGCCATTTCAAACTTTTCAATCCGCGTGAAGCTAAGTTTAACAGTCTGGGATTTCATTCTTCCAGTTACGCCTTCTCTTCCAGCTGTTATTGGTGTATCCTTATATTATGCTTCCTGCAAAAGCTAAATTGTTTTCTATTTGATCTTCTTTTCCAAGTGTAGTTGAGTTCTCTATTTGACTGTTTGACAATCTTAATACTATTGTTCCCTTGGGTTCAGTATCTGTTGAACAGATCTGATTGACAGTACGGTGCAAAATTTTAAAGTCATGTGCTACCATTGCTGTTCTATCCTAATCTTATGTAGTTCTCCACTTTGCCAATCTTCACCGTTTTTCCCTTTGTTTCTCTATTCCACTGAACAGCTTGATATGATGTTAGTAGTCCAGATTGTCTTGGTCAATTGATCTAAATTAGGAGACACTAAGACTGCCAACATGACATGAGATTTCTGAAAATCGATGCATGTTGGCTATTGTTTGTACTTATATATTCTTTGCGAATTTCCCCTTTCATTCTTTAATTGTTTTTATATATTTCTTTCATATATGTATTGCAAACTTAAGTGAAAATGTAGACGAGGGTGAACTTCCTTAATGATAGATAGATATCTGATACAGTGATTGAGGACCGGTTTGGTGTTGAGCATGGAAGTAGCCAGTGGTATGAGGCACTGGATGAGCATTTTAAGTGGCTGCTTCAATATAAAATCAGCCCATACTTTTGCAGGTGGCGTGAAGGAATGCGAGTTCTGACTTACACCTGTCCATGGCCAGGTAATACACAAAAGATGTTTTAGGTCACAGTTTATTTATTACTCTTGATATTGTAACTCAACAAGAATGAATTATATATCAAGTATAATGTGTAACATCTGCATTTCTCCGCATTTAATTATTTTTTGAGGATATTAAAGTATACTTACTTCTATGGGACCCTTTATCTGGTCAAAAGTATGACTAATCTATTACTACATTCAAGACCTATTTTCCTCTTATTATATTTCTCTGACTCTGGCATGCTGCATTCCGGTCCTTGTTGGTGCAGCTGATCATCCGAAATCAGATGAGTATCTTTCTAACCCCAGGCTCGCAGCATATGCTGTACCAGATAGCCCAGTTGTCTCCTGGTATATATTTACTTGCTCCTTGGCTAAGTCTATCCTACTCTTTTTGTTACTTTATTTGATTATTTCATATTTGCCTTTTAATGTGCGTTAGTGGCGATACAGCAAAGAACTTTCTGCAAAGAGAAGTGGAGATATTACGAACAAAGAATCATTGGAGGAAGGCCTACTTCTATCTGTGGGATGAGGTGAGGGCATGAGATTGCCGTTTTCTGCTCAACTGAGTATTTACAGCTTCAATAGTGGCCTTTTGATTTTCAGGCTGGTATATGGGAGTGATAGGTCTGAACATGCATTTTTCTTGAAAATGAGGATTCGAATGGAGATTTTTGAATGATGTGTCTGGGTAGCAATAACTGAAGGAAATAGAGGACAACTGGCTTTTCTTATCCGTCATTTATGTTCTAGTTTGATCATTCTGGAATAAACCTTACCAATATTTAGACATACAATAACAATACATACTACCTTATCTTTCCTATTCTTCCTCTTTTAAGAACATTTCTACGTAAATGTTAAACAGCACACGCTTCTTTCTTATTTCTGTTCATATGCTGTCACATAATGACATAAGTTGAAGATATTACTCTTAAATGTGTTCCAGTCTCTAAATTCATGCCACGTTTATAACCACTTTATCTTTTACTTATTTCTTTTTCTTCTTCTTGGCATGTGTGATGTCATTTCCAGCCACTGAACCTAGAACATTATGAAGCTATTCGTAACATGGCAAGTGAGATTCAAGCTTATGCACCTGATGCCCGTATCATGACAACTTATTATTGTGGTGAGTATTTTCCTTATAACTTGAGGAATTCTTCAAAAGATTTTGACCTCCTTTTTGTATATCGAACATGATATTGAAACTCTGCTGGGAAAACGAAAAGATATTTTGAGCGAACTGGCATCAACTTAGATCCTGCAGTGCCTGTTGATTGCAACAGCTAATTCATCATTAATCAGTTTAAAAACACTTGATGGTTTACATATCTACCTGCAAATTTTCTTGATGGGCATAAGAGATTGAATAGCTTCTTCTGGACATTGTATCATGCACCTGTATTAGTTCTTAACTTAGTACTGTGTTGAGGCAGCAGAACTTTTTATCATGTAACATATTGCTCGTTCTACTACCAGAGAAAAACTGTTTGATACTAGCTAGAATGTTCCGTAATGAGTGTTCTCATTTGTGTTTCTTGATTAACTCAGGTCCAAGTGATGCACCCTTAGCCTCTAATAACTTTGAATCTTTTCTTAAAGTTCCAGAGTTTCTTCGTCCTCACAATCAAATATATTGCACAAGGTATTAAGTTTTTAACTTCTTTCTTCTAGGTTTAGTTTTAAGCATTTCAGCTTAATTGCATGTATGGCTGCTACTGAATCCAAACCACTCATCTGAAGTTTCTAAATTTTCTTGTTCCTCAAATATGCATAACGTCTTCACTCAGGTTTTTCTTTATCTGCTCTTTACACCTTTATGTTTGCTTTCAGATATAAAAGTATTTTATAGGAAATATGGTAGAGTTGACTTGAGATTGCTATTTTTCACAGCTTTCTTGGACTAGTATTAGCTTCATAGGACGATCACTTTCTCTTTTCCCCTTGCAGTGAATGGGTAATCGGGAATCGCGAAGATCTGGCAAAGGATATCATTGCAGAAATACAGCCTGAAAATGGTGAGGTAATGTATTTTAAACGTCTTCTACTTGTAAAGTCCATTCTTATTAGAAGAAATTGTTGATATAGATTTTTTACTTTTTCCAGAGGCATGTTATTAGCAATATTGTGCTACTTGAGTTTCAAACCTTTTTTCACTCATATATTAAAAACTTAATGTTGGAAGATTTAGAGTAGAATGTGCAACCTAATAAATCATCCTTTGCTTTATCAAGACAGACAATTAGGTTCTACTGTGTGTACCAGATTAGTTTAGACAGGTTGGATATGCAGAAATACTTATCTTAATTGCTCATGGAAAAGAGCAATGGCAGGAGATTGTACAGAGCTGTTCGTAAAATTTAACCATAAAAATAACAAATAAAAAAGTGATTATGATTTAACCAACCTTGGATACAATGTGCTGCATGTGACATTGTGACAAAAAAGGAGTAATTGCCAAAAACACCACTTCAACGTTTTTGCAAATTTTAAACAACCTTTTCATTTGTAATTTAATGAACTTTTAGTGTGTGTCAATTATAACACCCAACCTTTTATAACACTTAACCTTTTTCCGATGAGGAGAGTGCCAGCATAATCGACACTTTGGCTATATGGCATTATTTCACCTAATTATCAGGCAATGTAATGAGGAGAACGACAAGATTAAATAGAATCGTAATTCAATAATTAATGAATAAACTAAATGAAAACTGAAGCAAAGAAACAATCAGGAGAATTATATATTCACTTATGCAGCTTTCTTGATTGCCTCTATGTTGAGAAAGTTTGGCTAATTTTTAAATGTGTGATATTTGTGATAATCTCCTTTTTCTTGATGGAGAGAAGGCCTGCCTTCTTATTATATTCCTACATCTAGGATGCGACTAGTATCATGGATACTTTTACTAATAGAACATGGACCATTATGGCAAGGAAAAGTTTGATTCAAAAGGAGAAGAAGAGGCAAAATTTGGAACATAAATATTATTTGATTCATCGATCCTCACAAAAACCGGCCCAAGCGCGAAGGGCCGAATTCCAATCTGTTCTTAATCCCAGACAGTTTTTTCTCGTACGGATAAAAACCTCTTCTATTCTTCTAAACAAAACCCAAGCGTGCATAGAGGCAGCCTATGACAATTAAAAAGTAATTAAGCTACTAATTAGATAGCAGTAATAAATGACAGGAAAGACTCTAGATACGGTGCTGCGAGCTAAAGAGCGCGCCTTGCCCTCCTGGTGTAAACCAATCTGTAACAACTCCTTCCCCCTTTCAAACCGCCTTGTCCTCAAGGCGGAAATTCTGAAATTGTCTTGTCTATTCTCACATGCGGCTCATTAGGTCAGATCAGTCGTCATCGAATTCAGCAATGATAAACAGTTGCATTGTCTTACCCGAGCAACGATCCAATGGAATGTACTTCTCATCACTCTGAAAACACATTCCTGCGGCTCTTTTGGCCAAATAATCCTTGTGAGAAATGTGGCGACTAGCCCCACTTTTCATCTGATTCACGCTAGACCTCAGAAAGTTGCTTGAACCGGAAACAGGCTGATATTTGCCTTGCCTTCAGATGCTGTCACTGTAGGCAAGGACCCTTGGTGGATACTTGAGATGGTATGGCTGATATGAGGGTTCCATGGGCTTTGTGGAATGGCTGAATTGACTCTTATTTGCGTTTGTTTATTATTTGCTGGTATGAGCGCATTAGCATAACCTCAGTCAGCCCCAATTCACGCTTGATTTCTCGAGCTAAGTGGATTGTCTCAAATAAATCCTTTGTCTTTCTTGAACATATTCTCAACCTTATATCTTCACGTAACCCGCGCAGGAACATCCCTAGGCAATAGTGATCAGCAAGACCCTGAACTAAACGTGAAATAAAAAAGTTGACATACAGTTCTAGCCTGTTGGGTATACATCAAGGCTTTAAAAGTGTTGGCCATACATCCATAATAATTCCAGCTTCAAGCCTTCAATTGATCCCAAGTGAGATCCGGAAATTTGTATTGAGTCCATTGAAATCAAAACAAAGCATCCCCTTCTATTGCGATCAACTCTACTCCCCCCTTGCTTTTCTCATGTGGAGTTTAAAGTATTGCTTGGCTCGTGATATCCAAGCTTCGGGACTGTCACCTTCTAACATAGGCAAACTGAGACGTGCAGGCGCTGAATAAGCCTCGTGAGAAACTTGGAAACATCATTGAATCGCAGAGGCAGGAACCTAATTATTCACCGGACTGCCCGACTTCGAGGCAGTCTTTCCTGTGTCGGTTAGCAGAGTCGCCTCCGTGCCAAGGTTCATGGCAGCCTTCCAAGCAACGGGGCACGGTGCTGTTATCACACCAGTAGTCGTGCCTCCTCCAGCCACCGAGCGTCACTCAGCTCTCCCCGCCTGAATGTCTGCAGCGCTTCCTCTTTCCCACCATCATCTGACCTAGGTTATCCATCACCTCCAGAGTATCTATGTGATCGATCCTCGCCAAGCAAGACCGCCACTGTTCCAGTTGGGCCGAAATAGTTTTGTTCTCCTTCTCCAACACCTCAATTTTGTTGTCTATCTCCGCCCGAACAAGATTTCGAGTTTTGGGCATGAGTGATCCGGCCGTTTGAACCAATTTGTTAGAGTAAAGAGAACAACCAAGATTCAATAGAACCCTAATTCAATAATGAATGAATAAACTGAATGAAAACTGAAGCAAAGAAAACAATCGCGAGAACAAAGACAAGAAAGACTTGTCGTGCTAAAGAGCGCGCCTTGCCCTTCTGGTGTAAACCTGTCTCTAACATTATTTGAGGACGACAATAAAGTTAAAAATCTTCTTATTAGATTTGAAGCTACCTAAAGAAGTCAAAACTGTGAAATCAGTCCTAATTGGCTAATGAAAGAATTAGAGGATATTTCCAAAAGTGCAAACTTATATTTGTAAATTTGTTCCAAGTAATATTGATTGAATTTGATGTATGCTATTAAAGAAAAATAGTGCATGTAGTCAAATTGTTGGACATGCTTGCACTCTCTTGACTGTAACTGCTAGAGTATTGTAATTGCATCAGATGAAAGTTTATGGTATTCTCGCAAAATTAAAGAAAGGGCAAATTACAAAAAACCTCTAAAATCCTAGACATTTGGCCTCTGTAGAAAACAAAATCAAATTCCCTTTAAAAATCACATATATTACCATTTTGGTTCCTATCATATTACAAATTGCATCTTCTGCCATTGGTTGATTTAACAAAATTTGTTGATGTCATGTAAAAAGTTAAATATTTGAAAATCCCATTTGGGTCCCCTACATGACTATGCATGAGATATACTATAGCGAAAATGTCATGGTGTATGTGTAATATTTTCCAGGCATGCAATCAATAAAGTTTATAGAGATATATTTAAGTAATTGACATGTTTTCTTAATTTCATTATTATTTTTATTATATTATCAGTCTTGCATCGAAAATATGAAATATATACTTATTTTACATTTCTATTCTTCCTATTCATGTATTCACAAGAAGGTATGATAACATAAAAACACACACGTAATAAAAATGTCGTGCAAAAAATGTGAAACTTTTGTATTTTATATCAAAATATTAGAACTTATTTGAAATTTTGGAATAGACCATTATGTCTCTAAGACAATACAAAATTGTATTTCGATAAGTAACTAAGAATACAAAATACATAGAGACTTGGGTGTGGTTGGATAAAAAGTGACAATAATCTTGAAGAAAAGTGAAACTAATCCTAAAGAAAAGTGACAGTTTGGATCTAACTGCACGGTAAGGCCGACCATACCAAAGTCCACCTCTACAAAATAATCTAGATTATGCATTACGACTATATTTCAAGCACTAAAAAGGGTAATCTTATATTCCCTCTGTCCCATTTCATTGGTCGCAGTTACCTTATTTGGTCGTCCCAATTCAATGGCCTCATACCTAAAATAGAAACTACAATACCCCACAACACATAATAAAAAACATATTCATAATTCATAAATTGCAATTATGCCACAAAAAAGCTACTTTCTTCCTTCTCTCTCCTACTTGGTTTAACAAAAATGCTCTCTAAGAAGTTACTTTCTCTTTCCAACTTTATTATAAACAAACCGTTTTCTTAACATCTGTGCCGCGGCCTCTGAGACCATTGAAATGTGACGGAGGGAGTATATGTAATAGAGTTTTAGTATATTTTGCTCTGTAACATAGTATTAAAATATTTATATGTATGAATTAGAATATGAATTATTGAATTGAATCAAATGAAAAGAATTAATTTAATTAAATTTTGTAAACATTTTAATATTTTGTAGATAGACTAAACTAGAAAGTAAAAAAGAAAGAATATATATTCATATTCTTCCTCCTAAATCATTTTTAAAAAGCCTAGGAAACTCCCTGCTACCCCTACTACCTAGCCCCAGTCTCACCTACCTGTTCTGCTATGTGAATGCCCCCAATTGAGTGAAGTCCTGCTCTTCCTTCCCCAGCACATAAGTCTATACAGTCATATTCGTGAGGATGCTTATATATACACATAAAATAACACTAAGTCAAGAAATACTTGATTGTAATATACATTTCTGGATGTGTGTGCACGTGCATGCGGCAATGGAATTGTATGACTGTTGGGGAGGGAATTGTGAATATGATTGGGAACTGGGGTCGGAATACGGTAGGTGGATTGCAATTGTTTATTTCGTATTCTTTTCATATAAATAAGTATGGAACATTGGTTGATAATATAAATGTATATAAGGGGAAAAACAGACTTGAGAAAGTGTACTAATCTCTGTGTGGGTCTTTTAACATCTATTAACTTGAGGAAGATTCGAAAATTCGATATTATACTGGGTGATTTTGCGAAGCTAAATATGAATGATAGGTTTTGCATTTTGTCCCTTAAAGACCAAGTTATACTATTATATATCCGACGGTATCTTTCAGCTGCTGAATTAAGAAAGGATGGAAGCTGTTCCTAAACATTTATCAAGGGGAAAACGTAGGAGTTTAGTCTTAAATCCCTTATTGAATTAGACCTGATGCTATCTTTTTAATATTCCTGTAATAGTGTAAATGTTTATTCTGCACTAATCATTATCTTAAGTAGTGTATGTAGGAGATCTGTGAAGTTTGTTATGTTCTTTTATGGTGTTTTCCTGATTTATGGTTTTACGCCTTTATACAGGAGTGGTGGACTTATGTATGCATGGGACCATCAGATCCTCATCCTAACTGGCACTTGGGGATGCGAGGCACCCAGCATCGTGCCGTAATGTGGCGTGTATGGAAAGAAGGCGGAACCGGCTTCCTCTACTGGGGTGCTAATTGCTATGAGAAGGCGGCAGTTCCTAGCGCTGAGGTAACTTCAGGATATTAAGTTGACGTTTTTTCATGGCTCTAGAATCATCTTTCAGATCTGAGACACTCTTTTTTCCAGATTAGATTTAGGCGTGGCCTCCCTCCAGGTGATGGAGTCTTATATTACCCTGGACAAGTCTTCTCATCTTCAGCAGAACCCGTTGCCTCTTTACGACTTGAGAGGCTTTTAAGTGGTTTACAGGTAACTTCAATTTATTTTATTATCTGCAGTAATGGGTTAGCTGCTCCATTTAATGAGAATTCCATTCATTTTCCTGTTCTGGATTGTGCTTATTATGAGTTTTGTTAAGTTTAAAATTAATAGAATGTAAAGATTTGTGAACCTTGTGATTTCCTCTTCCACTATGTTTTTTTTCAAGTGATACTTGGATTATGATGGTCAAATCTGTTTGTATTATACTCCCTCCGTCCCGCTCATATACATATTTTCCTGTTACTGACACTGTTACTGTTCGGTACGGAGATTAAGAATAAGGGTGAAAATATAAAAAGTGGGTTGGTCCCGTCACTTTTGAAGGGTTAATTCTTTCCTTATTTGGAACAAGACAATTTGAGTGGGACAACCCAATAAGGAAAGAAAGACAATATGAGCGGGACGGAGGGAGTAGTAGATTGCGTCAAAGCTCATTGACAGCAATTTGACTTGACAATGAGACGTTTGGGTGCTTGTTTGACTATATTCTAGATTGTGCGCTCAAATGTGAACTTTGCTAGATTGCAAATTAGCCGAAACTTTTAAATTTTATTTATTGAATTCTCTTTCACAAGTCAGCTACTCTCTTTCGGTTTTATGACCATGCAAATCAGATGCTTTAATTCCGTACATTGGATTCTAGTATTCATTTTTGTTCATGGTTGTTGATGAGATATTCCTGAAAAATTCATTGTATTGAAATTGAATCTCTCTGGCTTGGCGTGTCGTGCAGGACATTGAGTATCTGAAACTCTACTCTTCGAGATTTGGCAGAGAGGAAGGGCTTCATCTGCTGGAAAAAACAGGCATGTATTCAGGTCCTGAGAGGTATACCCATGAGCACATGCCAATAGATGTTATGCGTGGTGAAGTTTTTAGGACATGTCAATCTCAAAGTAACTTCTAATTTCTTGAAAATTCGTAGTTATATAGCATCTTTCGCTTATAGGAGAATACTTTCTTTTTTTTTCCTTTTTCCCAGCTTATGGTTATTCGGTTTCTGAAGCTTACACATACTAAAGTTTGGAGAATACTTTCTTTTTTTCCTTTTCCCCTAAACATTCGGTTTCTGAAGCTCACACATACTTTTTAGTATGGAGAGAGGAGTGCCATTTCAATTAGAAAATTCTTGTGCAACTTTTCCCCCCTATAATTTCTTGGGTAGCACTGGCAAGAGACCTTAGTTTAGTTTTTGGGCAAGCATTATCTCGTTGCTCTCTCTCTCTCTCTCTCTCTCGTTTTACCTTTTGTGTTTGTTTATATACACTTTCAGTTCATGGTTTCTCTCTTTAATTTGTAAGGTATCTTATTTTTGGCAATATGGGATGAGCTTGATATGTTTGACTGTAACTAGAAGGTATTAATATTTAATATTATGTTTGGGCGTTTGCTACGCAATATGGGATAAGACTTGATATGTTTGATTGAGATATCTTATACATATAATTAAAATTACGTTTGATATGATGTATTAAATTCTCTGCAACATATAGTAATTATGGTAGGAGGATGAAATTATAGAAATTTATTGGTCGTTTGCTATGCAATATGGGATAAGACTTGATATGTTTGACTTAAATATCTTATACATATAATTAAAATTGTATTTGGTATGATGTATTAAATTCTCTTGCAACATATAGTAATTATGGTAAGAGGGTGAAATTATAGTAATTTATTGGTATAATTAGTTGGAGTATTATTTATACCACCTCATATCTGGTATACATAACAACAAAACTCAGTATAGTGTCATAGATATTTTATACACTATAATCACCCCTACCAAACGATATTAAATTATCTACAACATATATTAATTATGGTAGGAGGGTGAAATTATAGTAGTTTAGTCTAATAATAAAGGGTTAATTGTCCCTAAATTCATAAACTTAACGTGAATTTTGGTTTTTCTATAAACTATGAAGTTAGTTCTTAAATACATTAACTTTTAAATTTTTAATTTTTATAGAAACTAACCTCAAAATTACTTTTCGGCCAATTCGAAACACGTGTGGCATCAGATTTTCTAAGAATTTGATCGGTACGAATTTGTTTGAGACATTCTTGTCTAGGTTGACCGTCGGTCGTTTATGCCACTTGCAAAATGCGATGCCACGTGTGCTTCAACTTGGCTGAAAAGTAATTTTGGGTAAATTTCAAAAAATTTAAAAGTTCATACATATAGGAACTAGTTTTATACTTTACGAGAAAAATAAGAATCTATCTAAAGTTTATGGATTTAGAGACAGTTAACTCTAATAAATTAATATATGTTATAATTAGTTGCAGTGATATGTATATGTTACAACAAAAATTAATATGATACGTACGAACCCTTACTTTATACTTTTGCATCCTAATCATCTCTAGCAAACGATATGTGTGGCTTGTAAGTAGGGCAGATAATTTTCGACACGACACGATAATCCGACATGAATCGATACGAAATTAATGGGTTTGGGTCAAGTCTTATTGGGTTCAGATCCTTATCGGGACCGATAAGGACCTGAAATTTTCGGATCGAGTTCGGGTTGGGTTCGGGTCGGGTTCGGGTTACCCGATAAGGAATTATATTTTTTAATATTATATTTATTTAATTCAAATCAAGCTTTTAAATTGATGACATATTTATTTTTCCTTCCAAGTCATCAAAAGATATTAAATTTTTGAATATTTATTTATTTTTCTATTATTAAATTTTATTTAAAATATTTTTTCTTTTATTAAATCTTATTTTAAAGTATTTTTTCTCTTATTAAATCATTTAAATTTGGGTTCGGGTCATTATCGTGTTGGGTCAACCCGAATATTATCGTGTCAATTTCGGGTTCGTGTCGGGTTCGGGTTTAGTCATTTCGGGTTGGATTCGGATTCGGGTTGAGCATATCCTTAACAGGTCGGGTTCGGGTTGGGCCTTAACAGATCAGGTCGAAATTAGATCGACCCAACCCGATTGCCAGCCCTACTTGTAAGTGCATGGCTCTCCTAGCCACATATGGGAGTTCAATAATGAATTAATAATGCATGGTGGCAAGAATTCTTGTTGTAAACTGAAATTTGAAAAATAATAGCATTGAGTGATTGCGATCTTAATTATTCTTTGTAATTTGATCATATTTAAACAATGCCAATAATCAACTTTCAATTGCTTACACGTCCATGCATGATTTCGATTTTGAGTAAATGAACAAGACATGCATACATAGACTCGTTTAAAATTAGATTTAAATTCAATTTCTAAATAACATTTTATCGTGAAATTTATATTTTTAGAATATTAGTTTTATGTTCTAGAAATAAATTGACTGTTTTGTAAGGATTTAAATATAGAGAAAATATAGGATTACAACACTTTTGGGGAAAAATACACTAATAATAGCACCAATTTTTAAAAAGATAAATAATAACACTTTTGGACATTTTTGCCCTAATTCTGTTATTTCAATTTATTTTCATCTTTTTATTTGTTTATACGTATCTTCTTCATTTTTTTCATAAATGTCGACCATTTTTTTGCCGCCGCCGTGGATTTCAAAGTCGTCATCACTGACTCACATGGCCTAGTGGCCGTCGGCGTCTCCCTTCCGGCGACCTCCTTTCTTATGCGTAAAATCACATATTAAAATTTGTGAATTCACATATTAGAATTCGTGAATTCACAAATTAAAACTCGTGAATTCACAAATTAGAATTTGTGAATTTGTCAATTCTCGAATTAATAAGTTAAATTTGAAGAAGATGTACCGTGAAATCACAAATTTAAATTTGTAAATCACAAATTAAAATTTGAGAATTCACAAATTTTAATTCGTGAAAATTTGTGAATTCACGCATAATGATGGAGAGATGGTAGGATGAAGGGGTAAATATTAGGATTTGATTTTTAATCTTAAAACTGTTATTATACCATTTCTCCCTTAAATATAACTTTCTGCAAAATGTTTTACTAAAAATATTAATTTTAAATTATATTATATTTAATTATAATGAAATAAGTAAGCATAATATCTAAACATATATGAGAATTAATTCAATCTTTAAAAAGTATAAAAAATGAAAGATCTAATCGCATTTAGTTGACGAATATACCCTCCCCCCAAATCATGGGAGCTCATTAAGTGGTGTTGTAGTTTTGCTGCCTACATCGTTTTGAATTTACAGCTGCAACCATCGCTACGACGGAGGCGCGTGGCTCTCACGTTTACTGTGGGGATACAATTCATCCGACCTTCCGTAGCGGCGCCGGTCGGTTAATTACGACTTCGTTTGAGTTGCTGATGTTTTTCAAGTTGCTAATTTTATGATTTCCATTTTATTGATTACTGAAGAGGTGGAGATTGTGCTTTTTGATTGTGAATTTGCTTCGTTTTCTATTCCTTTTTATTTTATTTTTGTTTTTTTGTTGTTGTTGTTGTTTAAATGTGGCTATATAATTTGACAGAGAACAGAGGTGTGTATGAGTTCTTCAATGTAGTAATCTGTTTATTAATATTATTGAAAGATGTGAAGAGAGTATTGAACTTGATTTGGATATTTTTATTGAGAAAAATGATTGTGAACTATTTTTAAAAATTATTTCCGTTGTTGATTGTATCAACTTTAGTTTTTACTGTTTTAAGTTCCAAGTAATTTTCAAGTATCTATCTTGTGATGATATGTTTTCTATTTTTTTATTTGTGTTTCGTTAGTGAGAGCATAGTTAGGTGTAGGATTTCTATGCTGTAAATAACTATCGATCAACATTCTCAGAGGATGAAAAATACAATAGACAGAAATTATAGAAAAACAAACATACTCTGTCTGCTGAAAGTGAAAAATGCGAATGAAGCCGAACATAGTGAGAGATATTTTCCAATCTCACTTCTCTACTTGGGGCTTATTCACTTATGATCAAGCATACTATCTGACAAACAATATGCTCCAAGAGCAATAATCAAATTATACTTGTTCTGATTTTATGGTGCATGGCAAAGCTGAATTCTATTTTATGGAACTTATTTCTGCCCCAAATTTCACCCTGTACGTACCTAATATATTACCAACGAAAATCTAAGAGTATATGACTTTTTTTGTTCTGAGTTGTTTTTAACTTAAATCTGTCAGATTTCTTGATTCCCTGAACATTTACAGGAGAGGAAGCACTCTTAGTCACAGAGTTGCTAGTTGATGCAGTAAGAGTGATGAAATATTCCTTCTTTAGTGGTAATTGCGACATTACTCTAAGTAGCAAAAATAAAGAAGTGGAAAGTTTATCTCACACAAGCTAGAGAAATGTCGTTCAATTACTTCTCTGGGGTTCGTAGTGCAATTCAGCGTGGAGTCTGTAAATCAGTGTCTGGGAAAGATAGTGGAATCAGGAATCAAGTAGATTTTTTGATTGGTGAAGGAAAGATGTTGCTTGGCCACTCAAGGCTTGTCCATTCGATGCCATCTGGGATATTTTTTGACCTGCATGTACTTGTTCGACCTGTTACTGTTGCTGCTGCTCAAGCAAATTCACATATAGCCAACCAGACGAAGAATTTTTCAGATAGAGTATTTTCTCGTGCAATTTCAATATCTCCGGTTTCTGGGCCTTCATTTCAAGTTTGTGGGCATCATGTTGATTGTCGGCTGTCCAAGCCTAGTCGAAGCACGTGCGTTAAATCTGATGTGGCACCTATGGATGTCTGTGGACCCAGATCGGTTCCTGCTGCGTGCTCTATTAGTAATTTGACTTCCTTACTTGCTCAACCTGGTGTGGCAGCATATGACTCTTTCAGTTCTTATAGCAGAAGAAGCTTTGATAATTGTAGAACAGCTAGCATGTGCTTGAAAAATAAAGAACAGCCCAATAACAACTTCTTGCTCCGTGGATATTTCATGCACAATGTTGCAAAGAGGAGGGACTACACTAATCCATTTTCCGCATCAAAGTTTGAGGACCTTCATATCTCATCAACTTCATGTTCCACTGCTGGCACTGCTCGTGATTTGTCCTTTGATAACTCTCCAAGGGAGGAACAGGCGCAAAGTTCTGCCGATACATCTAAGTTGTATGTTCCTTTCAGTCTGTCAAATTTTATATTCATAAGAAGCTATACCTAAAACTATATGAGGAGGGAGTTCTTATGCTTTTCTGAGTAGACTCCTATGCTTTGTGCAAAATCGGTGATGGCTTTTTATATATTGAGTTAGACTAAAAATTTGATGTGTGTACATCAATTGCTTGTCATTGTTCCATTCCAAGGTAAAATTTATTATCTTTGTTTCTTTCCCTTTGCCTTATGTGGGCATCAATAGCTTTTTACTAGCTAAGTTCTTAATGCGCTCACCATCTCGAAGTGTGTTTTCTGTCTCTCTCCTCTCCTCTCTCTCTCACACACCCAACCTCCTCAAGTCAAAATGCATACAAACATATATGTGCACTAGTATTACGAGAGGTTGCAATATTGTCTTGCTTTGATAGCAGGTCCACTTGCACAACCAACACCCTAGAGAACTGTAGAATTGGCTTTAATCATTTTGTTTTGTTAGAGAATTGTGCCTGACCTACCTAAAATCAATTGACCTCGTCAAGTTTGTCAACCACCTGTTGAAGATGAGCAACCGGGCTTGTCCTCATAAATACCACTTAAAAGTTTTCGATTTAAGGCCTAACTAGATAATTTGGTGCATCCCTAGAGAATTAATTATTACGGTAACTCGCCTAACTTTAGTTAATGTTGATTGCAGGAATAAAACAGTTGACAAAACTCTGAAACTGAATTCAGGATCGTGTTACCTACCACATCCTGACAAGGAAGAAACTGGTGGAGAGGATGCTCATTTCATTTGCTCGGATGAACAAGCAATTGGTGTAGCTGATGGCGTAGGTGGATGGGCTGATGTTGGTGTTGATGCCGGGGAGTATGCCAGTGAACTCATGTCAAACTCAGTTAGTGCCATTCAAGAAGAACCAAGGGGTTCTATTGACCCGGCCAGAGTCCTAGAGAAAGCCTACACTAGCACGAAAGCAAAAGGGTCATCGACTGCTTGTATTATTGCACTCACAGATCAGGTATGCTTCAACATGTACTGGTGTATCATAGACATGCTGATCAACTACATTCATTTATCAAGTTATTAAAATTTAAGATCCATAAGAAGTTTATTCCCTACATTTTCTCCTGTTCACTTTTATTTACATTTTGTGCAGGGTCTCCACACCATTAACTTAGGTGATAGTGGGTTTTTGGTTGTTAGAGATGGATCTACAGTTTTTAGGTCCCATGTTCAGCAGCACGATTTTAACTTTACATATCAGCTGGAGTGTGGTAATGATGCAGATCTGCCTAGCTCTGGACAGGTCCCTTAGCTCATCGATATCTTGTACTTTCAATTTACTGTTCTGTAATGTCTTTGTTCAGAGAAAATGGACCCCCCCACCCCTCCCTTCCTCTTTAAGGTGTTTCCATGAAGTAATTTGAATTAATTCTGTTCTTACTTTGATATTGAATGTGGCATCACATTGGCAACTTTTGATGGAATTCTCCAGGGCGTTTTATAAAATTTATACAGACCTTAAACTTCTTTTTGAATCGATGTGCAATAACTGATTAATTGCTTCCTCTGTCTTATGAGTTGGATAAATACATCAGATACTAAATAGCATGGTGTGGTGCAGGTATCTACCGTTGCTGTTGCTTCTGGAGATGTCATAATTTGTGGGACTGATGGTCTCTTTGACAACTTGTATAACAGTGACATTACTGCAGTTGTGGTTCATGCTGTTAGAGCTGGCTTTGGGCCTCAGGTGACAGCACAGAAGATAGCAGCATTGGCACGTCAACGAGCTCTGGACAGTGACAGGCAGACTCCTTTCTCTACGGCAGCACAAGAAGCTGGATTCCGTTATCATGGTGGGAAGCTCGATGATATCACTGTAGTTGTTTCTTACGTTGCCAGTGATCATAATGTACTCTCTCTCTCTCTCTTCTCTCTCTCTCGCGCACTGACACATGCATGCATTCTCTGATTTTCTATAAGCCTGAATACACTCAATAGTCTGAGTAGATTTACACATTGCTTTCTTGTTATCTTATATCTCTCATTATTATTTCTCAAGTACATCAGTCATGCTGTCGTTCGTTATGAGCTAACATCATTTGCTGCCTTTTTTAATCTTTTAACTTTTTTAATCTAAATATGGTGGTTGCATCACATAACAACAGGTTCAGCTTTTCTGTTCTTAATTATTGATGTCTCTCAGTAGTTGTTGATAAGGCCTACCTGAGTAATTCTTCTTCAGTTGGTTATCCTCGTGAACTTAGTTAGTGTTTTGAATTGGTTGCTCGATCTAGATTCGAGATACTAATATGGTGGCCTCGCCCTAGGTGGTTTTCTACCAGGCCAAAGGGTAACAGAAGAAAAAGCCTCTCTTTCCAAAAAATGGTGTAGATTTCTTTCTCGTTTGCTTGGGTCTGTGCTAGAAACTCATGCATCGTCACAATCTTTATCGTCTGTAGATGCAGTTCCAATATTTATACTCTTAAGGACTCTCTCTGATTGTAATGCTTGTGCAGGAAAGCCAATCTGCCAACGCCTTCTGATTAGGGAAAGAGTTCGTTCTAGCTTGTGGTTTTCCTCATCATCTTCAGTGTTCAGATTGCTGTGTATCACCGAGGGCAACGCAGATCTCGTTCTACGACTGAATGCTTGTCCTGGTTAACCCTGTTGTATATATAATTGTTTTAAGCTTTATGTAGGGGAAGATAGTAAGCAACGGCTATATACAGAAAAATCAGAGAAGGGAGAGCATGTCCTCCATTTTTGTGTCAAATGTGAAATGGGTATTCATGGTTAACTTTTGATATTTTCGTTTAGCTAAATTTTAAATGTTTTTATCTTTTTTACCTTTTGAATTCAATGGTTAGATAAATGTAATAGCATAGCTACTCAATGATAGTTTTATTTCTATGACACGAATGATTATGAAGTTTACATGCTATAATTAATTAAGGTATATTATTAACTAAATTTAATATTTATATACTATAATTAATAAAAATATAATATATGTATATATATATATATATATATAATATACTAAAACATTAATTTTTTAATCGAAAATATTTAGAAAAGCTCAAGTGAGCTCGTGAAGCTTGAAGTATTTATTAAATAAAGTTCTAGGCTTGACTCGATAATAAACGATTCCCCTGCAAAAACATTTGTTTCACTCGAAATACGTGTTATTATGCTTTCATTTTTGTATTTTTAATGAGCAAACACCTGAAAATTTGACTAAGATTGGCTTTTCAATTGGTTTTACCAGTTGACAGTTTAGAAGATCTCAAGTTTCATCACAGAAGAATGAAGAATTTTAAAGTAAACAACAAGAAGTTTTCAGCTAGAGATTGGAATTTACTGCACTAGTTTCAAGAGTTGGTTTAAATCAAGTTTATTACGGTCCTATTTTCTTTTAAAAACTAATTATTGTCCAAAATTATAATTCACGGATATAGTATTTGAACATTTGATTTTGATCAAATATAGTTTTTTTTTTTTTTAAAACATTTGATCAAATATTTTGTCATAACATTTAAAATTTAACAAATTTATATATAACGTTTCAATATTTTTACAATAATATCATAAAGACAAAAAATACCTTTCTACCTCTCTTTAAATTGTGATAAGTACCTTGTGGATTGCGGTTCCTTGTGGTCAACAAGCCATCGACTATGATGCATGGATTCTTCTAAAAATACCATGTAGCCGTATCGGATTCTCGTAGAGTGCGATTCTAAGTCAGATTCGCCATGTGGCGTATCCTTCCAAATAAAAAATAAACTGTGAATCTCGTATGTGAAAGGAGTGCACGGGGTTGACTTTGAGAACTTTATTTGAATTATGACTTATATATTGGGATATTGATATTTAAATTGTTATTTTATTGCTTAATCAAATTACATAATTAAAAATGCTTAAGTTTTGGGTGAGAGAAAATGTGAATTACATACATTTGATTTATAAAAATTTAAATTTCTATATACTCCCTCCGTCCCACCATAAGTGGCTACATTCTTTTCGGCACGAGAATTAAGGAGAATGTTGTTTAAAGGGTAAAAAGATAGAAAGTGATGGGGTCCATAATTTTTTGTGAGAGGGGTATATTTCCTTATAAGGAAAGTGGCCACTTATCCTGGGACAACCCAAAAAGGAAATGTGGCCACTTATCACGGGACGGAGGGAGTATTTTATAAGTGTTACGTATAATAAAATATTAATAACTAGATTTATCCTTAACGAATCGCACCCTATAATTTTCAAAATTCCGTATCTCCATATCCGTATTGTATCGCTCCCGCACCCTCTCCCACGGCCGTCAACCACCAAAAGACAATTGTTTCCACGATTGAATAATGTAAACATAGACTACGTATTGAAATTTGAGTTTCACAATATTATTGTAAAAATATTGAAACATTATTTATAAATTTGTCAATTTTTAAATATTATTATATTATTGCAAATTGTCATAATACACGATATTTGTCATATTTTTTATTTAAAATTATTTTGAATTCATGACGGTAGAATATATCTCCATTAAACAGATATTTTGAAAAAGCTCCAAAAAAAAGAAGAAGTTTATAGTAGTATATCATTTCCTGCCAAAAAGTAGATGGTAACATGGTGAGATTTGTGTGCGTGTGTTAGTCTAGTGGTACAGTGGTTAATGTTCGGGCCAAAGGTCATGGGTTTAAGTCTATTGTCATGCGGCCTTTAAAATTTCTTGTAATGTTTGTTAAAAAATAACATGGTGAGATTTAATGCATCGACTTGACAAGGCCCCACCTATACTGCTCCATAAATAATACTAATTCCATCCATAATAAGTGTAACACATTGAGTTCGCCAAGAATTTTAAGAAAATATTGATAGATTGGGTTTGAATGGAAAAAGGGATCACCATAATAAATTATTGTGGAGTTTAAAATAAGTGTAGTGGTGGGGTCATTTTAAAATTGAAAGTGCTACACTTATCGTGGACGTATGTAAAAGAAAATTGTGTTACATTTATCGTGAACGGAGGGAGTAGATATAAATGTGGTTCGTTATTTATATTTAAGTATAGAACAAATATTCATAAGGAAAAAAAAGATTGTGAAGGAGATATGTTTTGTATCCAAGGGGACGTTATATGAATGATTAGATGATTAAACAAGTTCAAAAGTAATTAATCCATCAAAGTAAATGGTGGATTAACCTAGACTATTTTTATCTATCTATCCTATCACCCAAAGTAAACACTCCCTTATATTAATATTATTATCACGCAGAGGTGGTAATTGGGAGGATATACACGTTTAGGCAGTATTTGATAGGCCATATTAGCCAAGATTGCTAACATATCTGGGCTAATATAGTCGTTTGGTAGCCAAGATAAGTAAACGAGGAGTCCCGAGATTAACACAAGCCCGGTGCTATTTTACTATTCATCTTTAGGAAATACAACTCACCCAAATCCTTGGATTGCTATCCTCAGATCAATAGTGCATAAGATTATAAATGAAAAGACAAAAACACCCTCCCTCATCTTTTCCACCCTCTTCTCTCTCATCTGTCCTCCATCTCATTGCCGTCTGCAAATTCAGCAAAATTGTGATAGCTCCGTCGGTGTCGAGGCGGTAGGTGGCGAGCCGTAGGTGGTAGGCAGCGAGGCGTAGGTGGTGCAGATCTCACCGGTGTCAAGGCGGCGACCGCCGCTGTTGGGGAGGAAGGCGGGCCACACGGTGTAGAGAAAGAGAGGAGTCGAGAGAAGGACTTACAGGAAAATGAGGCGGCGGAGGAAGAAATCAGCGACGGATGTGGTGGTAGGTGGCGTGGGGATGTGGTGGTAGGCGGCGGATATGGTGGTAAGTGGCGGAGGAAGAAGGAGGCGGTGGAGGAAGAAGGTGGTGGTAGGTGGCGTGGGGATGGCGGATGTAGGATGAGGAAGAGAGAGGATATATGAGATAGAGAGGACAAATATAATAATTGCAGAGAGAAGAGAGAGGAGAGAGATACAATTGAGAGAAATAATTAATTTATATTAGGGGTAAAATTGTTATTTTTCACTTAATCTTATATGAGAGAGAGAGGACAAATATAATAATTGCAGAGAGAAGAGAGAGGAGAGAGATACAATTGAGAAAAATAATCAATTTAAATTAGGGTACCAAACAACGAATTTATAATATCTACATTATATATCTTATCTACCAAACACAAAGATACGATACCAATCTTACTTTATCTACGATACATATCTTGCCTTAAATATCTTATCATATCCTAACATGCCTACCAAACGAGGCCTTAGTTTTATTACTAAGGTGGAGATTGACTTTATTATGTGGAGAATTTTGTATTACTTTTTTTTTTAGAAGAAATAATTTTGTATTATTTGAGAAGAAATAATTTTACATAATACCAAGTACTCCGCTATAAAAATATATAATCAAATATTTTGGTGATACTTTTTTCGAATATATGAAGACGAAAAGTTGTGCTTGTATTTTTTTTCTTGGAGATCCTTTCGTTAGTTTTGTTATTAAAATATAAAAATGAAACTCTATTAATTTTCTATTAAATAAATATTGTGTATATATATGCCTAGTCATTTATGAAATTTGAGTTAGTCTTTTTAGTAGTTAAGAGAATTTTTTAGAAGAATTTTAACTAATTGAACTTACTCTCTTTTTCTCAGAATTTTTTTTTAGAGTTTATTATGTGAAATAGCTAATATGGAAAAAAAAGCAATATATGGCCATCAACTTGTAAAGTATAAAATTTGGCCAACAATTGCAATTTTGGACACAAATACCCTTAATGAGGCACGCGGGTCACGGGCGGATTCGGGTCAGTTTGGTACATCTGGTATGAATGTGAGTCGTTTGTGCCAACTTGCATCAGTAAATTTTCTGCTGCTATTTTTCTCTTTCCATCAATCGATGCTCCATTTTCTAGTGATTTAATCATTTTTCTGTTCCGTTCATCACCTTGGGAAGTTAATTCCGATCAATTACATCCCAAATTTCATTCAAATCTCCCAGATTTTGGGAAAAATCGGACCGTGATTCAATTTCTAGGGTCTTTCATCACCAGGCTGTTATTCTTGTTTTTCGACGCCGTCGCCAGTTGTTTTTTTATTTATGACGCCACAGTTGAGGTCGCCTTGATATTGCAACTCTGTTGGTGGTGGTGGTGAAGCCTCGCCGTCGTTCGTCGGAGTTATTTTCGTTGAGTGTTTCTTAGTTTGTTGTTCGCGATTTGGTACAATTGGTACAAATGGATTATATTCGTTCCAATTGTACCAACATTTTGGAACAATTGGAACTAATTAGACCATTCGTCCCAATTATACCAAAAATAAATATAATAAAATTCATTATCATAAAAAATATCATAAAAAAATCAACCTAAATATCATTAAATAAAAAAAGTATAAATTATAATAAAAATTGCTATAATATGGAATTTTTCGCAATTGGTACAGCTGGAACGAACGGGACTTATTTGTTCCAAATGTTCCAAATCTGTCCGTAAACTGCCCCGATCCATCCGCGAACTGACCCGACCCGTGCACTCCTCATTAAGGATAATCCTGTCAAAAATTGCAAATGTTGGCCAAAATTTATACTTTACAAGTTGATTACCATATATTGTGTTTTAAAGCCCAAAATGGCTATTTCAAAATTTTTCCTCATTTTTTTAACTAAGTCTTTCTACTACTATATTAGATTCTTCATTTTTTCACAACACGCTAAAGATTGATTAAGCATCCGTCAAATCTTAAATTAAGTTGGTATAATTTAATGTGAAAATATAATCTTTTATCTTATTATTTGGCTTTTTATAAATTACTATATCCCAAATTAAGTATGGTTAACACTGATTAAGCATGTCGAAAATCCTATGTGAAAAAAGGCAAAAATTCCTATACAACAGCTGTACTGTACATCCACCCCGCCCCGACCCGACCCGCCTCGGTCAACGTTGACCGTTGACATTTCGAAATAATTTAATTTAATTTTGACCGTTGACCCGACCCGCGAGGGGAGCCGAAGGCCTCGGAGCGAGCTAAAGGACATTAATGTTGCCACAATCATTATTTATAAATTAAAATCGAAGACGAAAAAAAATCGAATAAGTCAACGGACACACGTTGACCGTTGACAGGTCAATGTTTACTGGAGCGAGTCAGGTTGGGTAGGATGTAGGTGCGGCTGTATGCACAGGAGTGCATCTCGTGAAAAAATTAGCTCCACATAAGCTAGAACTCGTTCCAGCTTATGTTTAAATTGTTCTTTTTGCAAATATCATTTTTAATTTCATTCTTTGGACATTTTCAAAAGATTACCCCAACATATGGATAATTCCCCAACTTTTTAATTGTATTTTATGATGAACAAATCAGTTTTATCACATGACCATTTTCATTTAGCACACAACGTAATCTTCATATGATAAAAAAAAAATTAGAATTTTGTATTTCTATTATTATTTCCAGGAAAGAGACCCCATTCTCTATAAAGATGATCATCTGTATTAAATAAATTAAATCATATCAATAAGATACTAAGATCTAATATAAATATCAATCTCATGGCACGTGGGCTACAATAAAGTCTTACGTTTGACTGTTTGGTGAGTGATAATATTAATAATTATTACGAATTTAAACTCAAAAAGTAATTATTAAAGAATATATAGGTCACCCTGCCCGGCCAACATCCACTTGTCAAAAACTGATAAGCCAATTGAAAACAAACACGTTTTTCATTTTGTGATTTTCTCTCTCTCCATGGCTACAAATAGAAAAAAGAAAAGACAAACTTATAAAAAATTGATGTAGTTTTTCTTTTTTTAGGGTATAGTCCTCCGTACATGAAAACTGTATCATTGAGATCATCTTTGCCTTTTTCATAAAAAGTGTATCACTTTCATTGTTGTACATTATTCCATATAACTCCTTAAAAACATCAACCATACATTTCTTAAAGTAATGGTCCATTTTCTACTCAACAAACATCTACCATACATTTTTTAAAATGGTGGGTTCTTTCTCTCATCAACAAATATCTATCTAACATTTCTTAAAACTCGTACCACATAAATTGTGATACAAATTTCGTGGATGGAGAGAGTACGAATTTTGTCATAATCTTGTTCTTGTACAACTTTTATTTTACGGTTTCTATTTTTCTATTTGAGTCAAATCATAATTCTAAGATTTTAAGAGAAATCATTAACCTTGTTGATTAATAAAATCAATTTTACTTGGCCAAAAAAAAAATTACTCTAAAATTAACATAATCTAGTTGACAGATTTTAACAAATGATATGTTATTTTTCTAGGCATTTTAGTTGTAATTTAAGATATAAATTTTGATTATTTGTCTATTAAATAAAATAGTTCAAATTTTAAATTATTTTTTTATATTTAATTTTGACATTACATAGTTATTGTTCGATCACATAATAAATTTTGAAAGAGGGAGAGAATTATTAAATTATATTGAATCAAAAACCTCAATTAGGGGTGTAAATCAAATCATATATTTTGATTCAATTCGCGATTCGTATTCAAATTTTGATATTCATATTTGAAATTTTACAATTCGAATTCGAATTCAAATATTTTTTTTAATTGATTAGTTTTCAAATACTTATTAATAATTAAAATATTCGATTGATATTCGTAAAGATTCAATTAGATATTTTAATAATAATATAATTTTAATATATATTTATATAATAAGTTGATTATGGATTATATACTTAAATATTTAAATATAAGTTAAATGTGTTGAGGTTAATTTGGCCCATCTCCAAGCCCATTCCAAAATAAGGTCAACATTTTCCTTAATGCATATGTATTGCATTAACTCTAATATCTTGAGTGGTACAGATGTAAGTCGCAGTCTCTTTCTAGTTTTTCCATCTCTCACTAGTTTACATTGTCTCTTTATTCCATCGTTCTTACTATCGTTCTTCATCACATTCCTTCACAAATTTCCGACGAGTCCTTCTTCATCTCCTTCCTCTATTGATTCGAGTATTCGATTCGAATTCGTGAAACTATTAAAGTATTCGAATTCAAATCAAATTTATTATTCGACCATGATTCGAATTCGATTCAAATTCGTGAATAGTAATTATAAATTCGATTCGATTAGAATAATAATCGATTCGGTTCGATTCGTTTACACTCCTAGCCTCAAGTTCCAAACTCACCAATATCTTATAGGTCAAACTTATCAAACCAAGATTATTTCTCTTGTGTATTTGCAAAGTATTGCATAGAAATGAGGTTTTTATCCATTGTGCACTTCGAATAGAAGTTATAGGTTTCGGTACGAACGTGGGAGCTATTCACCTGGTGGGTCCTTTCTCCACTCAACAAACAATCTATCAAATATTTCTGAAAATCCGTGTCACTAAAATTGTGCTATATATTTCGTGGATGGAAGGAGTATTTTTTAGCCCAAAAATCTTATAGTTGGAAACTTGTCAATGTCTAATAGATCGATTATGTCCTATCCAATTTTTCAAATACAATTTACTCCCTCCGTCCCGTAGGTTGTCCCGCTATTATTGGTCCGAATCCAAAATAATAAAAATTAATCCTTTAAAAAGTATGGACCCTACTATTTTTCTATCTTTTACACCTTTTTCTCAATACATATATCCAAAAAATATGAGTCACAAATAACGAGACGGAGGGAGTACTTCGGATAGCGACTACGGTTGTTTGCCTTAACAACAATATTAATAATAATAATAACCACTACACTAATTTCTTTTTTTAGAATACCACAACACTAATTTCAAGGTTAAGTTAAATAGTAGTCATGTGGTTTTCTTAACTCCTAAGCCTTGCTCCTATATTAAATTTCTTCATCAATCAAAGAATTCCAAGAAACAATCACAAGCATGGACCGTCGTCACCACCGCCCCGGCGGCAACCACCACCACCCACCACCCCCTCCAGTCCACCACCACCCCCCTCCACCAGTCCACCACCACCACCCTCCTCCACCAGTCCACCACCACCACCCTCCTCCACCAGTGCACCACCACCACACGCCACCCGTAATAGTCTTCTCTTCACCTGCACCTGCACCTCCCCCCGTCGTGGTAGTAGACCACCACCACCACCAGTCTCCGCCGCCAGTCGTCCACCACAGCGATGACATCTACGGCAGACCCTCCGTGAAGATGGTCTGCAAGGCAGATACTTACTTCTCTCTCTCCATAAGCCATGGCAAGGTCATTCTTGTACGCTCTAATCCCTCCGACCCACTGCAGGTAAGCGATCAAATCAAATCTAATCTTTTTTATTTTTATTTTTTATGATTGTGTTTGAAATTGAAGATTGTTGAGATGTTGACTTTTTTTTTTTTTTTTTGTTTATTTCAGCACTGGATAAAAGATGAGAGACACAGCACGAGAGTGAGGGATGAAGAAGGTTTGCCCAGTTTTGCTTTGATCAACAAAGCTACTGGTCAAGCCTTGAAGCACTCTATTGGTGCTTCCCACCCCGTAATCTCTCTCTCTCTCTCTCTCATTTTATTTTATTTTTCAACTTTATTTATTGTTTTCAACAAATGTATAAATACTGTATATGCTATTTGACCGAGTCCTAGAAATTTTATGTGGTAAAAGAGGATGAATTGGAAGTTTTTGTTTGGTTAATTTGGTGTAAATTAATCCAAGAACAATTTTAAAATTCTAATTTCTTTCATAAATTATGAAATTGGTGCCTAAATGCATGAACTATATATATCAATTTTTTCGAAATTTCTCGCGAGACGGGGTTCGGAAAAATCAAAACTGACGCGGCCTAATTGAAACTCGCCACGACGTCGTTTCTTTCCTAGGCCACGCCAGTTACAATTTGGCCGGAAACGGTCTTGGGGAAATTCTAGAAAAAAATGATAGTTTAATTTGTGTATTTAGGTACCAACTTCATAATTCATGGAAATTAAAACCCCAAATTCTGAAATTGTTTACGATTTTACACCAAATTAACCCTACCTTGTGAAAAGTTTATGTTATCTTTATACCTCTCAACTCAAGCCAGAATCATCTTATATTGATATATATACAATTTCAATCCCAAATTCCTTTTAACAATTGCAAATTATATACTCTCTCCGTCCCAGTATTAGTGGCTCGCTTTTCTTTTTGGGCTGTCGGCCCGCTATCAATGGTTCGGACCCAAAATTGCAAAAATTAACCCTTTAAAAAGCGTGGACATACCGTTTTTCTATCTTTTACACCTTCTTCTTAATTTCCGTACCCAAAAAGTATGAGCCACTAATAACGGAACGGAGAGAGTGTTTTTCTATCTTTTACACATTCTTCTTAATTTCCGTGCCCAAAAAGTATGAGCCACTAATAACGGGACGGAGAGAGTATATTCTAATTCAGACTTATATGTAGATAACAAATCTTCCCATATCAATAAAATTCTATTGTGATGCAAATATATACTTTCATACAAACTACAAACCCCTGTTGTCACAAAGAACCACTGTTGCTTTAGGTAAAATTCTTTGGTGCAACAAATATTCAACCAAAAAAAAAAAAATCTTTGCTCTTAACTCCATAGTTATAATCTGGCATGCAGGTCCAACTGATTCAGTACAATCCTATTGTTCTGGACGAATCCATTTTGTGGACGGAGAAGGACTTGGGTGATGGATACCGGGCAGTACGAATGGTGAATAACATTCGACTGAACGTCGATGCTTTGAATGGAGAGAGGCGTCATGGTGGCGTCCATGACGGCTCCATAGTCATCCTTGAGAAATGGAAGAAAGGAGACAACCAACGTTGGAGGATCGACTTCCACTGTAAGTGATACGAGAATAGAAGACGAATGAATCTCATTCTAATTATGTTGTTTATACATGTACTTTGTTGAAGATGTTTTAATTCATTCACAACTCTCTTATGTATTCTCTAGGATGTGCTGCTGCTGTGTTCGTGTTCGTGTTCGTATGGTTTCAGTAACTTTTCTTTTATGATGTACGCACAATCTCTTCGCCGAAGCTTCCTACTTGAGCTGTTGCCGGCAGAAGTTATGTATGTATTTGTAGTTTCAATAAATATAGGGGTGTACGTCGTCGTTTCTTCATGTAATTTACATAAACATGTAGCTAATTTTATGTACGGAATTAATGTAATCTTATGATCCTAAGTTTACAATACGGTAACTATCTTTCTCAAGAACAAAAGAGGTTTTTAACGAGACATTTAGGGTGTGTTTGGTAAGTCATAGTATTAGCCAAGATTGCTAACATATTTTGGCTAATATGGCCGTTTGGTAGCCAAGATTGGTTAAGGCGGAGGCCCAAGATTAAGGCAAGCCCGGCGCTATTTTACTGTTTTGCTTTGGTGTAGGAATCGGGCACCTTTGGCCCGATTGGTAACGAGCATGGATCAGTAACCCCAGAATATATAACTTACGCCCAAATAACCCTCTCTCCCGTCGGTTCCAATGAAGGCGGATGAAGGTTGTTGAGCTAGACGGTCTGGATGGAGATGACACGGTAGGGGTCGGAGAGTTCCGACCGCGCGCGGCGGAGGGAGGATCGGAGTGGCGACGACGGAGACGAGGGGTGTGGTGGTGGTGGCGACAGAAGGAGACGGGGGTGTGGTGGTGGGTTCTGCAAATTGGTGACGACGGAAACGAGGGGTGTGGTGGTGGTGGTGGCGGAAGGAGACGAGGGTATGGTGGTGGTTTCTGCGAGTGAGAGAGAAGGGTGAGAGAAGAGAGAGCGAGAGGGGCATGGTGGCAGGTTGTGGGCGTAGGCGGCGGCGGATGGTGGTGGGTGAAAGACGATGGGAGAGAGAGAAGAGAGGAAATTAATTCAAAATTAAAAAATAATTAATTATGAGGGATATAATTGTAATTTTTCACTTAATCTTGAATTTAATCTAGGGTACCAAACAACTAATGTATGCTATCTAGGTTTTAAATCTTATCTATCAAACACAAATATACAATAACAATCACCCCTTATTTACTATATTTATTTTGACCTTATCTATCTTACCTTATCCTAACATACCTACCAAACGAGCCCTTATAATATTGAATGATTAAAACTTCAGTTTCTAAACTACGTCTAGCCGCGGGTTTAATACTGTTCGAAGTATTGACTTTTTCTATCCTTCATCTCAGACTAAGGACCCGTTTGGTAGGGTGGATTAAGCCAAGATTGCTTAGCTATCTAGACTTATCAGGCCGTTTGGTAGGCAAGATTACTATCACGGGCGGCCCGGTATTATACCCGGCCCGCGTTTATTTCACTGTTTCCCTTTAGAAGAGGTATCTCACCAAATTGGTGAGATACCATAAATCTCGGTTGAACAGTTCCAAATTTGCCCTCCTCTCTCTCTCTTTCTCTCGCGCGCTCTCTCTCTCTCCCTCGTCGCCCTCTCTCTCTTTATCTGGACAGAGATGACACGGTGGGAGTCGGAGACGAGGGGTGTGGTGGTGGTGGAGGCGGAAGGAGACGAGGGTGTGGCGGCGGAAGTAGATCTGGCGGTTTACATGGTGGTGATGCTGGCGGAGATGGGTGGCGGCGGCGGCAGCAGCGGATGGTGGTGGGTGAAAGATGAGGGGAGAGAGAGAAGTGATGAGATGGTGGTGGCGGAAGTAGATCTGACGAGGGTGTGGCAACGGAAGTAGATCTGGCGGTTTACATGGTGGTGATGCTGGCGGAGATGGGTGGCGGCGGCGGTTGCGGATGGTGGTGGGTGAAAGACGAGGGGAGAGAGAGAAGGGATGGGATGGTGGTAGCGGTGGATGGTGGTCGAAGGGATGGGATGGTGGTGGTGGCACGAGAGGAGAGAGATGGTGGCGGGTTGTGGTCGGCGGTGCTGGTGGTGGTAGGTTGTGCTGACGGTGATGGTGGTGGTAGGTGGCGGCGGTAATGGTGGTGGCGGGTAGGTGGCGGTGATGGTGGTGGTGTGATGGAGAGAGAGACGAGCGGCGGCGGTTGAGGGGCATGGTGAAAGAAGAGAGAGCGAGAGTGGTATGGTGGAGGTTGTGGGAGTAGGAGGCAGCGGTGGCGGTGGCGACGGAGGATATAATTAATTCAAAATTAAAAAATAATTAATTATGAGGGATATAATTGTCATTTTTCACTTAATCTTGAATTTAAACTAGGGTACCAAACAACCAACTTGTTATTCACTATATTTATCTTGACGCTATCTTATCTACCAAACACAAAAGATACATAACAATCACCCTTTATTCACTATATTTATCTTGACCTTATCTATCTTACCTTATCCTAACATACCTACCAAACGAGCCCATAGTAATAGGTACTTGGTCTTCAGTACTTATTAGCGTCAGAGGGAGGATATGGAAAGTCAATACTTCGAACCATACCTCAAATCAGTTAAAACTAGAGCTGGCAAAAGACCGGGTTGGGCCGGCCCGGTCCGGTCCAAAATTCCATCGGGCCTAAAAATTTTGAGTCCAGCCAGGCCCGAAAAGATTTTTATAACGCAAATATTTCGGGCCGGGCTTGCCCAAGCCCATCGGGCTTTTGCTCCTTTTGGGCTAGCCCGGCCCGGCCCAAAATCTCATTGGTCATATGATTTTAAAACCCAACTCGGCCCAAAATTGGGCCGGACCGGGCTCATTTTGCCACCTCTAGTTAAAATCATGTTCGGAACATAAATCATTTGCTCCGGCCAATTAAAACTGATTTGAGGTGCATGGCATCGAAGGTGGTTGGTGTGGTTGGTGTGGAGCTGAATAACTTGTGCCCAACATCTTAATTTAACCATGCTATGACCAATACTAATATAAAAAGAACTTTATTTTATAAAAATTGGATTGCCAGTTATGTCCCTATTACATGATTAATTTAAGAACAATAGTATAATATATATGATATATTATGTTTAAAAGAATATAATAATTATGAAAAAAATGTAGTATGTTTTCTAAAAATTGCAATGCCTATATTATCCCTTTTAGATACTTTTTTTAAGAACAATGTCGTTTTTTTTTTTAATAAATTATAGTATGATATACCCTGATATTCATTTAAATTATTATCTTAGTATTAATATAAGGATTTTATTATACAGCTATATTATCCCATACTACAATCAGTATAAGGTTAATAATGTAATTGTGAATTAATATTGATAAAAGTTTACATTAATTAACTTAATAGTTTAATAGTTATCATCATGTAGTTTTAATTAGTAGTTTTCATTTTCGACAAAATTTTCTTTTCCACAACATTTCTTCAAATTTCTTTCACTTTATTTTTAGATTATAAAAAACAATGAACTGTTTAATATATTTGTGTAATTTTTTTATAGTTAAGAGTTCTTTTTATTTATAATATTTTAAATGTCATGTAAAACTTCAATTTAGAAATTTAAATTAATTTATTTTATGAAAATATACTATTATTTCTCTAATGGTTAGTACAAAATTAAGAGTGTAACTTATTCGAATCAAACTAAATCCATCAATCTTAAACTTGACCTATTTATTATCAAACTTATTCAAACTTAATTGCATAAACAAACTTTTTAAATATGTAAATATAATTATTTTATTTAAAAAATAAATTATTTACTTTTTAAATTATTTTATATATTAAACTCCTTTAGCAAACAAATATTTATTAGATAATGACATAAAATATACTCCATCTGTCCCAAGCAAGGTATCTCTTTCTTTTTTCGTCTGTTCCAATAGCAAAGTCCCTCTTTCCTTTTTCGTCTGTCTCAATAGCAATGTATCATTCTAAAAATTGAAATAATTAACTCTTCAACAGGTTTGGGACCTACCACTTTTTATCTTTTTACTCTTGTTTCTTAATAATCATGCCCAAAAGAAATGTGACCTTGCTATTGGAAATGAGGGAATATCAAATTAGTCAAGTGTTTAGTAATGAGCTAACATGCAAAGTAGTGTCAAACTCAAATGTATCTCGTTTATGGAACCTTCCACTCTCATTTTTTAGCTCCCAACTATGAGAATTTCAGTCGTACGTGCAAGCACACACTCACAAAAATCAGTAAAAATAATTGAACATAATATCAAAACACCGACAATGACGCTCACGAAGACAATAACGATAACAACAATAAGAATTGAAAATTTAGACTTTTAAAAATTCAGATTTTAAAGTTGAAAATTTAGTTAGTAATATGTCAAAGTTTATGAAATGGAATTTGAAATCAAGTTACCAAAAAGAGCTTCAAGCTCCAAGTTATAGAATTCTAAAATATAATGTATTATAAATATATATGTCTATATATATATATAGGGGATGGTTATAATAGAAACATTTTCCCATGTGTTAACTAAAAATAAATCTAGACCATCAATTTTAAAAATTTGAATGGTGTTAGATTAATTAGCAATTTTCCGTGATTAATTGTAAGAAGGTCTTTATTGTAAAACAACATCAATTAGTATCTTCTAAAGATTTGTACATATTTAATATTTGGAGGAATCTCTATGTAATATATTTCGTTTGTCAAAATTACTGGATATTCTATTATAACTTTTCAAATTACAATATTCCTATTGATGGATTAAACATAATAATTATTGTTTCTTTTTGTATTACTTATTGTATTTTAATTAATTTATCATTGTCAAATATATTTAGTATTGCGTTATACTGCTTGTTAGTGATTTGTAGCAAAATTAATAATGAATTTTTTATTCTTATTGCTTTATAATGATTGTTATGCATCTAAAATATTGTCATTGTTTTTTTATGCATTACTTAGTGCACACTATCTGTTTATTGAAATGATTGGATTAACATGTAAACAAAAACGAAAAAATGTGGATGCAGGCTCAATCAATATTTATTGTTTTTTTATTACTTATTGCATTTTAATATTTATTGTTCTTTTTTGTATTACTTATTTCAATTTAATTGACTTATTATTGCATATTATGTTTTTTGATTTCTAGAAAAATTAGTAATGCATTTTTTTCGAATGAAATTTAACATCTAAATTTTTAAAAAAATATTTACTGTTTTTTTTTTTGCATTACTCATTGCATTTTAATTAATTTATCATTGCATAGTATTACGTTTAGTATTGTTTTATAGTACTGTTTGTTATTGATTTGAAACAAAATTAGTAATGCATTTATAAAAAAACTAAATTAATTTGTATTTACTTATTGTATTAATTGCATATTACGTGTTGTATTGCTTTATAATGTTTGTTATTGATTTGTAGCAAAATTAGTGATGCCCTTTTCTTATTATTATTTTATAATGATTGTTGTGCTTCATTTTTCAAAAAAATAAAAATAAATATTTGTTATGCATGTAAAAAAATCGCGGCTCTTCAAAATTAATTATTTTTTACATATAAAAAAAAGAAAAAGAAAAAAAGAAAATGTGGATGCAAGCTCTATCAAACAGTTACGTTATAATCCCATGAAATAAGGAAATAAACATTTTATTGTTGATGAGAATTATATACGGTTCCCACAAAAAAAGGTGGGCAATATGAGATAATACTATTCTACCCCTATTATTTATTTTTAATTATCCGAAAATTCAATAACACACTATAAAGATCTCATTAATCTACACCCTTTATCTTTTAAATGGACGTCACATATGAATTCATTTCTATTTGATCTCATATATATAGAATTGATATGTTGAGCAACTCAAATTATATATATATATATATATATATTTATTTATATATGAACTTTTAAACAAATTATATAAATAGGTTCCTAGAATTTTATGTTTAGCTAATAATAGTTATTGGATCAACTGTGTGTTCGTAAGATCTTAATCATTAATATGAATAGTCCCCGAATATAAATAAAGATGTTTGACCCCATTTTGCAATGCATTGGAAAAATGTTATATAAAAAAAATCTTTTAAGGTTTTCATTTCTTGCGGTTCAAATAAATTTATAAATATATATATGTATACACATATTTTTTTTTTCACAAAACATAAATTTATTTATGGGTTAAGTATCAAAAAATCCCCTAACGTACGTTAAAAAAAAGTCGATTTTATCATTTTTTTTCTTTTTCTTTTCATATATTTTTTTCCTTCTTTTCTCAGTGCACGTTTCCTATAAGAACACAACCATCACGCCTCCTGTGATCCTGCCGCCTCTATTTCCGGATACTTAGAGCACGGTGGCTCTGTCGTCGCTAGGCGGAGCTCCAGGGCTGATGCCGATGGCGACTAAATTAGGAAACACACTGGCGATGGACGAGGCTTTAGGGGGTGGTGGGGCTGAGGCTTGTATATGATTTTGCAGTTGGATGATTGGGATTTATGCCGGTTGTACCAAAAACCTTCGAGGGTTATGACAAACAATTAGCAGAATCGGGAAGTAAATTGTGGTGCGTAGTAATGACAATGAGAGTAGGAAAACCGCTGATGTTGATGATATCATAGTAAACAAGTATGAAAATTTTCCAGTTCCGTACAACCAATATTCTTGTTCCTATGATTATCACGACCCGTTGATCAACACTATTAATTTCGGAGATTGGTCGATTAATAATTCACTGCTTCCGCCCTATGACTCAATGGAGTATCCTGTGGTGATAAATGGTGGTAAACTTCAGTCGTATATAATTACGACCACTATGGATCATGAATCCAATTGAGAATACATATACTTACATGTCCAAGTTTCCCCGTCAGCACCAACCTCAGCCCCTCCACCCCCTATGTCTCGTCCATTGCCAACGTGTTTCCTAATTCAGCCGCCATCGGCACCGGAGCTCCGCCCATCAACAGCGACAACCACCGTGCTCTTCATATCCTGAAACAGAGGCGGCAGGATCATGGGCGGCATGATGGCCGTGTTTTTGTAGCAAATGTGTGATGAGAAAAGAAAAGGAAAAAAAAAGTATGAAAAGAAAAAAAATGATAAAATCAATTTTTTTAAATGGTGTCAACTCTTCCGTTAGACGAGGGGTGATTTTCACTACTTATAATTACATTGGGGTGCTGATAGTCCCCAATATTTCATTAGGGATATATCCGCGCTTCAGTGTTTAGAAAGTTTCTTATACTTAACCTTTATTTATTAAAGTCATTGCTTTTATGTGCAGACGGACATGTTTTTTTGCTAGTACTTTCATTGCTTTTATGTGCAGGCACACATATTTTTTTGCTATTACTTTTAAAATTCTTCTTGGTACTCTCAAGTAGACTACTTGTGACTGTTGTGTGAATGTGTAGTGTTAGATTTTATCTCTTTATTTATTGACTAGTTGTCAATGAAATTCCATATACATAAATTGGTTCCACATGTCCAATTTTCTATCGGTATTAACATCCCTTAGTTTGCCTTTCTTATAGAGAAGGAAAAATGGAGAAGCACCTACCGAGAAACTCAAACTATGGATTCATTAAAGGTTTTTTGGATTCAATAAAATATATGGTGATGTTATTTACAATAAGTAGAAAGAGACATAGCAATGATCGGAGGTATGTCGCATTTATCTTCCGCTGCAGAACGATTTATGTTAAATCGATTATGTTTATTTTTACATGTAGAATCCAATTTTGTGGAGAGGTCGTAATTTATGGGATTTTATTTATTTATTTCGCACAAGCCATCATTCTATTCTAGGTACAAGATCAATCTTTCCATGACTATTTAATGTTAATGTCTAAAAAAATTTTGATGGACCATGAGTAAAAAAATCGAAGAAACCGAACCGATCGATAAACCGTACCGAAACCGTCCCAAAAATACGGTTAATCGAACCGACGATACGGTTAATTTTTCTAATTTAACCGTTGGTACCGATTCGATTTTTGGTTTTTATTTATAGAAACCGGTGGTTAACCGAACCGAACCGATACTCATGAAATATTTATAATTTTATTATCTATTATATAAATATTACATTTAATCAATTTTATTTGAATACTATTTTGTTCTCCTATGTGTTTATTCTTCCGAACTAGATGTAACTTGATTATCCAATTAATCATTTATTACACTATTATTATATATACTTGGTATATGAGATGTGTTAAGGTATTATTATTATTATTATTAGTTTATTATTTGTATTTTTATAAATTATGTGAAATATATATATATATATTAGAATAGGGGATTTTTTATACTATGAATTAAAAAATTAGAACCTTCTTTTATTATTGTTAACCGTTGAATAATTAGTTAACCGAACCGATTTTTAGGTTAACTGTTATAGCAGTTTTTAGTTGTTATTTATGATTTTTTAGTGATTAACCGAACCGATTTAAAACCGTATGATCGATTTTTTTATATCATAAATGGTCGGTTAACCAAATCGCGCTCACCCCTAGTTATCGGAGTTTGTGTGATCAATTAAAAGCCCGAAATGTTTCCATGGACGTTGGTCCTTTCGTTGAATGAAATTTCTTGTCTAAAAAATAAATTAAAAGCCCGAAATAAATGGGCCCAACTGATAATCAAAACTACCGGCCCATCTCTCTGTATTCCTCTCTCTCTCTCTAATTCTTCTCTTTTCTCTCTCTTCTCTTGTGAACATCCCCAAATCTCTCTCTCAAATCCCTAATCCTATTTTCCTTTTTCTTTTTCTTCTTTTTTTTATTCTGTTCCCGGCGAGGAACCACGACCGGTAACCCTTCTCCACCGCCTCACTCCAGTCTCCGACTTACTCCAACTCGACAGACTCAGTTAAGACTCGTCTACATTAGTCGCCAGGTACCGTCCCAGTTTCTCCATTTCTATTTCTATCTTCTGTTTCTGATTTCGTTTCAAATTGTAAAACACATATTTATTTGCGGAAGACTGGCTTATGTATGTGTGTGCGCTTTGATGAAATTTTGTGTTTAAAGACAAAATCTTTGGGAAATAGAATTTTGTTTTTTTTTTTTTGTTTTTAATCTGATTATCTTAATATATATTGATGGAAAAATAGATTGTGCTACTGTGTTGGTTTACTGCAGAAATCAAACAATTTGTATACAGAGTGAAACGGGTGATATGAGTGTTCGAATTGTTTAGATCATGTAAACTTGTGAATTATATGAGCCTTGTTCACTTTATTCAAAACACTAGTTCTTTTCCAGTTTTTTGCTTTGGTTGCATGAGCTAGTTCATGTTTAAACATAGTTTCCTATATTGAATGTTAATGTTAGATTTCTTTTCTTATTAATCTGGTTTCTTTCACGAATTTAAATTATTCTTTTTTATGTCTCTTTTAATTATGATTTAACTTTATTGTTCGTGAAGTTTATAAGCTGCTGCATTATGATTATAAAATGTAAGATCATATTCTAGATAGTTAGAAAACCAGCGTTTGAAATTGTTCGTTTATTATGTTAAATGAGTCTAATTTGAGATTGGGCTTATTACACATAAATATGCTTCTTAAGCATATAGAATGAGAAAACAAATCAGCTAAGTTGAAGCTTGAAAATAGGCTCACAAGTTAACTAGCCAAGTACTATCAAACTCGAGGTTTGGCTCATTAAAGTTAATATCAATCTTGAATGAGCTCTTTTCTGAGTGGGACCCTAATAGCTCCCCAGCAAATGGCTCTTAACAGCCCTGCCTGTCAGCCTTAATAATTACCTCAGATTAGACTTCACCAAGTTCTACATCAACTCCAGCTTTGCACAATGAATGATAGGAGTTACGGGTTATCGTTTTGCTTTCGTTTAGCTTTATTTTGTAGGATGGATTTGGTATGTATACTTCTTCGCATATGGCTTATCTGCACTTCTTTTTCTCATTTTAATTTCTATACATGTATGGCCAGACGTGAAGAGGAAATTGAACTCAGTAGATATAACTTCATTGTAACTTTTTAAATTTATAAATTTTTCTTTGAAGAAGAAGTCTAAAGTATCAAGAAATTTAAAAAAAAAAAAAATATGTTGTTCTGCAGCGCATTGATTCTGAAGTGTTTCTAAGCATCTAGTGATAATGGAGGAGTCTCAGAAAAGAAGGGAAAGGCTGAAAGCAATGCGAATCGAAGCTGCTGACGCAGCAGTTGATGCCGACACTGATACATCAGGATTGGCACCCGGTGGCCTTTCAAACCCTTTTGCTGAAGGCGAAAGTGCTTCTACTCCAACTCAATATTTTTCTCCAAGATTTGATTATTACACTGACCCTATGGCAGCATTCTCTGGAAGTAGGCGGGATAACATCACTCCTCAGGTCACACACGGACGCTCCAACGTGCTCTCGAGTAATTTTTACTTATGTTCATTTTCTTTTTTTCTTTTTTTTTTTCTGGTGGGGCATAGATGGCAAGCTTGTTTTTAAATGAGAAAACGTTTGCTCTTGGTATTGAATATTGCTGATGTGCTCCTCTGCCATTAGTAGAGTTGATAAACTAACTAAAATGCAGGAACTAAATAGAGTTGATTTATATTTTTGTATACATGCAAAACTGGGAAATTTCCTTGTATTGTAAGCTGTTTGTAGCCACTATGAAAAGCCATTGCATTTTAGCCAAGAGAAAGTTCTGGTGTTCGAATGCTCGAGTTTATTGTGTTAGTATATCTTTATTTATCGATTGCCGGTTCATGTTTCCAACAGGACCTACAAATCAAAGTATGACTCCAGAGCCACCATATCAAACTCCAGGTGTCAACCCTCCTGATCAAAGAAAATTCCAAGTCCCAGGAGCCCAGTTCAATCAGAGTCCTCTTGGGAGACCGACGGGATTTGCTACCCCTTCAGGTAGACCACAAGGTTATCCTCCGTCCAGGCAGCGCTTTTAGTTATACAATCCCATCAAGCATGTCAAGCATTTCATAATGGCTACATACAGCTTGAGTTGATTGTGTTTGTGGATTCTTCTTTTTTATCAATTGCCTATTCATGTTTTCAACAGGACCTATGTATCAAAGTACGACTCCAGAGCTACCGTATCAAATTCCAGGTGTCAACCCTCCTGATCAAAGGATATTCCAAGTGCCAGGAGCCCATTTCAATCAGAGTCCTCTGGGGAGACCGATGGGATTCGCTACCCCATCAGGTAGACCACCACCAGGTAATCCTCCAAATGCCTGGGGTGGACCAGGCGGCGCCTTTAACTATACAACCCCATCAAACATTTCAAGAGGTAGTAATTTCGGCAACCCTAGCTTTGGACAGGAGGATTATTCTTATCATGGCAGAGGCAGAGGTCAGAGGCACTACAGTAGTTCCCATTATGAATCAGGGCGTGGGGGCAGCAGGTATCCCGAGTCTGGTAGAGGCAGGGGTCGATCATTTGGTGCAAGAATGGGTGGTAGGAGAGGAGGGTCGCATGAGTCCGTCTCAGCAGAGGTACGGCCAGATTTGTATTACAGAAAGGAAATGGTAGAAGATCCATGGAAGATGTTAACTCCTGTTATATTGAAGGATACTCGCGCCAAAGACACTGATAAGTCCTGGCTTCCAAAATCCATTATCGCGAAAAAAACTAAACTTTCGACTGAAGTTCCACAGACGTCAATTTCTCGGCAAAGCCTTGCACAATATCTAGCTTCTTCATTCAGTGACTCAACCGACGAGCCTGGTCATAATGAGCCGAGTACATGAGGAGTTCGGTTTTTGGAGCACAGGTGGTATATCTGTGGAACCATGAAAGTATCTGGTGTTCTGATCAGCACCTAATGTTGCTAAACAGTTTTCAAATGGTTAAGAAATAGAAAATTAAGCAACCATCAGGTTGAATGTCTATTGGATTCTTATTTTGTTCTGTTATTGCTAGTATTTCATTTAGTTATTGACAAAGTTGTCTCATTGCTGAATTTTGATGCCAAATTTTGAGTTTGGCTTTTAAAAGTTATCATACAGCTCAGTTTGATGTGTCTTTCCGCTTTAGAAATGGATAAATATGAAACGAAAAATGTAATGTTTCATACAAATACAAGAGATGGATGGACGCAGAAAATAATACTCCCTCCGTCCCACTGAACCTGTCTTCCTTTCCTTTTTGCTTTTTGGATGTCCCACTGAACTTGTCTTGTTTTCATATAAGGAAATAATTAACTCTTTAAAAGTGGTGTGACCTACCTACTTTCTAATTTTTTACCCTTCTTCTTAGTACCGTGCCGAACAGTAACATGACATGTTTAGTGGGACGAAGGGAATAATAATTATACAACTAAAATACCAACCATTACGACACATCTCATCTCTCATCTCTTCTCTACTAACACTAACAACAAATGTTCTTCTCTACACATTTCTGCTACTCCTAAGTGGACTCGAATAATATAGAAAAATCAAGACTAAGGTGGTTTTGAACCTTTGCATGGCGACGAACACTTTGATGACTCCTTCCCACTCTGTAAGAGCACATCTTGATTTATCGATGCCAGCTGCGACAAATTCTGCAATATAATTTGTAAAACTCGTAATTTTCTGCCTAAAAAAATATAAAAAATTGACAAGCTAACAATATATATGCAGATAGTCATCTAGATTGAATTGATTAAATCCAGAACTTGAGATTCAGTCAATTGATTACCAGAACCATTTTATATACATTAGAATTCAAGTTCAATAATTAACATCCAAAATCAAAATGGAGCACACATTTTAATCAGTAATGAGAACAGTCAAATAATGATATCAAATTATTAATTAGAAACTTGAGCATTGGAATATGATTCAAATTTACTATACTAGATCTAAAAGAGGAGAAAAACTTTGCAACAGATCAAAAGTGGCATACCTTGAAGGAGAAATTTATCAATGAAAGGTCAAGAGGTGAAGAATCAAACTCGGCAAGATCTCCGCATTCATCCATCTTCTAATACAAAAGAAACCAGAAATATTTCGTATGTCAACATTGACAGCTGGAAAATCAATTCTTCCAAGAAAAAACTCTCATAATTGACTCACTTGGACTTCCAATTTTGGATCTTAAATATCAGCCTCAATTTCTCATTAAACGAGCAAGAAAGTATACTATTCATGAAGTGAACTGCTCTCGATTTCTAGCATCTTTCATCAAGAGGCCTTTTTTTAACAATCATGTTTATTCTACTAGAACGAGATGCATTAATGTTGCAAAAATATTAAGAGTAAGCAAAGAAGCCACCCACATGCAATAAGAACTTTGATGCCTATTATCTTTGTACTCCACCTTTATCAAGAGTTGGACAAAATCCATGCAATATAAATCATCCAGCAAAAGACTAATTATGATTAAGTGATTAGAATGCCCTAGAAGACCAAAGATTTCTTAACTTTGAATTAATCATGAACAGAAACTGTGTCAACCACCAGATAAAGATTAAAAGATTAAGTCAGCAATCACAAAGTAAAAATAGAAAGAAAAGAAATAGTTCACCTCTCCGGAATTTCCATGCAATTCAGAGCAATCGGAATCTGAATCCACATAAGTTTCATCAATCTCCATTCCAGCTGAATTATACCGTGACACAAAGTAACTCGTATCATCCATACGCTCTGGTTGTGGTACAAATGCAGCCTTGAGAAACATCAAACGCCAAATTCACCATCAGAAAGATGCTCACTATTTTTATCTGCACAAAAATCATGCTCATGCAGACAGTGAAATCTTTCTAATTTAACATGTAGTTCTTTTGAAATTATCACAAAAGATCCCCGTAATCCTACCACAAGCTACTTGCTGCAAACTGATTATCCTTCAAACTAACATCTGCAGATGGACACATTTGATACTGAGTCTCTTCTATCCAACTGTTGTTTTTGGATAATTCAGACCTACAGTAAAGTGGGACTCTGGATTCAAATCTCATTACCACCTATGCATAGCGAAGGATTCCATATGGTAGACCAGGAAAAAACATCCCCTGCACATCTGGGGGCATGGTCTTGCACATAAAATGTTTCTTCTATCTAAACATCATAGTTTCTATATGGGGATTTATATATAATAAATCAAGTAGATATGTTTAAATCTAAAATCATATTTTCCATAGTGGATAGTAGAACAAGTTTTATACCAGTCTAATGACAATTAAGTAATTTCACCTTAAACGAATGAAACATTCAATATATACGACAAGAATACGCATAAACAATTTGCCTGATTTTTTTTACAAAAAATAAAGCCTAACTTTTGTCATAATAATCTCACTATACCCACCTTTTGTAAGGTAAGATTATCCCAGTCTACTCCAGCAAAAAAGGGATGTACTTTCACCTGATTTGAATCAAAAAAGGTAATGACAGTTCAGTGTGGAATTGTACATCTTTCTATTATTAGTACTATAGTTAATTAGAAACGTGCAACCTCTGATGCTCCCCTTGCCCCGAGTCGCTCATTTGGATCATGAACGAGAAACCTGTTAAGGTTCATTAACAAATACAATATTCAGCTATGCAGGCCAAAAAGGAAAAGGATCGGAGAATATAAGCATAACCAATTTCTTTGAGGGAGATTATTAATAAGAATGTAATCAGCACATGAAAGAGCTAATTTCATAATGGTTTCGTAAAGCAGTGATTAGTAAAAAAGGAATATCAGTATAAGAACCCTTTACACAAGCTTTTAGCAGTAGAATTATCATACTAAGCAATGATAACATATACAGTAGCACTTATTCGTGTCAGAACTCAAAGTATGCCAAGTTGAAAAAGGCATTTATTGTTTTTCTTTTTGGGTTAGTTGTGTATGTATGTTTGTCCACCTGTCAATCAGATCTTGGGCCTCATAAGACATATCGCTTGGAACTGATGGCCAGGGAATTTTTCTGCTAAGAATGTTGTCAAAAATATTCTGTGAAGCCAAAAAAGGAAAAATATTAGATGGAAAAACTCTTTGATTTACAAATAAAACATTCAGATAATTTTATCAACAAAGAGATGACCAAAACAATCTTTTAGCAATAGCACAAATTATGTATAAGAAAATAAACAGTGATCAGCAATAGACAAAGAAGAAAATAGATTGACAGTTAACGCGGAATCCAAATTGATATTTATATAGTAAATCTCAATTAGAACTTAGGATGATCTTTCTCTTATCTCAAATTCCAGTAATAAGCTCGGGACAGTAATGCAAAAACACTTAAATATTTTCCTAGGAGAAATTTTAAGTACATGTTAGTTTGATGGAAAACAATAAAAAGGACGGGTTGTGAATCTTGTGAACAATCAATTTATTTTCGTTTTTATAATCTTGGGAATTTGGATGCTCCTTTACTATCTGGCCTAACTTGGGTCAGTTTATAAGCAAGTCTTTTCAAGGGAAATTCTATAAAATCAGAACCTTCTGAGTTTGGGTTTCCCCAAAATGGAGTAAACCCTACCTTGCAAGAAACCTTTCCCATTGAGGATGGTTCTAAACAAAGTCTAGCAGAAGTCAATTTGAATCTGAGAGGGGAAAGGCGCAGGTCATGGTTTTTGTTGGACCCACCCCGTACAATGCTAGTGTCTAAATCTTTTCAACTCTACACATATTTCATATTTCTCTGGTAAATATAATACCAGAAGAAAAAATATTTTCTTATAAAAAAATAACTAAGATTCATAGGAGTTATCATGTTCAAAGGGATCGAACTAGCCGAGTTCCCTTGATAAAAAAGTGCAGCAGGGCCTTGAATAAGCCAGACAGGCAGGTCCTGGTCAAAACTACCTTAACAAGATGGTGCCATGTTTGGCCAAACCCACCACCCCAAGGCCATGTCTCTTTCACTGTTGTACCCCATGACGTAACAGATGATAGAAATTTGTTATGGCATTTATTTTCAAATAATTCATTGCTACATGAACACTGCAGAATTTTATACAAGACCATAAGAAATAAATGATCTTTGAGAACAAAACTTTACCAAATACCTCTGGGTGATCAGCATTAAAGAGGGGGACTCCTGTTATTAGTTCAAATAAGATAATTCCCACTGACCACCAATCTGCAGCATAACCTGTGGGGTCCATCCAGAAGATACTAGCTATAAGCGACACGAAACATTTTTTCCTTCCAGAATTTTTGTGGGTTTAGGATATAGACAAAACACAGAAAAATGAAAAATATCAACCATGGGTTCAAGAAAAATAAGGTAAGATAGCTGCCTAACCATGTTCTGTTCCAAGAAGAATTTCAGGTGCCAAGTAGTCTGGGGTGCCAACAGCTGACTGGTGACTCTCCACTACGTCGGCATTGAGCTGGCCATTTGCATCTAGAGCATCATTTTTTTCTGCATCTTGCGTGGAAAGCTCAGTGGTGCAATTCATGAGACCAATCTTTGACAATCCAAAGTCGGTAAGCTGATAATTTTGAAAGATTTAGTAGTTGTGGATCATCATGAGAAAATATATGGTTACTGTCATAATTGATGAGTGCCAAGTCAACAACGTTCCAATTAATTTCTTTTTATGGACGAAACTGCAACTGTCTAGATTAAAACTCTACTACCTCTAAGTGTAATGTCTATTGTTGGTGATGGTGATGAGAATGCCTAAAAATAAGGTTATTTCATAAAATCCGTGCATTCAGCACAGAATTCTTACTTTCTATTCCAATGTTTCGAATATAGGAGCAAAACTTTGTACTAGAGACCAAACAAGGCATGATGCTTTAGATACAAGTGTGTGCTAGGTATAAAGACTATCAACTCTTGTCCTTCCAGGCCCTACTATTAAAAGAAGCCAGAAATAAGTTTGTGATGCTTAAATTATTAACTGCGGAATACATTCTTTCAGTGTAATTGTATGCTACTTTTACACAAATTTCTTGATAACAGGGATCATTCTATATTGTAAGCGATACCTTGATATGCCCATCATGGGCTATAAGTATGTTGTCTGGTTTCAGATCACGATGCACTATTCCAAGAGAATGAAGGTATTCCAAGGCAAGCACCTAAAAAATGCAGAAGCATACTTACAAACTGATACAATAATAAAGAGCTTATATATGTAAAATAATTTCAAAATTTACCAATTCCGCAAGGTAGGTACGAGCAACAGCTTCTTCAAGGCAACCAAGCTTTTTCAGCAGAGAGTACAAATCTCCACCATTAAGATATTCCATGACCAAATAAAGATTATCTCTACTGGTAAATGAGTAAAAAAATCTAACCTGTAAAGAAAATATCACATATCTGTTCTGTTACACAGCATCCAAGCATTAAAACCTCGTATATTTTCTTTTCTAGCTTGGAACGAGAAAATATTTTCAAGTAGACCAATTTGTGATGATATTATATTCAGAGGTACCCTCTTATCATTTCATGTTGTTGATCAACATATCCATCATGTGTAAATTTTGGAAATAAAACTGATTGAGGAAAGCAATACAATTTACCACAAAAGGGTTTCGCACTGTGATTAATATATTACGCTCAGCCAATATGCGATCAATATCATTCTTTCGCAGCATATCTATTTTCTTGAGCACCTGTATCAGCAACAAATCAAATCAAACACAAAATTAAGAATATACGTAACAGAGTATCTAGCTGGAAAGGATGGGAATAAAGCCAGAGAATATTCGGCAAAATGAATGTAGGACATATAATTGTCAACAAGAATATATTTCTAATCCTTTAGGTAATTTAAATGTATCATTGCACTTGGGATTGAAAAACTTTCTTGGCAAGGTAAACAGAAATGACAAAAAAACTATGTTCTTGACCGACCTTCAAATTGATTTAGAATAATTTTAGTAATTTTCCAGAAGAGATCACCATACAAAAGGAGTCATATTTTGCATCTTTTCTTAATAGACATGCATACTCAGAACAGTTAAACTAGTCTAGTTTGACCAGTTTCTAAAGTTTCATACTATCTTCGTGATGTGTGGCGTTATCAATATGAATAGGTCATGAGATAGAATCTGACCCTGGGATCTCTGCTGTGCCCTTTAGGTTTACCAGTGTGAAGTCAAATTATTCACTAATTTCCCTTGATGATCCTACAACTGCAACCTATTTTATTTATTACAAAACAAGAACATAAACTCCCTAACAATCAATTAATACATCAACCAATTTGCTTGGTCTTCTCACTTCTTTGGTGCACATCCAGATCGAAAGAATCTTATTCCTAACAATGTCGCTTGTTGGAGAAAAACATTGTCCTCAAGGCTGTAATGTGGAAATGACCTTCCAAATTCAACCATGATTTACAAGATCAGCGTTGTCTTCATCCTCTTGGACAACCATTTTTTGTGCCAACCGCGAGGTATCAAAGATATTAACATTCAACAGTCTAGAATAGATGCAAACATGAATTTTTTGAAGCACAAGCTGTTGAGAGATAACTCCAAGCAGTAGGAACAAAATGATCCCAATTTTCTTGATTGCGGTCAACAACGGGTTATATCCCTGGGAAGTTAAATTGTTTAGTTGAGATCAAAGCAGCCCGTGGGAAGCGAAGTCGTGAAGAAGCTGTGTTGGTGACTTCATCGCTCGACAAACCTTCTTCTGAAGCAAAGTAGTCGACATATCCTTGACTAGTCCAATTGTGCAAATCGAGCAGCAGTTTGGTAAACTCTTCCCATGACAACTCAATGCCTTTCTATATCTCATCCATTTGTGTTTCCATTCGCATCACTGATGTAAATCAACTGAGAGAGAACCAGGCGGACGAAATTGTGGAGTCAAGGGCCATGGAATTACTTTGTTTTTTAAGAGTAATCAAAAATCTTATGGGTGAACTAAAGAGAACAAACAAATAAAATGACTCTGGGATCTCTCTGTACCGTAGGATTTCTCAAATCAGAGCCACCCCAGCATAAGATATAATTATTCACTAATTTTCTGCAATGATCCCAACCTCTACAAACTACAATTTAGAAAATTTATGATAACAAAAAAACTATATATAATATATCCCTAAAATACATTAATTGAATCATAACTATAGATGAATTAATCATTCAACATATTAAATGGTCTTATTTCCTCTCTTTGGTAAAGGAAAAGATCTTTCACCTATCATCATGCATATAAACGGTAACCTATACATCCAACAACTTTCACAGTTTCACGTTATTTGAACAAAAAATGCTGTTAAGAATCTCCTAAAAGTTCATATTCTCCCAACAATGAATCCGGGTCAACGGACAAATCAAAATCAAATTGCAGAATATCCTCTCTTTGATTTTGCTCCATAATATTTAAAGTTAATAATTTTGCATAAATTATTCAAGCATAATAGTAAAATTTCAACACCTGAAACGCACCTTAATAGCAAATAGGTCACCTGTAGTTCGCTTCCTAGCCAGAAAGACTTTCCCATATGCTCCTCTGCTGATTGGTTTAATAATGTCAAAATCATCAATGCTTGTACGATCTTTATGTGCAGGATGTGAAGGAGTTGATGTTGTACTACTCTGAGATGCACTATCCAGCAAAGATCTGGCACTTTCTAGATGTCCTGTATCATCAGTTCTGTCTGCTTGATTGCAAGCAAGTATATATTTCTCTCTGCATATCAGAGATGGGATAGCTTCAGCAAAGCTTCATATGCATATTTCTTTATTGTTTCTTGTTCTTTTACCTCAAAAGGCTCTCTATCCGGCCACCAAATGTATCCACTAGAAGAGCAGCATACTTGCTATGTTGCAAAAGCTCTTGCAGGTCATGCATACAAGCAATTAAAAACTCATGGGATCCTACTTCTGAAAGATCAATTTCTGCCCCGCAGCGGGCAATGTCAGCAAGGTCATTTATCTGAAAATGAATCTTGGAGTATAAGTAACATTTCTAAGTTGTCAGTAGAAAGTAAAAAAGAAATGCACAGGTGAACCTATTATTATAGGGTTAATATGCAAAAACACCCTTAAGGTTGGCACCTGGGGAGCAAATATGTAACGGTAAATCAGGGAAAGATTATTACGTGCTAACTGCTTCTCAAGTAACATTAAGGCCAAAGACACGACCCTAAGAAGAAATCATATAATGCAGTGGAAAACAATCCCCTGAAAATAAACACTGGATATGGAAAATCCAGTGTCAGGGAGGTCAACCAAATGCAGTCCAAATAAATTCCAGAGAATTGTGATACTTCAAGTTGGACCAAAAGCCTCAACCTTGTATCCAGATATCATTTTTCAAGGTTAATGTTGGACAAGTTATTCTAGGATGAGAACCCAATCAGTGTCAAGAAATGTTTGCGCAGTTTATTAATAATAAAGTGCTTTAACATCAAGAAGATAATGAGTCTTTACAAAGTTGCTCATGGTTATCCATCATCTGTGAATGCTATTTCTTGTCATCTAAGTCTAGACAAACTATATATAACTAAATGATTCCCAATATAAGGTACACCAATTTCACGAAAATATTGCAGGTCCATAAGATGCATTAAAATTAAGGCCAAGTATATAACAGATAGCCTTTTACTCTTTGCAAGTATAATGGGTCTTTAATGACAAACCTGTTGCATGTCCTCTTGCTCTGACAAATTATTTTGATCTAACCACAGGACATCGAGATTTCCAGCCCGAGGACTATTTGCAGATGGTGTCGATGTCATGCTTCCATTAGAAGATGGCGAGCCATAATGGTTTACCTTATTCAACAAGTGACTTTTCAAGTTCACCAAGTTTGCAATATGAGAATCTTCAAGGCAGGCAGTGTCCATCTCATGGAGATCATCTAACAGTCCATCCATTCCTTTACTTCGCCACTCACTCCCCTTTGGTGAATAGCCTTCAGTAGTTACTGTGGAATCAGTAGTCCGCACCCTTGAGATTTCAGGGTTTATGCATGTTTCATGATTGCTTGAATTGCGTAGCTCTAACAGGTGCACCAGTAACTCAGAGATTTTCAGGAGACATTCATTCACATCTGAATGTTTTGAAACACATTTATCTGCAAAAGCACATATATAAGAATGTGGCTCCAAATAAGTAGCAGGCACCAATTCTTCACATATCCGGCAAATTACTAAATTAGAATCATCTGAGCAGTTCCCTTTCTCCATGTTTATGGATTCTATCTGAAACATGTCATTCGTTTGCTCGCCATCAAAGAAATCAGCAGATGCATTTTGAGATCTTTTTTGCTCAAACATGTGACTTTTTATCACTTCAGGGTCATGCTTCTCAGCTGGTTCCTTATATGTGCTCTCAATCTCAGAAGAAGTATTGCATGTATGATCTTTTCCAGGCAGCTTTTGTTCGGCATCATCCTTGGGTCGCAAATCATCAACCATTTCAGTCTCTGCAAATCCCTTTTTTACAACCCAGTTCATGTCAACTGAAGGGACCCTTTGTAAACATTCTCTGAACTTGCCAATTGATTGTTCATTCAAAGGCCAACTATCCTTCTCAAAATGCAGCAATCTTGTGCACCTTGTCATTATGAACAAGATGCGAGTGAAAAGCAATTTCAACAATTCAATTTGACATGTCTGTCTCTTTGCAGTCAAATCTTGGACCATTTTTTCACATTTTGTACGAAAGTCTAAGGATGTCATTTCAATGCATTGTTGTGCAAGAACATAAAGTTCCTCTGCCATTTTATATTCATCTGGTGTTAAGATCTCCACTTTTTGCAAAAATTCCAGCACCTCCCGTGAAAAGGAACCAAGCTCGATATCCATGACTTTCTTCGCAGCATCAAATCTCGAACGAAGTGATCCCAAGAGCTCCTAAATGCCATGGTATAGGGAAGTTAACAGACCAAAAAAAAAGAAGCTCATGCTGGTTCCAAAAGAAAATTGGTTTTCTCAATATTTTTCAGTAAACTATACTTGAAAACGACAAGCATGATTTGAGAAAATTGTTATAATTTAACTTGTTTTCAACTTTTCATACAACCAGCAAAACCAAACAATAATGCAATAAATGTCAACAATACCTTTAAATCATTAAAGCTGTGAGCCCTAGGATTAGGAGACTGAATTCCACCTTTCGGTCCCAATTCATGAGAAAAACTCTTTATACATTTCGGCGCTTTAGTAGTTGTGGCATTTGGTAAATCCCCAGGTTGGTTTGTCCATGTCTTACGTAGTTTTCTTTTAGGGTCTTCCTTACTAGGCTTGTTGAATTCCAACTTACTACTCTGTCAAATTAGTTGAATGATTTAATGCCAGCTAGAGAAAGTAAATAAAAGGAACATGTGAGCGCTGAAAACTGAGATGCAATAGTGTGACCTTGGTCCTTGGGACATCACCTACAGGTTGGTCAGAATCTTTAAAAAGGGATGAAGAGAACCACCGAGCTATCTTCCTTCCTTTGCGGAATCCTGCCTCATAAACAATTTAGTAAATTGAATAGTATTATTTTCCAAATAATGTAGAATCCAGTAAGAAGATATCCTAACAAAACTAACAATTAGATGAACAGGCATAGCTAGAAAGCTACATGTATCTTTGTCAATAGAGATATATTTTCTAACGGGTCTATAAATATGTATAATTTGTATACATAAGTATATAGAAACAAATGTACATAGGGAGTCAAAAGGACATTAGCTTGAGTTTCTATAAAATTTATTGATGTCTCTTCCATTCTGAACATTTCACAAGCTATATTTAATAAAACTTCAAAATTCAAATCAAGTATCCAAAGGGAAGATCTCATTACATGTGAAGCTGAAAATAAGATATTACATTATACAACACGGATTTTGATAGAAAATGTTAAGAAAACTTTTGGACAGGCAACGATGTTCATTGCAAAAGAAACACTCTCATCAACATTTCTCTCCATTTTGTCATTTAGCTATTCCCTATTTTCTCTTTCTTCGTTTTTTTTTTTAAATTTTCCTTTTCTGGAAGGAATGCTCGCAAAGTGCTCAAGTCCTGAGTAAAGCTAGAATACTGGAGGATAATTTACATGAATGCCAAATGATATGCACAGATTATTCATATACCGCGCCTACTTCACATACTTTCACCCCAAGCATAGTTTGACACGTCAACAACCCACTCTAAAAGCTCATAACTTAGAATTAATTAAACTGCTATCAGAACCATGAGATTCCACAAAGAGAGGAAAAGAAGAGTACAAACACTTCATTACCAATTTGCCAGAATCAAACAACAACGATTTTTCATTCTCCAGCATATTTTAATTATCATATATAACCATAAACCCTCCACAAACACACAGCACATTTTGCAGGATGCTCAGAGTCTTAATAAAGATAGCATTTCAACTCCAACTAATAGAGGTTAGCTGCAGACTTGCAGTCATTAATCCAACGGAAAAGCCTTCGTCGTACTCAGAATTTTTTATTTCAGAAGAAATGTTCTTTAGCTGATTTTAACAAATTAGGTTCCTCAGCGACATAATCAACAAAGTGAGTAAACAACTTCCATCTCAATATTTCAGATAGCATAAAAAGCCCTATATTCCCACCCCCATCCAAAACAAACAGTTGAACAGCTAAAGAATCGAAATAAGGTATAAGCATGATTTTCTGTACATGTAACAGCATCAAAATTCAAATACCTTCTCTAGAACGACCAAACTTCACGTGTCCTTTACTCAGAGCCTTGAGTTTCTGCTTCATATGAGCTGCCGCAATCGAAAATCCACTGCTCGGCGACTCGTTAAACTGATCGGAATCCTCATCGCCTGAATTCGACTTCACTCGTCGAGTCTTGATCCGGTTCAATCCGGTCGGAATCCCCACATCAGCTAGCAACGACGAAGCGCCGTCGTTTCGTCTCGGTTCCGCCATATCTAACCGAGCCACAAGCAAGCAAGCGCTAGAGAGAGAGAGAGAGTCTATTGAAGAAGAAGACGAAGAAATTAAAAAAGAATAAATTTGATTTGGAGTGCGCGAAAGGGCCACAACTGATTTTGAACTTTTTAAAAGAGTTCATCAACTATAACAGAGCTACAGTATTAGGTAATTTGGTTGGTATGCATATTAATTATCCAAAAAATTCCGATATTTGGTCAAATTCTGATTTTTCTCCATACTTTTTAATTTTGCGACTAAATTCTCACCTTTTCATGTCAGATTTTTTTCCGCGGCAAATATTTCCGATCAAAATGATATTGATCTGTTAATTTCATTTGCAGACGTGGTCCAATATATTACGTCCAGTTCAGCATCAATTTGGGGGAAATCAATTATGGGGGAAAATCAGAAATATTAAAAGCTGAGGAATTTCTTCGCAAAATTAAAAAGTGGGAGGGAAAACTAGAATTTGACCAATGATCGTGATTTTTCCGACAATTAACCCTAATAATAAACCAAAAGCAAATAGGTTAAGAAAAATTTAATGACTATTATTATTATTATTAAAATTCAAATTTCAATTTGTTCTAATTAAATAGTTTAGTAGGAGAGCTAGACTAGTTCACAATACCAGCCACGTATTTTTTATCTTAATTCATTGTGGAGATCTTTAGGCTTATTGAGTATATTGATAATATCCATAGTATTTACTCCTATTAATTAATTTTCAATAAATATACGACGATAATGGTCTGTTTTCATCAATTCATTTAGAATTGTTCATTTTCTTTGATATTACATTTTGTGAAAATGATTTAGTTATTGCACCCATAAAAACTTACATCCTAATTTGTATCATAATAATGAACATTAAATATCATATTGTGGTAAATATCATATAAAGAAGTACCCCCTACGTGCCCGAATTAGTGTCCTGAGCCACCAAAATTTTTGTCTCTGAATAAATATTATATCGTAGTTTTCAATGCAAATTTTAGGCTAAATTACACATTCACCCTTTGACTCAATGCAAACAGTTAATTTTTTTCAGTTTTTTTATGCAATAATTAGTGGTAAAATGTGTCATTCTGCTACTGTCTTGATATACGTTTTTTGACTGCTCGATATACTTATTCGGGGACGGAGGGAGTATTATTGTAATCAAAATACATTATCATAAAAAAAATATTTTTGCAATATATAATATTTATAAAATCAGATGTGAGATAATAAGATGTTTAATCACCTCTTCAAAAAAAGTAGTTTTATTTTTATGTCTTGTCTTATACATCACTACACACGCGTTGGTTAAATCTTGAGCAGCATGCATGACTGTATCGAATTGACTAAAATTAAGGTAAACTATTATGGTGGCTTTTGGTTTGAACTAGGGGTGAGAGCGGTTCGGTTAACCGATCATTTATGGTATAAAAAAATCGACCATGCAGTTTTAAATCGGTTCGGTTAATCACTAAAAAACCATAAATAAAACCAAAAATCGCTATAACGGTTAACCTAAAAATCAGTTCGATTAACCAATTATTCAACGGTTAACCATAATAAAAAAAGTTATAATTTTTTTAATTCATAGTATTAAAAATCCCCTATTCTAAAATATATATATTTCACATAATTTATAAAAATACAAATAATAAACTAATAAAAATAATTAAACCTTAACACATCTCATATACCAAGTATATATAATAATATTGTAATAAAAGATTAATTGGATAATCAAGCTACAATTATTGTCAATTTAAACTAATTAACAGTATTGTGGAATAAAAAAATTTAATGTCTAGTTCAGAAGAATAAACACATAGGAGAACAAAATAGTAATCAAATAAAATTGATTAATAAAATTATAAATATTTCATGAGTAGCAGTTCGATTCGGTTAACCGTCGGTTTTTTATAAATAAAAACTAAAATAAAAACCGTCAGTTAACCGTATTTTCGGGACGGTTTCAATATAGTTTGTCGGTCGGTTCGGTTTCTTTTATTTTTTTGCTCACCCCTAGTTTGAACGATGAAATTCATAAAATGTTATAGGATTGGATAAGATTATATAGTTGATTAATAATCACCCAAAATTTAGAAGGACAAATTAGCACTTAATTTATGGATATGATCAAGGATTTAGTTATCCTCCACATGTTAAATAATCCAAACCAAACATTTGATTATGTTAAATTATTTATCAATCAAACCAAACAAATGAGAGGATTGGATTTTTTTTATTTTTTATTTTTCGAAATTGAATTGTTTGTTTACTTGGCGCACTAGTTCCATATGCTTGTTTTGCACCATTCATGCCTTCATGGTGAGATTTGACTTAAAAAATTTATGTTCAATCAGAAAAATAACCCTTAAAAAAAAGAATTTACTAATTTGTTGAGAGCGTGGACATTTGAGTAATTTAATTAGGAAGATGTAGTGGAAGGATGGGGAGATGATGAAAGTTTTGACTTGTTAGCCTACCAAAAGAATAGGTGCTCTATTCTTTATTGCGATAGATTGTTTATTGCAAATTGCAACATTTAAAAAAAAAAATATATATATATATATATATACATTGTACAAATCAACTAGTATAAACTAGTACATAAATCACACTTAATAAATGTTGAATTCCCTCAAACATAAATGTCAAAAGTATCCTCATGTACATATACGGTAGGTGTCAAAACACGTGGGGAATAAAAAAAATTGGGAGAATACCATATTAAATTACCAATTTGGTCCCATTTTGCAATTACAATGCAAACTTTGAAATTTGCAATTATATAGACGAACTTTATAATTTTTTGTAATTTGAACTCATGTTTGTTGTCGAAAAAGCTTGACATGGTTGGGTTTATCTAACACAAATCCCTTGCAGAGTGGAATTGCAAAGCACGTTATCAATTTCATGTCACGTCAAATAAACCCAGCCACATCAAGCTTTTCCAAAGACTAAAACAGAGCATGCGTTCAAATTGAAAGAAAAAAAATAACAAGTTCTTATATGTAATTGCAAAATTTCAATGTTCGTATTGTAACTGTAAAATTGGGCAAAATTCGTAATTTAATATTCTGTTTTCCAGAAAAATTAGAACCAGGTGGGGTCGGGCCGACCTAAAATATGCCATAATTTTTTGGTAATATTAGATAGCTCAGCACATCCAATTTTGGGCTGGCTTTAACAATTCTACATATATTAATTAAGCACATTAACCCCATAAAACATGGAAACCTCAATTCTAATTCTGCTTTGAGTTTCAAAGAAACCTCCAAGAAAGACCTCAACAAATCATATTGTATAAAAGGAAGAAAAAGCCACAAACTTCTGTACAGGGCAAAGGCAATCTTTACCTGATGAAGTTATTACTTCATGAAATATTGTGATCAATAAATAATAATAAAAAAAAATTACGTAGGTAGGAGAAAAATAGTCTCACAATGAGAATAGAATAGACAGACTGGAGTTAGCTTCTTCCTTGTATCTTCGTTGGCTTTTTTGGAGCTCTAAATGCAAAGATACTCTTTGTTAGGTCTACTGCAGTCTCGTCATTACAGACTTTAGAGTTTGATGAAGAATGCTTCAAAATCTCAAGCAGCGAAGTCCTTGATACTGTTTCTACATCGCCATCTTTTGTTTGATTTCTAGCTTTGCTCCATGAGTTGCTATATTTGGTTGCTAGGTTCCTCGTTGGCCGAATTTCTCGGGAGACCTGCAGGTTAAGAATAAGTAACTAAGCATTCCAACGTACTACTAACTAATAGTTTTCATGCAAACAAGACTTACTGAATTCGAGGAGTCCTCTGATACTGATATGGAACTCCGGCTATTGCTGTCCTCCCTACCGAAAATGAAAGATCGAACTGTTGCTGACCCTTGCTTATGAGATGATGGAATATGATGGTTTGATACTCGTCCAAGAAAAGATGACTGCAATTTACATCCAAAATGAATCAAGTAATTTTCTCATGCTCCTCATGCAAGTGGCCTTTTCTGGTAAAAATCTCACTACACAGAAAAATTACGACACAGAAAGAAAGATGCTGGCAAACTCAAACCACCGGTGTAATTGTAACTTGTAAGAATGACTGGCAGATCTAAACTAAAACAAGCGACTTTCTTTAATGGCCTGTTACGCAGAAAAATATTTATTATTTACATAGGAGATGTGCATCAGGTGGTAGACCAGTCATTATTGACCTAACAAAGATGATATATGAAGCCACAGTATGAGCAAATGATTTTATGAAGAAGATGCAATCAGAAGAATGACGATGGTTGCACACAAGAATAGAACTTCTATCATTGCACTAACATAAATGATAATATGAAGCCATCTAGCTGATCTTGTAGTCAAAAGTGTAGATTACCTTAGTAGACAGACCACTACTTCCTCCTTTTAGGACCGAGTCAAAGATTGCTGCAAGTTATCACCAACGATAAGGGACAAGATGCAAAAAGAATATATACTATCAACACACTACAAGAAGAGAATGTCTTACACAATGATGCTTTTGGTTTCCTCTTGTTGTCAGAGGTGATATTAAGTTTCTTGATAAGACCAAATACTTCCCTCGAACTTGCATCAGCAGCTGGTGATGTTATTGTAGCTCGCTCTTCCTGCTCAAGTCAATATCAAGTTTAGCAACAGACTAAACAATTAGAGCAAAACCAACACAAGCAATTTAACTCTTTATACAGTACAAAATAGCATATATTGTCATGAACCTTAAGATGCATGGACATGTATATAATTACTGATAACCAGACAAAAACTTAAAATCTTGCCTTTCTGATTAGGCACTGTGCACGCCTCCTCTGCATGTCAACATCATCATCGTCTGAAGATAAATAAGTATCTTCTTTATCAGAATACAACTTTAGAATTATCTGCTTGGCCTTACTAATATTTATTTTGCTAGATTCCTTTGGCAGAGAGTCTTCTTCTTCATCTTCAGCTTCATCATCAATTTCTTCATCCTTCTCATCATCCTCATCAGTTTCATGCTCATTGTCTGTCAAAAATACATCTCTGAGTACCGAACCACATTTCAATCTCTGTATGAGATTATCAGTTCCTGCTGCATCTTGTTGTTCAAGCCACTTCTGATGGAGCTCATTGCGTATTTCTTTATCAGTGTGTTTTTCTTCATACGCAGTGGCTATCATATCATTAAGTTCCTCCAAATCGTCAATATCCTCATCGGATTCATTTTCTTGGAAGCGATTAAGATCATTGTCACTGTCATCTTCTTCCTCAGCTTCCTCATCAATGAAACCTTTTAAAGGATCGCCATTTGGAGAAGAGCTATCAGCAACTCCATGCGGACGAGGATCAGAATTTTCTTTGTCGTTGTCCTCTTCTTCTGAAGAACTGCGAAATCAAATGACAGGTCATTTTACATTGTAAGCCAATGCCAGGATTAGTAAATAGTATGGCGTCACAATCATTGAATTGAGCAAGAGAAGATGCTAATAAAATATGTTTGGGACCAGCAGAACCAAGTATATATAACAAGCTTTCTTGTTGTGCATAAGATTCCACTTACACAGCCCAAATAGTATACCATACGCAGAAGTAAACGTGCAAACCAACAGATATCTCAAAACCTACTAACCTATCATCCACAGGGACAGAATCCAACTTCAAGTTCATAGCACGCAAAGATGGAGCAAAATCTTCGTCCATAGGGCTATTTGCCTTCTCATCGTTCTGTAGAGTTGTAGTACCAATTGGTTCTGAATCATCAAAAAGATCCTGTAGACATCACAACTTGGTAAATATCGACCTTTGAAAGAAAAACAGCCAAATTCATCAACTTCCTTGAACAAAATATTTTGAAAATAACCTGAGTATTATCAGCTGGTGCTCGTAGTGCAGGAGTAGGCTCTTCATTTGCAGGCTGTAGTTAAATGGTAGGAAACAATTACCTACTTAGCAAATAACTTAACCAAATTCTTCAAAGAGTAAACTCATTCGCTTCACACACTAAATTATCTTAGAATTCCCTCACTTGCACGAATACCAGGACGACATAAGCATTTTGAAATGTATGATGCAAGAAATTTCAAAGAAGGAAATATTAAATTTATCATACAACATACATACCACAACATCTTCACGGATTGTTAGTTTAGCATCATCTTCATCCACATTGGAAGCAGCCAAACTGCTCTGTTTTTCAAGTAGAGCAATCATCTCCTTTTCTACTGTGATGGTTACATTTTCTTCCGATCTCTCTTCATTAGGTATATCAAGATCCATCAGTCCGTCTCTCGGCCTGATGTTTCGTTCAACACCATGATTGTTGTCATTTGAAATCATAGATCTGCCACCAAACAAAAATTCATAATTTCACGAAACCTGATCAAAATTCAAAACCATCACAAATTTAGGGATGCAGATGCAAACACAATAAATATACGCACTTTTTCAAAATTTCAAGCTTTCGCTTCCGAATTTTCTCCAGAACTGATGATATAGGCTTCTGCACCACTGGAATAGGTTTAAATGACGCCTCTCCCGTTTCTACCCATCCAAACCATAATCAGAAACACAATAAGATGTGCATAAATTATATTAGCAACAACCTAAAACACACTAAACTTAAAAAAAAGAACCTCGTAACAGTCTCTGAGATTCAGCATGAAGATCCTTTAGGTACGCTATTCTTTCCTGCAAAACAACACATTAGTATACAACTCTACGTCGACAACCAAAATCACACCAAACGAGGATGATTATCGAATACTAAATTCAAACAAACCTTCTCTTCTCTCCTTTTGTTAGTACCCTTGGTCTTTAACTCACCACCACCATCATTCTTCTCTCTCCTCTTCTTCTTATTTTTCTTTTTCTCATCTAACAGATCCTCTTCACCAACTATTTCCTTCTTTTCCGGCTCAAGATTCTCACTTTTTTCTCTGATCGCACTTCCACCAACCACATCATCATCAAATTCCAAAACCCTCTTAGTTTTCTTCACCTCTACATCAAACCCTAACTCCATTTTATCGGCGTTCTCGGCTTCATTTCCAACGCCTTGAGGCAGTGAATCCTGAGATACATTTGCCTCGTCAGTTGAATTTGAGTCGCTGAAGAATTGTCCGTCCCCGACTTCATTTCCAACGCCTTGAGACAGTGAATCCTGAGATAAATTTGCCTCTTCAGTTGAATTTGATTCCTTTACAAATTGGGGCTCCGAATCATTCTCCAATGCTTCCAATTTGGCGAAATCGACGTGGGAAGAAAAAATAGGATCATCAATCGAATCGAACAACGGGTCCTTTGGGGCTCCATTGTCGGATTTCTTCAAGCGCTTCAGCCGCCGAAATTGGACCTGCGGCGAGAGCTCCTTTGAAGGTGACAATGACTGATAATCGTCGTCGCTGTCCATTTTCCGGCGATCTCGATTTTTTGATCGGAATTCTAAGGGGGATTGAGAGATGTAGTGAATGGGGATCTGGAAAGCGTAGATAAAATGGGGGAGATAGGATTTTAGGCGCCAAATGGTTCAAATTTGAGGAAGTAGCGCCAATTTTAGCCGGGAAAAAATTGGGGGGATCGCCTGCTGTGGAAGAAACGGCGACGTTTTATACTAGTTTTCCATCCCTCTCATTTCTTTTTGTTAGGTTTTAGGATTATGAAACTTTAATTTTTATTTTTTTTATTTTTGTTTGTCATACACAAACAACAATTCTTTTCTTCTCGTTTTTTCTCTTCAATATATTTTTAAGATTTTGAAATATTGATAGTATATTTTTATCCCCAATCGATAATTATAATTTATTAATTATTAATATTAATTAGGGTATATTAATTCTTAAGAGAAGTTCATTAATTTAAATTTCAAATTTATTAATTTTCAATTAGAATATCTAATTATTATTTCTTAATCTCAATTAAAATTTAGTAATCATCAATTAGAGTTTATTATTTTTGAATTAGAATTTATTAATTTCTAATTAAAGTTTATTAATTCTAATTAATATTTATTAATTTTTAATTAGTGTTTATTAATTCTCAATTCGAATTTTTTAATTTGTTGGTTTGTCTTGCAAATGTGTTATGCTGAAGGCTAAAACTTGAAATCACATACTCCCTCCGTCCCGGGTTAGTGTGGTGTGTATTTGATTTGTTTTAAGGTATAAAATATTAGAAACGTCACACTAATCCGGGACGGAGGCAGTTAATTTAATACTTCATATTTTTTTTTCTATAAGAAATTATTAATCTATATGACTTATGTATATATTCTCTATATAAACTGATTATGGGAAAATCACATTTTCAAAATCAAGAAAATATAGAAGAGAAACGAGAAGAAGGAATTGTTTTGTACTGTATCATAAAAAATAAAAAATAAAACTAATTTTAAAGTCTGAAAAACAATTTTAAATAAAAAAGAAAGAAAGGTGTGTTTGAAACACTAACACTCCAGAAAACGGTAGCGTTTCTTCCACAGCAGGGGTTGTTGTGATTCCTCACCCAGTAGAGGATTCCTCCCCATATATATATATGGATGAATTACCATAGAAACTATTGCTTCCGTTAGAACTCGAGAACATGTTTAAATCTATATATAGGCATGCTTAATGAGATTCATGTTTTATTGTATAAACAATTGTACTTATATAAAATCATACTTAAATCTATATATATTCATGTTTCGAATAATGACAACCATAGATCATGCAAAGATCAACGGTTCAGATTGGTTCCCAGTTCCCACACTAGGAATAGTTTCTATATGAACCAATATATCTATATATATATATTCTATTGCTGAGAAAGTAAAATGATGAGGTTTGAATCATGAACTCTCTATTCACAGAGAAGATCTGTACCGCTATAATATTCTTGAAGGGACGCGAACTTCTATATTTATATGCACGAAAGTGTTGCCAATACACAAAACATTACTCCCTCCGTCCACAAAAAAATTACCACATTGTGGACGACACGAGTTTTAATAGATTTGTTTGATGTGTTGCGAGTGAAATAAGGATTTTACTTATGATGTAGTTTTAAATTGAGTAGTTGTATTTGAGTGGAATAATGGTCAACTTTTAATAGTTTTAAATTAATAGTGTGGGTCTAATAATGACAATTTTTGTAAATGGAGTATAGGAGGTTAACAAGTGAGTGAGTTGTGTGGATTTATTATTATAAATGGACGTGACAAATTTTTTGTCGACGGATTGAAAAGAAAATTGTAACAAATTTTTTGTTAGACGGAGAGAGTAATACTTAGTGTTGGATAATCACACCTTTTAAACTTACCATCCACAGTGGTAAAACTCCAAAAAGGATCACATGTTCTTAACAAGGTTCTTCATTATTTATGGACTCATTATCTCAAATAAATCCAAATTATTTAATATATTTTATCATTTAGAATTTCTTTTAATATATTATAAATATATAATTAAATGCTCATAGTTTATAAATTTAATATGTTGAAATTAAAAAAATAGAAACAATTAAAATAAAATCGAATATTAGCAAAAATAAACGAAAATAAAATTTAAAATTGAGGATGTCATCACATCATTACTTTAATAAATTGAATTCAATATCAAGTTTAACGTTTTCGTGATCTAGCTTTTAAATTTGTGAATTTATGATTTTTTTTAAGACATTCATACTCCAAGTTAAAAAATAAAAGACATTCATACTCAAGACGATAGTTACGGTTTTGCAAGAAAGAAAAATAACAATAATTGAATTATAGTTCAAATAGCACAGTATATGTACGTTAATGTGCAATTAATTAAATATATTCAAACTATATAGGTGAACTTTATAATTGTAATTATACATGTACAAATGACAAATCGTGCGTGTCAAATTGTTATCATGTTGACATGATAACGACACGATATGTTAAGGGTCTGCTCGACTTGGACACGAACACAAGAATGTGCAATAAATTAAACATATTCAAACTATATAGGTGGACTTTATAATTGTAACCATACATGTACAACTGACAAATCGTGCGTGTCAAGTTGTTATCATGTTGTCATGATAACGACACGATATGCTAAGGGTATGCTCGACCTGGACACGAACACAACTAGCATTTCCATAAGCCGAATCCTGTAAAATGTTTCACTGCTTACAACTTGACTATTGGTAGACACTCTTCAACATTAGAATTGAGCAAAGATATATACATCGCATAGGAATTGCAAGCAAGGCTCTTAAAGAAGTAAAATCATCCGCTTCGAAACTTGGCAAAAGTTGTAAGGTGAAATCCATAATATAAACTGATCAATTGAGAGGATTACAATGGCTAAAATGCTGCAAATTGTCAGCCACCTCACTGCAAAATGAAGCAGTATCAATGTGAAAGGTTAAAACGCATTAAAATACATCGTATCTGTGTCGAGATCCTTGCTTGCTTCCAAATTAACCGTAAGGAGATCACATCTCAAAATCCCAGGTAGTCTCGGCACTTATTTTTGGTATTTTTCGTTCCTCTGCCAAATTCACCGATGCTATAATCTGCACAGATATGATATACTGATTAGAGCTAACAGTATAATGGTACTAGCGTGTAGTTTCGAGTTCAGAGGTATGTAATCAAGATGCAATTTTCCAGATGTACATGGCATTCTGTAAATCCAACTTCAAGATTATAAATTGAACACACTAACAGCTATAGTTTGGTTTTACTTTTAAAATTAGACCTCAGGGTATTAAGCTAAGACGGCAAAAGCAAGCGAGACTCGAAGTGGAAGACTTGTTATCATGACTACAAACACACACACACACACTGCAACCAAGAGAGCAGTATGCACATGTTGACTCACAATTAACAGTTAAAGGCAACATATGCATTTCACAGTATCACAAATATTACGACAATAGTCACTTCTGCTAGTATATAGTATTGTATTCCACTATTCCTTCAAATGTCAGTTCATGGCAGATAACGGCAAACAGCCTTGATAAAACCAGAACACACAAACATGCCAACAATCAAATTTACACATCAGAAGTCATCCAATAAACCCGAGTGTCAGTTCTTGGCAGATAACCCTGCCAATTTATCTAAAGGCAGGAAGAAGCTTGTGCTTGATAAAATATTTATAGTGGCCGTCACTAAGCAGGTAATTGTTAGCCTTATCAATTTTGCATGTGTTAATGCTTGCAACAATTTCTCGCTTCCACTCAAGCACAACTCTAACGGCAGGCATCTCGAGAAAATCACAAAACCAACATAAAATTGCATCCTCGAGTTTGAACTTGTTACCAATAGAATGAAGTAACAAGATCAACCACTTCTCCCCAACAATGAGGTGTGTACCACAAACTTCTAACTTAGTTTGCTATTATAATTTACATTATCCCATTCACACTAATTTAGGTATAAAATCTTAAATATTTTCTACGAGCAATTAGAACTGTCATCGCGAAACAGGAATTAACTAATCTGAACGCATAAAAGGCGAATTTTTTTCAACAGGTACTAAGATTTATGATTAATAAAAGCAGAAATCTGTTATTACCTTCTATCCTAAGAGTAGCTCCACCATTAAATCCGCACACATATATAATTACGAAGAACTAAGGAACTTACATACAACTTGTCAAGACCAATTGTTTTATAAACTAGTAAGTACAATTGAAAGATTAACGCACATCAAAGCAACGATTGATTTTACCTTAAACGAACCATTCTGCTTCGAACTACGGGTCCACTCAAGCCCCAAATTCTTAGCAGATGTTTGATAGGTACCCCTGAATACATCATCCCCATAAACCTTGCGCGTAACAGCAAAATCCCACGCATTCTTCCCCAAATCATAGCTCGGCTCGAAAGTTGTCACCCCTCCATGTACATAACTGTACTTCAATTTGGTATTCCCAGTGCCAAGCACATGATTTGCAGAAACCTTATTGCCTGAATCAATCACCAGAGCCCCATCCAATATCGTTCGTCCCTCGCCTTTGCTGTGAATGTAAGTCAAATTCAACGGCTTCTGCGCCACCCTAACACTATTCATGAATTGAAACCTAATATCCTGCAAATAAAACCAGTATAAAATACAACAAAGTGCGTGTAGATTCACGAATCTCCAACAAAACCAATTCAAAATAACGAACGAGAAGAGAAACACAAAGCATACACCGATTAACATTCCAGATTCTGGATTTCTCAGTCGATTTAATTCTTCTAGAATCCAAGAGACGATAACTACGAAGTTTGTAAAACGAACTGGCGTTGAAAACGGCAATTCAACGAGAAATTTGATAGTTTGCAACTCAAAATGAAATAGGTTTAACAATTAGAACTTACTTTTTTGGGGACGTTGTAGTCGACGATGAAGAAGCCCGGTTTCTCGACGGCCAAAGCTAGACCGTTCAGGCTGGGGCCGTTGACGACGGTGGCATCGGTGAGGGAGGCGCGGAGCTTGAAGTCGCCGGCGTTGAAGGAAACAGTGGCGGCGGCCGCCGCTTTGTCGGGCTCATATCTAGCCTTGAACGACGCCTTCATCATTTCGCCGAGTTAGGTGGGAGACTGGGAGGTGCGAAGTTTCTCTCTCTCTCTCACTCTTTGGTGGGCTTGTAGGTTGTTGGAAAACTGATAAGAGAGAGAACGAGAGAGAGAGAGAGTACAAGAAAAGAAGCACGAGGTACAACTGGTTTCGGGGTTTCCAAAGTCGTCATTGTTAAACCTACCGCTATGGAATAAATTCTCAATACAAAATATTTTTAATAATAATTAGTAGGGTTAATTTGCCTAAAATACACAATTTTTTACCGATTTTGAAATTTGACATGACTTTAAAAAAATCTTTGTAAATATATCACATTTCTATTTATTTGAATTTTGATATAATTCCAATCTTTCCAAATTATACTTAACGTGGTTGTCGGAATTTTACACGTGAAATTTCTTTCCAACGAGAATTTTACATGTGAAACTTGTGGTCAAGTAAAAAACAGCATCGTTTCTATCGGCGGAAAAAAATTTCACGTGTAAAATTTCGACAACCACATTAAGCATAATTTGGGAATGTTTAGAATTATGTCAAAACTCAAACAAATATAAAGGTGGTGTATTTACAATGATTTTTTAAAAGTCATGTCAAATTTTAAAATTCGAAAAAGATTATTATTTTAGGCAAATTAACCCAAATTAGTATTAGGATAAAAAATTGAATAATTAAATTAATCATCTTAATTCAATATTTCTAAATGAAACAGAAAAGCTAAAAGCTAAAATTAAAGAAAATTTAAATTATGACACAAATAAGTTGGATATAAGATTTCATGTTTACCACTACAGTTTTAATAAATTAAACGATACTCAATGAAATGAAAGTGTTTCAATTTAAGAAGAAAATCGTTTATTATTATTTTGTGCATACTTATGATTTTAATATTTTTATTGACTAAATTTCTAGTTTGGTTTTAAATTATAAATATAAACTATTAGAAGAAAACTGAATTTGTAATTAAGATTGCAATTGTAATTTGTAATTAAATTTCTAAAGGTAACATTTTGATGTTAAATGTTAAATTTATTAAATAGATTATGTTGTTAGATAAATGTAGATAACTTCTTTTTTGAAAAAATTACAAAGGTATATATATAATGTTAAATAAAACACTACACTACACCACTATATAGTTGAGACATCTACACCACACAAAGGGGGACTACTATACCGCACGTAGGCGAGACCACTACACCACCAAACAAGGTGGAAAAATACTACACCCACTCAAGCGGGATTGAACCCAAGACCTCTCACTAAAGAGAGACTTGTGGTACCTCATCTAGCCACTTGAGCTATGCCTCATCAGCATCAATGTAAATAACTTCATTAGAGGTATTTTCATATATTTTCATAGTATTGATAATGTTATGGTCATTAGCAATGAATTTAAATTAATATTTAAGATTATTAAAGGGTTTCTTTCATTTCTTAAGTTATACTCCCTCCATCCCACTGAACATGTCTTGTTACTGTTTGTCACGGGTATTAAGAAGAATGGTAAAAAGTTAAAAAGTGGGTAGGTCCCACCACTTTTGAAGAGTTAATTATTTTCTTATATGTAAACAAGACAAATTCAGTAGGATAACAAAAAATGGAAAGGAAGACGGTTATAGAACCGGCGCAGGTTTTCGAGAACCGACCGGTTCATTTTTTTTTTAAATGTGCAAAAAATTGTGTTTCCAATGAGGTTTGAACCTTGGACGTCTAGGTTGATAATCTAAAGTCTCAATCAACTCTCCCAACCCAGACACTTGTTTAATATTCAATATTTATTATTATTATTATTAATTCAGAATACTATAAAAGTATGTCTAAATTTTAATTATAATTTTTTTCGATTATCAATTATTTTAGATACCTAATATATTTTTAATGTATAAATTTTGAATATATTTATTAAGAATATCTACACATGAAAAATATAAATATATTTATGATGGATTTTAATATGTATTTCTTATAAAATCATTAATATTTTAACATTTTATCATTTATTTAATTATTATTTTTATTTATTTATTGAACGGTTCGATTAAAACGGTTCAAACACGGTTGAACCATGACCGGGAAGTCTCACCGGTTCGATCTCCGATTCGGTTTTTAAAACATTGCATAGTGCATTGGCTATGGCCTAGGGATCACCGCACTGGAATTTTTCTTTTTCTTTTTTAGTTTTATATTTTTACCCCGTATTTATTAACCGCCGTTGATTTTGAAGATTTAGGTGGAATTAGGCATTTTATTCAGACTGTATTTATTAAATTATGTAAAATTTGATTTAATTTTGTGTATATTTATTTAGGGCTGACAATTTTCAACACGATACGATAACTCAACACGAATCGATACGAAATTAATGGGTTTGGATCAAACCTTATTGGGTTCGAGTTCTTATCGAGTCAACACGGTAAGGACCTGAAAATTTCAGGTCGGGTTCGGGTCGGGTTCGAGTTATCTGATAAGGTATTAAATTTTGGGTTAATGGCTTGTAAATTCCTCAACTTTCAACAATTTCTCGTTTTGCTCTCCACCTAAAGATTCTGCCTGTAAATTCCTTAACTTTCAGCAATTTCTGGTTTTGCTCTCCACCTAAAGATTTTGCCTGTAAATTCCTCAACTTTCAATTGTTTCTGATTTTGCTTCCAACGATGGGATCCGACAATAATAGTTTTGGAAATTTATAGACGTGGCTTAAATTAATCTATGAGGCACTCTCGTGGCATATATGTAAATTAAAAAAATTAAAAAATATTTCATGTCATCATCCCCACCCCTCTCTCAGTCTCGTTCTCCCCTTCTTTCTTTCATTCGCGTAGAGATAATTCAACCGAAAAAATACAGATCATGAGCAAGATTGTATGGGTGTGAGTAGGATTTAAAATTCTTGTGATTTTATTGGTGCCTTCTAGCGCATGATCTGTATTTTCTCGGTTGAATTATCTTTGCGAGAATGAAAGAAAGCAGGGGAGAATGAGACTGAGAGAGGGGTGGGGATGATGACATGAAATATTATTTATTTTTTTAATTTATATATATGCCACGAGAGTGCCACATAGATTAATTTAAGTCATGTCTATAAATTTTCAAAATTATTCTTGCCGTATCCCATCACTGGAAGCAAAATCAGAAACAATTGAAAATTGAGGAAAAGATACGAATGTGAGGGAGCATCAACAAATTTACGTCCAAATGGTAGCGGCGGTCAATGAAGATAACCAGATGACTGATATTGGTTCATGATCGGCCCTACATGATGAAAAGAGATTTGAGAATGAATTCAAAAAAGGAGAAGAGAGGTGCTGGTTTTGCGTCGCGCCATCGCCGATATCTCGGATTTTGCAGTTGTGCTCTCATTTAACACAAACAACGTCGAGCTCTCTCTTTGAAACCCTAATTTTCAAAACCTTTAATTTCAAAATTTCGGCCTAAAGCTTGCCAGCCCACATTTCAAAATTGTTATTGATTTGTGGTGGTGTTTATTTATACATTCACAAGTCTCTATCTTGTCTATTCCCTCGTGTTTCAGGATTTTTTTTAATAAATCGGATAATTCGGGTAGCCAAATACCCCATCGGACTAATCGAATCGGGTATCGGGTACCCGAAATAATATATCGGTGTTGGGATTCAATATGAGGCTTCGTCTGTACCCAACAACTTCAGATCAGATACCGAATATACAACCCTAATCCTAGCCACACTACAAATAAGACTCATTGAAATATTAGAATTTCCATGTACATAAAATTAATATAAGCTACTTGGGCTTGAATAAATTAATATATTTTTAATAGTTGTACAACTCAACCTTATTATCATATTAGAATCTAATCCACCTGCATGATTTAATATATATGGCAAAATATTTCAAGTTTTTCAAGGTGACATCATCAACTCGACGCACCGAAACACAACTTCATGTTATACTCCCTCTGTCCCGCTCATATTATTTTCCTTTCCTTATTTGGTTGTCCATTCAAATTGTCTTGTTCTAAATAAGGAAAGAATTAACCATTCAAAAGTGATGTGACCTACCCACTTTTTATCTTTTTATCCTTATTCTTAATCTCTGTGCCGAACAATAACAAGACAGTTTGAAAGCGGGACGGAAGGAGTAATTAGTAGCCCATTATTGTATTTTCGCCAATTTAACCATGATTTTAACAATTGATTCAAATTTTAATAAGTTTAAAATTCGGTCAAACTCAAATTAATCACTTCTCAAGTAAATTCTTAATTTAACTACGATTTTATTAAATTTAGTGAGAGCTTTAAATTCATTTATTTTCGAATGGCTTTATAAATCGACCATAATCATGTTAAATTGCTAGAATCATTGTTAACTTATATTACTACTAATCTATATACCCATTATAAAAGAGCCTTATTTGCAAAATTTGATTTGCCTATTATATCCTTATTATAGTTTTTTTAATTAGTATATATTATCATATGATTATTTTATGTTTGACACACACACACATATATATATATATTATTAAAATATATCAATATTACCTGCTTGCATGTACCACTATGTTGGAGTATAGAGCTTGAAAGGAAGTGAATCATTCCACGATTCTGGCGATCCATCTATTTTGGGCTGCCGTACAAGTGTTTTTGGACTCTATGCGGTTTTCTAGTTTTACTAGGATTATGACTCAATTGTTTGTTATATATATATATATATAGTTGTTATCTCATTGTAAATTGTATCCGAAAAATATAGTGAAATCCCTGACTTGGCATCGCCCCAGACGTAGATACACATCGTATTGAACCTAGACGTAGATACATATCGTATCGAACTGGGTAAACAATTCTTGTGTGTTTTTTATTTCGTGATTGTGTGTTTATTTCCTAACACACTATACTAGTTTATAAAACTATTTGGATTTTTTTTTTTGTATTTTTGGCCTTTTGACAACTTCTTTTTCCTTTGTTTAGATTTGTTTTTGACCCCACACACCCAAAAGCGAATTTGAGAAAAGCGAATCCTTGCTTCCCGCCAAACCATTTGCCGCGAAATCACTCGTATTTATCATACTAATATAACATTCCGCCTCCATTTCACTAACCCCTTCTCTCTCTCTCTCTCGGCGTGTGTGTGTGTGTGACTGTTGCAGCTTCGGAATCAGGTCGCCTCAGCTCAGGTACACTTTTCTGGACGAGATCTGCTTATACTCTACTTAGTATCTGACATTTTAGAGTTTATTCATTCCGTTAGGTTTCAGCGAAATCTTAGGGTTTCGGCTTCAATTTGATAATTGTTTGCATTCCATTTCATCCTTGGGTGATACGCATATGAATTGAAAAGCTTATATGTAGTTCTGCGCCAGATCTGAACAGATATGTGGTCGAACCAATTGTTATTTTAGTAATTTACAATTTTCTGATCTCTGTACTGCTGATGCTTTTAATTGGTGGCTGCATTGAATTCATTTACGTTTTAAAGAGCTTCGGCGCTAGTTATATTGGTTATGCAGTGTTCTTCGTCCAAATTAGGTCAAGTACGTGTTAAACGATGTAAATTAGGTATATGAGCTTTCCCAATTTGATTTCCTATATAAGATTTATGTGATTTTTCTTCTGATTGATTGAATATACTGTAAGTTTAGTTAGAGTCACAACCATGACCATTATAAGTATTTCTGCTATTACATTTTGTTTCTGGGCTTAGATGTTAAGCCTCTGCTCAAAGATATATAAAAAAAAAGCATGTGCCTGATTTATATGTCTGGGTAGCTAGCTTTCATAATTTAGATATATGAAACTGGATTTCTATTATCCCTTAAAACATCACATCTTGCTCTACTGTCATATTCTAGAGCACATGTTTTCGATGGTATTTAATTGGCTTCATTTGTTTTTTTTTCTGTTGTAGTTTGGCTGCTGCTGTTTATATGCAAGATAGGAGAGGAAACATTTGTTAAATCTTTTCCGCAATAATGGAGCTGCGGAATTGCAGTGTTAAGCATTTTATCCAAACTATGAGGGGTGGATTGGTGATAAAAGCTTGCAATATATATTCTGATGGAAGGCCAGTGCCTCGAACCAAGATTTTAAAGGATATATATGACAGTGAAGATGCCAAAAGACCACAGAAACCCCCTTCAGGTTCGGTGTCTAATAAAAAACAAGTGAAACACAAAGGTCCAAGGTTTTTGGTGGCTGATAGGACATTATGGAAAGTAAAACCTGAACCTGATGATGATAGTACTCCCAGTGCTGGTGGCGATTCAGACAGTGATTTGGATGATGCTACCACATTAACACAGCTCAAGAACCGGTTGTTGACAAAGAAAAGGAAGTGTGTTTCCACTGATGAGAAAGCAGTGGAAGATGAATCTGATCTTAATGAGCCGCTTATCAATTTGAAACCAAAGCGTTCAAAGGCTTCAAGGGCTAAAAGGAGAGGCCTGAATCCAAGTGTTAGTTCCTTTGCAACCAAAGTAGTTATCAAATCTGAAGAGAATTTGTTTTCCGAAGGTTCCCAGCAACCTGGTAGTGAACTAACTCCACTTATTCGTGTCAAAGCTGAGGTTCTAGATGCTGAGCAATTAGGAAGCCAAAATGAAATGCCAACGGCATCATCTGCTGGTCATTATGAGGTGCTAAATCCTGGTGAGAAGACAGTTCTACCTGAATATGAGAGAGAGCCATTATCAAATGTGAACAGATATGAAGAGTGTCTTACTAATGAGATCTCTTATGATCATTTGGAGTACGTTCAACCTAGTTTCATTCTTTTATCGCGGGATGAAGTAAGCATCAGGTTGGAAACTCCGGAATCTGATTATGAAGAGTCACTAGGTTCTGCACTAGAAGAAATCACAAAGCAAAAAGAGATACCGGATTCACGTTCTTTGGTAACTTCATGTTCTAACGATCCAAATGCAGATGTGTCTTGTCATTCTAGTAGTTCTTTGGTTGTTGAAGATATGCGTGAGGAATGTAGTTCTGGCTGCCAGGTTCATGATATGGTTATTGATGGTTGCGTTACACCTTCCCAGGGATCTAGCTGTGTCCTATTTGAGGAAAAAGCTGAGGCAGATCTTCCATCTGTAGATATTCATGAGGAATGTAGTTCTGGCTGCCAGGTTCATGACTTGGTTATTAATGGCTGCATTACACCTTCCCACGGATCTAGCTGTGTCCTACTTGAGGATAAAGCTGAAGCAGATCCTCCATCTGAAGATATGCGTGAGGAATGTGGTTCTGGCTGCCAGGTTCATGATTTGGTTATTAATGGCTGTATTACACCTCCTCAGGGATCTAGCTGTGTCCTATTTGAGGATAAAGCTGAGGCGGATCTTTCATCTGAGCTAAACGACTCTCTGAGTAGCCCTGACAAGAACTATGGCTCCAACCAAGGTTCCATGACCTCAAGTGCTAAGGAAAATTCCATTTTTATGAAAGATACTATTGATGATGAGGAGCAACTTTCAACATCTTCCTTTGATACTGTTACGAGAAATGACTTAAATTCTGAATGTCATACTGAAGATGAGTTATTGAAGGCTTTGGACAAGCAGAATTCAGAATTTCCAGTTACTTGTACAGAAAATGAGTACTCTTTTGAGGACAGAACTTGTGGTAATGCTGACACAATTTCAAAACCTGAACAACACAAACTTCCTGAAAGACTCTTTTCCACCCGTAAGGTAACTATAGTCTTCTGCACGATGTTCTACTTCTACACGTATTTATTGGGACCATCTGAAATTTAATTGGTCTTTGTTGACAGGCCTTCTCTCCATCTTCTGAAGAGCAATTGTGTTTGGCGATGAATTCTGTTGAAATATGGGATGATTCCAACCAGAAAAGTAAGTAAAATAGTAGGAGTTTCTCTAAAAATGTGCATGATGGTTTTCTCCCACTCCCCCTTCTCTCATTGCTGTATGCTTGAACACCCCTACTCTTTTCGTTCATCTTTAAAGATGAAGCTTTATTTGAATAAAATATCAATTTTAACAGATTCTTTCATGATATACTAATCTATTGATTCTATGAGAAAATAAATTCCTGAAATTGCAATTTCACAAGTTCCTTTCTTGTCATAGCGAAAGAAGATCTTTGACTTGCTGTTGTGTTTTGTGTTGTGAGTGCAGTATATGTGACTTCTAAAAGCTCTCATATAATGTTTCTGAAATGTTTCCTCTGCCCACTCGTGCTGCTATTTTATCTTCTAACTAATTGTCTCCACATATTCCCTGACCATCCCCGTTCAATGTTTTCAGTTGATTCTGAATGCAAGGGGAAGCTCTTTGAAAACCAAACTGAGATGAAGCCTTCATCTCTGATATCAGAGGTACAGTATGACAAAAAAACTGTGAATCACAGGCTGCCTGGACAGGTTAACCAGCGGAAAGTTTTCATAAGTCCCAGACGCATCAGCAAGAGACAGATAGCCAAAGGCAATCTTGAGGGCCCTCGTTTCTCACGTCATTTACCTAACCTCAGTACTGGGTGTACCTCTGTACAAGGTTGTTCTGAAAGTGCTGTTGCATTCTCACAGAGACAGATGCATGACATGGAGTCTATTGCAGTAAAACTGATGAATGAGTTGAAATCCATGAAGGACATTGTAGAACAAAAATTGCTTTTTGAAGCATACCGCAATGCTTCCTTAAAAAATGATGCAGATGAGGTATGTATGATGCAGGCTTTCAAATATAGTATTGGGTTTTATCTGATTAAACTTCTATTAAGGTGCCATACATTTTTGTACACTCAAGCTGTCAAGCATAACATTATTTAGAGAAATTAGTGATAATACTCAGAATTCAGAAAGCAACCATTGCTGCACTTACCAGTATGTCAAACTTGGATGATCATGATAATCTGGGAACAATGTTGACAAGAGCCATGCGATAGCAACTACTATTTGACTTTTTAATGTTTTTGATTATGTCATCCTCAACGACCTTATCTATACATCCTTCTGAAACTTTATTTTTCCTCCGAGTGTCATCTTACTTCCTTATCTCGAAGAAGCTGCAGTAAACTTGAGGCTACTATAAACTTAACATGTTCCTGACTAGCTTAGAAGCCCGACTTCCTTGTATTGCCATAACAGAAGTACTCCCAGTTTTCTGCTTTAAAATTCCTGGGGTGTATCCTCTGTTTTGCAGTTAAAATTCACTTCTTTGTTCAGTTGGCTTCGTATATGCTCAATGCCGAGCATTCAGTGCCCATCTAGAAAGGTTCTGTTTATATTGTCTTGAGCTAAGATCAGAGATTCTACATCCGCAACTCATTTGTATGAATGTCATGATACTGGATAAATGCAGTTGACCAGTAATATTTGCCAAGTGTCTTTTAACTTTTGATATTGGAATTTTTTCTTTCTACATCTTCAACATGAATTATTAAGCCCATTAATTCATATCCCAGTATATATGTAATTGGGCCAATACTGAAATTGTTATTACAAGTTCTTGCTAGCTTATTAACCTGGTTGGTATGCATGCTTTACATTTCTAAAAATACATTATCTACATTAACATGCTTATATGTTTCTTTCTTCTTGACAGGTAAAATCGGCCATTACTAATGCTACAAGAGCCGAGGAAATGGCTAGAAAGTGGATGTCTATGATGGCCAGGGACTGCAACCGATTCTGTAAAATAATGGTTAGTTAGCTCTATAACACTCATGTTTACAACTTCCATCATATTTTTTGAATCTCATGGTTTAATGGACAAAAGTCTTAGACAAGGTTCCTATACAAGCATTTTAACCACAAACATACCTGCTATGAATTCTTGTTTTCCAAATAAAGTACCAAAAAGAATGACTCGGACATCTCATTTGATTATCTTAATTGTTAGAAAATGACTCCAGACAGCACATCTTCTTCAAAAGATATTCTCCCCAAGGGGGAGAGGAAGATCATGTTTGCCGATGAAGCTGGTGGAAAGCTATGTCATGTCAGACTTTTTTATGACAGCAATGCCTCTCCAGCTTCTAACGATGTAGAACAGCAAGGCCATCAAATGCAATCTGGTTGCTTTAAGGCTTCTTCTTATACTTGAAGTTCAACAACGAGTGCATCTGTGCTCGGTTAAAGAGAGAGAGAGAGAGAGAGAGTTGCTGCATTCATATCCATATTTGTTATTCAAAATTTTCTTGTAGCTTAACTACATTCTTCTTATGGTAAATATTGGAGTATCCTAAGATGTCGGAGTTGAGGAACGGTCATGACCCCCGCCTCTCAACGTCGTATCCCCCGACTCTAAGATGAGGCTTTCTTGTATTGTATTTGTACCCGAATTATATTCTCTTCATTGGCAATTGGCCTTGTAATACGCAAATTGATTCAGTTTCTTATGGTATCAACGGTGTTCTATTTTCTATTCTAACCATTGGATTTTCGTCACTCGTATTTTAAGGAAATGCATTTTAGATACATGTGACAATAATTCAATGGTTGAAATAGAAGATGGAAATATAGAATACCCTTAAGAAATAGAGGATTTGTCACTCCCTCTCATTTTATTTATGAATTGATGAATCTTTTTTTTAAGAAGGTAGGTCTATGAATCTTGAAAAATGAAAGAAGAAATAAGACGTTACATTTGTTAAATGAGAAGCACTCATGTGCACCGGTCACTTAAAAAAAAATTGAATTAAAAAAAAAAGTTTCGGGTCGGGTCGACCCGTTTTGACCTGATCTTTCCAACCCGACCGGTCAAAATGGGTCAATTTGACCCGAAACTTTTTTTTTTAAATTTGTTTTTCTTCTCCACCTTCGGCTTCGATTTTAATTTATGGATAATGTTTGTGGCAATATTAATATTTTTTAGCTTGCTCCGAGGCTTTCGCCCCCCTCGCTTGACTCTTTAAAAAAATAAAAAATAAAAAAACTGAAAAAAATCAGAAAAAAAAATATTTAAAAGTTCAGCGCGTGTGATGCACGCGCCTGACTTATAGGTCGAAACGCGCCCCACGCGCGTGGGTTCCGTCGCACAGAAGTGACGGGTGCACATGAGTTTTCGCCTTGTTAAATTGTGCGGTGACAGATTTATGCTAAGCTGTATAAGTTGAGGTTGTAAATCTACTCCTTAATTCCTTATAGCTAAGCTGTACGTTATTTGTTAGTCAAACTAATTGTTAATTTGCTAATTAATTTTAAGACGCAATAAAATAAGTGACACATAAATTCACAGCTCATTCATTCTTGAGTGATTTCCGGGCTTAAATCCATTTGTCATCACTTATATTTATCAGTCAGCTCTAACCAGAATATTAATTATGCCTAATAAATCTCCTCAATAATTCAAAGATATAGACATATAGCGCAGTTTGCTTTTTTTGTGTAGTTTACAAATTCTATATAGATGAATTATTGAGGATAATAGTGGTTAAAAATCAAGGATAATAATATTAAAATAAAGTTCAGAAAACCACAAACTAATTGACGTTTGACCTAACTACAAAAGTTTTTTTTAGTATTCTTGTAACAATTTCTAAAGTCCTGAAACTACATACTCCTCTTGTATATAGGCTACACTCTACAGGTCTACAATCGGGAGGGGTGTAATTATTGGGTTTTCTTAACATCATCTAATGATACGCAACGTAATTTATTGTGAAGAAATATATCTAGATTTATAATTAATTCATCATGTGTAAATAAGAAATACTTACTTGTTACGTAGTTTATGACACGTTGAATTCCGGCATGTATTCTGTTCAACTGATGCAAGAACAGTTCCATTTGATCCAAACGCCAGGAACGCACTACTAATATTTCTCTAAGTACTAACCCTAGTTTATAGTAAATAGAATTTCTAATCTTATAAGGAATAAAACGGGGCCTCTCATAGATGATATGGGCGGACTTTTCTTTTTGTTGTCCAACTATTAATTAATTAATCCCAAAATTATAATTTTATTTTTTGAAATGTCCAAAATTATATAATTAATATATTCTAATCTAGTCCATATTTGTCTCCAATTAATTAATCTAATACTCAAACTATTAATTAATTAATCCCAAAATTATATTCCTTATTTTCTTTTTGGACTTTCAACCAATAATTATACTATTCGGACGTAAGTATTTTTAGAAGTATAGTTTCGAACTCAACATCATTAACTAGTTCGATTCAAAGCAGGGGCGACCTAGCTAGGATTTTAAGAACGGACATACGAGATTAGATGTATATTTTGAGAACAAGTTCAAGAAGGACGAGATAACCGTTACGTATATAACAAGTGGGAAGCAAAAAACAAAATGCAATCTAAATATAATACTCCCTCTGTCCCAGGTGAGTGTGGCTCAACTAATTATATTTTATACCTCACAACAAATCAAATATACACCACAATTTTGGGGGACGGATGGAGTAATAAAAATTGTAATGCCGGTCGTGTTAGGTTTTCTTGACATCATCTAATGAGCACATTAGAAATAATTGTCAAGAAACAGATTAAATCCAGGCATGTGTAGAGATTTCTAGCACAAAACAAAACTTACTTGTTGCGTGGTTTGTCAACACGGTTCTCGAATCTTGAATCTCGAACACTCGAATCCTCTACTACGATGTTCGTGTATTTCGTCAATTTGATGCTGGAACAATTCCACCGTGCAGTCGATTTCAACTAATTGGATCATGTAGTGAGTACACAAATAATTCTATAAGAATTAAAGTATAGATTAATTATTTGGTCTTAACCGTTTTGAGAGTAGAGAGAATAATATGTTTCGCAAAAGAAACACAATTCATAATCTTACACGAATTAAAACAACAGCTATCACATTAGTTGATATGGGCAGACTTTTCTTTTGTCTCTAATTAATTATTTTAATAGTCTAATTAATAATTAATTAATTAATTTCAAAACTAATATTTAATTAACCCTATCTAGACCATATATTTTTCAAGACGGCGGCCTTAACATGCGAGACCCTTTCATCCCACTTGGGATCTAGTGTCCACAATCCATCGCTAATAGCAACGAATTATTTCATTGGCAACGAAAATTTCTATCGCTACGTTGTTGTAAAGGTGCTCGGCCTATAAAATCAACGTCGCATCTGGTCCGTCAGTAATCCGTCGCTGAAGTCACTTTGGCATGGCATTGAAAAATCTGGCGACGGATCCCGTGTTTTTTGTAGTGTAAGTATTCATACTAGGAGATCAAAATTTGGTATTTTTGTGTGTTAGGATTGATGTCAGATTAACTTCAAACTTGACATCAGTACTAGAGCTGGGCTCCACAATTTCAGGCCCAGAGAATTTTCGGGTCGGGTCCGGCCCGGTCCGAAATCGGTAAAAGTCCGGTGGGCTCGGGCCGGCCGGTAAAATTACACTACAAAAATGGTTTTCGGGCCGGGCCGGGCCCGAAATTTTGACAGCTCTAATCAGTACCCTTCTGCTTATGCATGTTTTTTTTCGGTTCAGATCTATAACTTATCACTCGTGCTCCAATATTAAATTTAATATTTTAATAATATTTATTACTAAAAATTGAAGCTTAAAATTATACATATATATATATATAGGGATGGGTTACTATATAAATTATTCCTCCGTGAAAACTTGAGAACATGCTTAAATCTATATATATCCATGCTTAAATCAATATATAGTCATGCTTAGTAAGATTCATGCTTTTTTGCATAAACAATAATGGTTATATAAAATCATGCTCAAATCTATATATATTCATGCTTCGAATAATGACAATCATAGATCATACAAAGATCAATGATTCAGATTGGTTCCTAGTTCCCGGCCCACACTAAGAATAGTTTCTATATATATGAACCAATCCCTATATATATATATCCTAATTTTGGAATAATAATTAATCATAATATTCAATTCTTGAATAAAATTAAATAGCCAATTAAATAAAAAATACGTATAATAATTGGATTAATGAATTGAAATTAATAATTTGTAAAATTTATCTAATCGCAAGAGATTGAAATGAGAAAAACAAATTGAAAAAATAACTAAAATAATTGATAGTGGGACATGAGGCGAGACATCAAAAGTGGGATAGTTAATCCTAAATGGTACTCCTTCCGTCCACGATAAATTTATCACAATTTTCTTTTTGGTCCATCCACAAAATAATTGTCACATCCATATAGTAATAGACCCCACACACCTCACTTACTTTTCCACTCACAACACAATTTAAAACTATATAAAAGTGGGACCCTTATTCCACTCACAATACAATCAACCAACAAATTATTAAAACTCGTGTCATCCACAATATGACAAATTTATTGTTGACGTAGGGAGCGAGTATTTTTCACCTACAAACCTGTTTGATATGTTAAATTCATTAGTTTTCATAACTTCAATAACAGATAATTATACACACAATTAGACAAGTCAATCAAATATAATAACGAATGATCACAAAAATCAAATAACAAAAGAAGAGATACAATTAAAGTTATCATTTGAGTTCATCATCCACAAAAAACTTCCTTCAAAATCTGTGTGAAAGCCTCAATGATAACTTTATGATGCAGCCTTGAATTGAGAGAGAGGAAGCTCATCAAGAGCTGCTCCAACTCTTTAGGCTCAAAAATCTGCTTCTCCACGATCATCTCCGACATCGATCTCTTGAAATCCTCGTACGGATCGACGGACTTCTTCACCACTACAAAGCTCTCCGACATGCATGGCGATGGCGATGGCGATGGCGCCTTCTTCTCCTCACAGTAACGTCTGAATCTTCGTGGTTTGAGCTGTTTCTCCTCGTACACAGTCTTCAATGGAGGAGAAGAGAGCATTAAGCTTTCAGTCTCGTTGCTTGTGATGCAAGATTTCGATGTGGGTTTCGGGTAGTTTTTGTGGGTTTTCTTGTGGTTTCGTGAAGATGGGACTTGTCTCCAACCATCATCAGAGTCGGTAGAACGAATGGTTTTGGAGTGGGAGCATGCGAATGACGAGGGTAATCTGCAGTCGAGCAGTGGGACGATCTTTGATGGGGTGGAGGGCGGGGGGGCGGGGAAGGAAATGTCGAGTGTTTTGGAGTTGAGAGGGGAGAGCATGTATGGAGGTTTGATCATTGAAGAAGCCTTTTTTGGACGACAGATTTGGAAAGAGGTGAAGAGAGAGAGACGATGGAGTTTGGGACTCTTGGCTTTGTCCATAATCAAGATTGAATATTAATTTGAATACACCAAGAAGAATATTAGTAATATTCAGATTTATTTTCTGATATATATGATCGATGCTGCTAATTTGCATCTAAATTGTTGTTTATATATACATGCATGGGTGTAATTAGGGAATGTTGCGCACACACACACACACGTGGGTGTGTGTGTGTGGAGAGGCCCAGCCGGCTGGTGATATGATGTTATTTAATTTGGATGATGGAATAATTATCTGACCAAATCTTAGTGATGCAATGCAAAGAGGGTTTATACATTATTTGAAAGCTACAGAGGAATTTGAGTGAGGTCATTTACAGGTGTGCCCTTTGAAAGGGTCAATTTCTAAATCTTGAAATTTTTTTTTATTATATATAGGGGAATTTCTTTTTGGTGAGGTATTAATTGTGAGAATATGTGATATATATTGCTTATCTTAATTTAAGAAGAAAATAAATTTGAGAAGAGACATCAAAAGAGTTTACGCTCAATATTTTGTTATTGTGGGAATAATATTTGTAAACTATATACTCCCCCGTCCCGTTCATCTTGACACGTTTCTTTTCGGCACGAATATTAAGAAGAAGGGTATTAAGTGTAGTTTATAAAGTGATATAAAGTGTTTTTGAAGTTAATATAGTAATATAAAATGCTTTTGAAGTGATGTAAAATGTTTTTAAAGTGAATAAAATGATTTTTAAGTGAATCTTAATTATTTGCATAAAAGGAAATGTGTCAAGATGAGTGGGACGACCCAAAAAGGAATACGTGTCAAGATGAACAGGACGGATGGAGTATGTTATATGACTATATCATGATGTGTTCCTAGTATGGATTAGTGGCAATGGGATAATTAGATTAATCTAAAATAAATTAGGCAAAAACTTGTACAGTATGGTCAATCCCATTGGTTGACTGTAATTATGATATAATTAGTGTTTAGGGAGTAACTAAGGAAATTATGAGTAATTAGAAGATAATTAAAGGGCAATTTAGTATATATAATTAATCTCAGTAGGACTAATTAATCTTAATTATTAATTTTAATTCTTAATTATAGATATAAAACCCTTAATTAAAGTATTAGCTACCTAGTTTGAGCACGACGATAAAATTTGAAGACCAATTCAATAATATCAATTAAGGAAAAAAAAACAATTTTTTTTTCTATTTGTCCTATTTAAATTGCAATCATATATTTTTCACAGGTCCATTTAAAGAGGCGAGGTTAGTATTTGTCGTTTTCAAAGAAAAGGGGCTCAACTGAAATCGACAAAAAGAAGAAGATCAATGTAGCAATAGAATAATTCTTAAATTCGACGTTACATTTTCTTTTTATTCCAATTCTACCAACATCTTTTTAGGCAAGTTAATTTGGCTACCACATCGGTGTAACAATAGTTACCTAATGAAATTTTATGCGTCATATTCCAAAAAGAGGGAAAATATGAAATAGTCTTAGAAGTGAGTAAAAGATAAATTCTATCAAGCAACTTAATTTATATAAATTATAATCAACTTTTCAATTTTGGACCAATTTGTCCTTGACAAATTTCGGACCATTCGTACCAACGCTAGTACGAAATAAACATATTCGTACTATATTACAACAGAATCGCACGGCGCACGCTTGGTACGCTAGTACGAAATACACCCATTCGTACCAATGTATCTCGGCAGTCGCATCAACTTCTTGGTAACGGTAGTACGGAATCAATATATGCGTACCATTCATTGGTACAACTGATACTAAATCAAAAAGTAAGGGCAATATAAAAATTTTGCATCGAAAGTTGGAAAATTTTAGTTTACATAAATTATAACCAACTTTTCAATTTCGGACCATTCATACCAGCGCTAGTACGAAATCAACATATTTATAATAGATGGGTAATATAAAAATTTTGCATCGAAAGTTGGACAAAATTTATGCTAACTAAGTTGTTTTTCCTAAAACTTATGTAAACTAAATTGCTTGACATAATTTATCTTTTACTAACTTTTTTTACCATAATACCTCTTCCAAAAAAGTGGTCCTTCGATATAAATAAATAAAGAATGCAACCCAAGTTTCCAAGAATATTCTTTATTACAATTCATATTTCTTGCAATTCATGTTAGTCCATTTTGCTCCACTACAAAGGCAAACACCAAAGGAAGAGTCCGAAATGGAAGATGAGAGATATTGTCCGATTGTTTGCTGTTATCTTATGTGGTTAGGAATGATAAATTGGCTTTACTTATGAGTTTTTTTTTATTAGGTTAATTGATTATAAATACATCAACTATTATCAAATTCCATATTTGATGCAATTAAAAAAATTGGTGAAAAATACACATGCATTGTCAGTATTTGGAATTTAGACTAAATTTAGATTCCAGCAGAATTGTATCCTATATGTAGCACTGGAATCCAAATTTCGGGCCAAAAAAATGTATCATGGTAGCATCTTTCAAGCTATTTTCCAGTCACCTCCAGCAACCAAAATCTAACAATTTGGGTACCATTGGAAATCTATCATTGAGAGTTTTCCAACGGTACCTTCGGATTATCCATCGGACTTTGGAAAACCAATTTATTGGCTGGTAGGCGGCGGATTTGTGTATGCGAGTTCAATGCAGGTTTATAGCATGAAATACACCTCTAATGTTTCCTCTCAGTCTCAACCTAATAATTAGAATAATAATTATATAGAAATGATTTTGAGAGAGAGCATGCTTAAAAGATTAATATAAATAGAAATTTTTTTTTTGGCACAAAACTATTTTGGAGTAGCAATAGTAGGGAAGGGCATGCATGTCAAAAATTACAACAATTGTTAGGGTATCTCCAACGGTGGGTTCCAAAATTTGGAACCCACCAAATCCACCATTGTGGAGAAAAGAAACTGGTTTCCAGTTTTGAAACTGGAAACCAGTTTCAAAACTGAAACTGGGTGCAAAGCAGGAGAAGGCGGGCGCTGGGCGCGTCACCCACGGCGCGTGCGTGACACGCGCGCGCTGGTTGGCGCGTGCAATACACGCGCGCGTGGGGGCGCCGCCTTTTTTGACTTTTTTTTTTCTTCTGTTTTTCTCCTTTTTCATTTCGAATTTTTTTGTAGTTTTTCATAAATACGGACCTATTAGCTCGTCTAAAACATATCGAACATATATCTTATATTAAAGATCACGACGAGAGCTTTTATTCGACATAAAAATCGTAAAAATCCGATTTGAAACGAGCAAATGATGATATTTTAAAGTTCAAAACTAATAATTTATGTATAGATATATAAAGATAATGTGTATTATAGTGGGACCCTTTAAATAGTAGAAACTGGTTTCATTGTTGTGGAAGGTGTTTAGATAAAAAAGTAGGTGGGTTCCAAAAGCTGATGTGGAGCTGATGTGGCGGTTTGGAAGCTGAAACTGGTTTCCACCACTGGAGACACCCTTAGTACCTAATAATACTTCACGGGCTTATTTGATCTTGTCATAGAAAGTGAAGGGTGTATTTCACCCTTTTTGCCCACGATTAAAACTAAGGTAATAATCATACCCATTTGTGAGAGGTCTTGGATTCAATCCCGCTTGTGTGTGGTGTAGTATATTTCTCACATTATTTGGTGGTATAGTGGTGTAGTGGTCCCACCTTTATATGATGTAGATGTCTTACTTTTGTGGTGATGTAGTGATTTATTTCATAATATATACCCTATGTAATTCCCTAAAAAAAACTAAGGTAATAATCATTTATTATCTAAAAATTTACAACGTTGCAAGTTTTAACAATAATATCCTAATGTATGCATATTTTATAGTAATTGGTATCCAACATTTCACAAAAATTATAAATGTCTCGTTCATCATTTTCTGACGACTAGATATCTACGTGGCTCGCCGGAGACATGCAGAAATAAAGTTAAAAGAAAATCTGAAAAAACTGAACTTGAACAAAAATAAATAAATAACTGACAAAAGCATCTAAAATTAAAAAAAATCTGAAATTTAATTGTAAAATTAAAACAGAATGAGTTATTTTCAGAATTTTTATTTTCAATTTTTTTTAATTTCATATTTTTCAGATATATTCTTTTTTAAATTTCAAATATTTGTTTTCTGATTTTTTTTCAGATTTATCTTAATTTAATATATTTTCGATTTTAAATTTTAGATTTTTTTCAGATTAAATTACAATAAAATACTACTCCATCCATCCACGAAATAATTTCCTAACTTTCTTTTTTGGGCCGTCCATGAAATAACTTCATATTTATTTGAGCTAGACAGTTTTTTAGGACCCTAACTTTTCTCGATTTGGAAAAATTGACTTTTTTGTGCCGGCCCTTAGAATAGGGACTAAAACTTTTTTTATCCCGTCCGTAGGACAATTTCGGGCTTTTTGGCAAGTTTTTCTCACGTGACTTGACATGTAAAGCCCAATGTTAACGTGGATGCCACATTACATACCAATCAGCAAAAAAATTAATAAAAAATAATTAAAATTTAAAAAAAAAAGGAAAAGAGAGAGGGGGAGACGGGTGGACGAGACGAGAGAGAGGAGAGGAGAGAAAAAACACTTTCATTTCTTTCCGTTTATTTTATTTTTTCTTTATTTTGTATTTTAATAATTTTTTTGCTGACTGGTATGCAATGTGGCATCCTCGTCAACATCGGCTCTACGTGTCAAATCACGTGAGAAAAACGTGCCAAAAAGCTCGATATTGTCCTACGGACGATATAAAAAAAAGTTTTAGTCCACATTCTAAAGGCCCGCACAAAAAAGTCCATTTTATGAAATCGAAAGAAGTTACTGTCCTAAAAAACCGTCTAGCTCTACCTATTTTTGGACAACAATTTATCTCCTCTTATAACTTATTTACCTAAATACCAACCATGGCCAACCACTCTCTTAATTAATTAATACTCCACTACCACATGACCAACCACTATCTGAATTAATTAATACCCTACTACCTTAATGTGAAACTCTTTCTCTACTCACAACACACTCACCCACCATTTTATTGAAACTCGTGCCACTCTCTCTTAGAAAGTTATTTCGTGGACGGAGGGAGTATTACATATGAATTTATTTCAACATCACAACCAATTTTCATGTGTAGTACACATTGTCTCTTTGACGAGCCACATAGACACACAATCGTCGAGAAATGATGGATTTTTCTGAAAGGTTAGGTGCCAACATAAATATATGCATACGAGCCACACAGACACACTCGCGCAAAAGTGATGGATGAGGCACAATTGTGTTATTTTATGAATGCTTGCATACCAATATAAAAATATGCATACATTGAGACATTATTATGAAAACGCAAACGTTGAGATAATAAATGGTATTTACCCTTAAAACTATAGTACTCAATATATATAAAATTATGAAAAAATATATGTTTATCTATAAATAAAATTTATATACTCCCTCCGTCCCCCAAAAGTGTGGTCCAATTAATATTTTATACCTCATATATAATCAAATTTTAACCACACTTTTAGAGGACGGAGGGAGTATTATATTAAAACATAGTTTTTAATCTTATCTTAAGGGATATTATAAATTTAATTGATTCAATTATTCAAACCTCTTCATGAACAGTTTACAATTGCTATGAAAACCTTCCCAATCAGATGTAACCTCCTAACTCTATATATATGTTGGATTAAATAGCGGTGACAAAAACAACTCTTTTGTTGATCAGCCGTAAACTACAAATTACAAATGACACGTTCAATATATTTGACGTCCTAAACTCCTACACACAATTTAATAAAAAAATATTTTTACCTAAATTAACCTTATTTATAATCATTTATTTTAATAATCAAAACGGATTAATAATCAAATTCTAATAAATTCATTATTACGAATCAAGAATTATGAATACTAATCAAACACATAACTGACTAAACAACTCACCTCTTCAATTATTTTTCTATAACTTTATCTATTCCTAAATCTGCCAATTAAAGAAATATCGAAATACAATGATTTTGAATCATGAAAACAATGAAAGACAACCGAAATTTCACCGATTAAAATAGAAAAAGGTTCTGCAATAGAGCTACAACCATGGTTGTCGAAATTTGTAAATACAAATTAAATTATGAGAACTCACCAATCTGTGTGAATTTAATCTGTCCAATTTCGATCAATCTACTTTGGTCTCCAAAATTTTGAAAATTTAAAGCATAAGAAACAAGAGAGAAGAAGCGAGCCATAGACATCGAGAAGAATGGAAAACGGCAAATTCAATAAGCTTTACAGTAATTAATGATAACAGAGAGAAAATATGGGTAAATATGGTAGAAAAATCTAGAACGACATTTATAATGCAAATAATTAAAAATCTAAAACGACCTATATTGAATAGGAGGGAGTATATAATAGTTGTAAAGAAAATATTAATTTAATTAATCAATCCATGGATCGCACTTGACAAAAATACTAGTTATAAAACAAAAACAAACAGATATACTTATATTATAGAGCTTCGCCAAAATGGTGCCCTACAACAGCCTACGTACAAGGAACACCTTCGGAAAACATATCCATCAAAATTCAGGAAAAGAAAGAAAAAACAAAACAAAACAAAAACAAAAACAAAACAAAACAAAAACAATACAAAATCAAAGGGAAGGGGAAAGTGGGAGAGGCTCAAGGATCAAATTAAAATCATCCTCCCCAAACTCTTCTTCCCTTAAGAATTAATATTTAATTTGAATTTGAATGTGCAGAAACATCATTAATGGTGATGAGGACGCTGTGTCCGAATCTGGACAAGGAAGGAGGGCTGGAGACGGTGCTGGAGGTGCCCATCCCGGAGGAGATGTTCGACAAGATGGGCGGCGGCGGCAGCGGCAGCGACGCCGACGTCCGGTGGCGGAACATGCGGGACCACATGCGGGCCCAGTACCAGTCCGCCGCCGATAAGTGGGCCGCCATTGCGAATCCTTTGCTCTCCGACGCCGACCACTTCATGCTCTTGCTCAAGCTCGTCGGCGCCGCCTTCATTCCTTACCCACCTCAATTGGAGGATGCTCTCACCAAGCCCATCAAAGATGGTTCCATCGTAATTAATCTTTCCATTATTCTAATTTCTATTTCCATTTTCAAGATTCATACTACCTACTCTGTCTCATAATAACTGTCTTGTTTCTTTTCAGTACGTTTATTTAGAAAAATGGTTAAAAAAATAAAAAGTTTTCGGCACGCTTATTAAGAAGAGTCTCATAATAAGTTTCTTGTTACTTTTCGGCACGCTTATTAAAAAAATGGTTAAAAAAATAGAAAGTTTTCGGCACGCTTATTAAGAAGAATTCCATAACAAGTATCTTGTTTATTTTCGGCACGCTTATTAAAAAATGGTAAAAAATTAGAAAGTTTTTTGCACGCTTATTAAGAAGAATGGTTAAAAAAAAATAGAAAGTGGTGGAGTTCACACCTTTTTGTGAGATAAGGTGTTTTCCATATTAGGTATAAGACACTTATTGTGGAACAATCCAATATGGAAGAGAAGACACTTATAGTGGGACGGAAGGAGTATTTGATTTTGTATTTCCAAATTTAAAATATAGACTTTTGCAAATTCGACATGACTTTTAAAATTTTATAAATTAATGTATGAACTTAGTAATTTTTGCAATTGAGAAATTAATTCCAGATTTTTTCGGCGGCCGAAATGATGATGTGGACACCAACGTGAACTAGGAAAATAAGTCTTTCGTTTTGCTTTTGAGGCATTAAACGACGTCATTTTGTGCTTTACTAAACACATGATAAATAAAATGCGCTAAGCAAGTTTGAACTCGGGACTAAGCACAAGGCAGCGTCATTTTGTATTTTAGTCCATAATGGTATCCACGTTATTTTATAAAGTTCATGTTGACGCCCGCATCATTTTTTCGGCTGTGGAAAAATTGTGAAGGTCTCAATTGCACAAATTATAAAGTTCATGCATTAATTCGCAAAGTTTTCAAAGTCATATCGGAATTGCAAACACACTAGAAGTTGGTGATTTATTTCGCCAAAACCCTTAAAAATATAAAACGGTACTAATAGCATACATAAATTGGCCACATGTGATGTATAATAAAGAGGCAAAATGGTAAATATCCATTATAGATAGTGAATCATAAATTATGGCCACCAACTTAAATAATATAAAATCTAGCAAACTTTTATATTTTCGGACGAAATTGCCCTTACTTATCTAGTGGTCAACTTTAACATTTTCGATACAATTGAGACGAATGAGCCCATTCGTCCCAATTGTACTAAGTCACTGACACTAACACTTGGTACGATTGGGACGAATAGGCTCATTCGTCCCAATCGTAACCAAAATTTCATTAAGAGCATTTTTGTCCATTTACATTAAATCTCGCCAAAATTTATAAAAGTTAAATGGTGATCAGGATTTATTATTCAACATCCTAAACGGCTATTTCACATAATTAACATTATAATAATAAACATGCATGCATGCATGCAGGAATCTTGCACTGCAAAGTACATAGTGCAGCAATACGTCGCAGCAGCAGGAGGGCTAGCGGCGTTAAACGGCGTGAAGAGCATGTACGCGGTGGGAGAGGTGAAGATGGTGGCGGCGGCGTCGGACGGCGTGAAAGACATCGAAAATGCAAAAACAAGTAGTGAGGCAGGTGGGTTCGTGTTGTGGCAGATGAATTCGGATTTATGGTATCTGGAATTGGTGGTTTCCCGTCACAAGGTCAGCGCCGGCAGCGACGGCGATATTACCTGGTCCCAGACTTCCTCTAATTCATCCAATACCTTCAGAGGTCCAGCTAGACCTCTCAGAAGATTTTTCCAGGTACTTGCTTGAAATTAAATTAATTAAATCTAGACAAAAACTGATGTGCAACATCTCTACGGTACATCCGGGTCAGATTTGACCCCACCCGACCCATGATCCGACCCGGTCAAAAAAAAAAAACTGAAATTCGAAAAGTCAACAGTCAAATGTTGACCGGGTCTGGCCTGGGTCCGGGTTTGGGTCGGGTCGAATTTTGGATCTGGATCTAATTGTATGTACATACGTATGCACAGGAGTGTAACTCTTAAATCTAATCTTATTATCATCCATTCCAATACCCAATTAAACATTTTTACTTTATGCAATCATTGATTTTGGGAAAACAAGTAAATTAGTATTGCCTCTGTACCTAAATACTCCCTCCACCCCCGAAAAGTTATGTCAAATTGTCATATTTACTTTTTGACTCATGGCAAAAATTTTACTTTTTCAGTTTTCCATACAATAATTAGTGGTAAAATGAGTCATTTTACCCACTATCTTGGTATACACACTTTGATGGTTGAGAACACTTATTTGAGGACAGAGGGAGTAAGTGTTTCGAGCCACCAAAAAATATACAAAGACAGTGGACGAAATGACACATTTTATCCCTAATTATTGCATAGAAAACTGAAAAAGTAAACTTTTTTCTTGAATCAAGGTGTAAATGTGACAATTTATCCTAAAATTTGTATTGAAAATTACGATAGAACGCTTATTTGGGGATACAAATTTTGGTGGCTTGGGGTACTTATTCTGGGACGGAGGGAATAATTGGGGTTATTTGCACGGGAAAAATACTGAATTATGTTGTTAGGGTTTTTATATAGGACGAAGTGATCTTTGGCTAAATCTACAATAAAAATTAAGGGATATTTGCCGTAAAATTCACAAATTTTGGGTCATTTCAAATGAGAACTTGGGGATTTTTGAAATAGTAAGATGATTCACATTTTCGATTAATTGAAAATAAAAATGTGAAATGCTAAGCATCAAGTTTTCTAAAAGTGGCAACTTGTGGTTCTCTTTTTTATCTCCATGATTGGCAAAAATAGACTAGTACTACACATACATTATTGTGGTTCAATTCCTTTGCTTCAACTCAAGTGATATATATATCTAACATTAGTTGTTTGTTGATATATTATACATAAAGGGTTTAGACCCTCGATCGACGGCGAACCTTTTCTCAAACACGGTGTGCATCGGGGAGAAGATCATCAACGACGAGGATTGCTTCATACTCAAGCTCGAGACGAGCACCGACATCCTCAAGGCGCAGAGCACGCCCAACACGGAGCTCGTCTACCACACAATATGGGGATACTTCAGCCAGAGATCGGGCCTTCTCATCCAATTCGAAGACACCAAACTAATACGAATGAAGACCACCGTAGGAGACGACAGCGTCTTCTACGAGACAAGCCTGGAGTCATGGATCGATGACTACAGGCTTGTCAATGGGATCAACATAGCACATAGTGGGAAGACAACTGCCTCAATTTACAGGTATGGCAAGACCCTCAAGAGAAGGTGGAAGTTGGAGGAAACTTGGAATATTCAAGAGGTTGATTTCAATATCTCTGGCCTTTCTCTCGATTATTTCTTGCCACCACCAGATGATCACGATCATGATCATGATCATGATCGTGATCATGATGATGACAAGGAGATTAATGACAATTCTGACCATAACATAGCATGCTAGGGAACAACCGAAGCACAACTCAATTAGTAAGACGCTTCCCGTCCAACCTATAAGTCGAGGGGTTTGAGTCATGTGTGCGTGTGTTGTGAAATTAAAGGGGAGAAAAAACATATCATGCTAGGGACCCTTTTTTTTTAATTTTTAGATGAATTTGTTATTTTGGCTGTTTTGTGAGAGATGGTTTTGGAGAATATGAAATGTGTGGCAAAGCTACTATTATTGTCTTTGTTCCTATTGATATTTCATGAGTTGAATATGAATATGAGTATTACAAATCTCAACACAGCTAACTTGAATTTCATACATCATACTCGATCCGTTCCCTAATAAGTGTATCCAGCCGTCAAATATAATGGATGAACCGTGGCTATTTGGCACCAGTCAACATGAATGTGTTGTGTATATACGATGCACAGACGAGTCTGTAACTATGCATACAACTACTAAAGCAAAATTTAACCTATGTACAAGTAGAATAGAAATCAGATATTAGGATTTAGGTGCAACTATACAAGTTCTCGGATGATGCTCCTAGCCTCTGCGAGCGTGTCTGTTTGACGAACACTAGTCGCCCAGATATTCAGCAATGGAGGAACAGCAACATTGAGCTCAGCAAGACGCTCATCCAACCAGGTTGAGATTTTCGAATCCATGAGGCTGCCATCAACTGTCTGAAAATAAATAAATAACGAATTCATTAGTAGCTGCTTCAAGAGAGGAAAAGAAAAGAACATCAATTGCCAGAGCAGGCCAAAGATACATGCATCTCAGGAAATCATTGTGTTTTTCCCAATAAAACAAACAAAATGGTTTTCATTCACCGGAGAACAGTTATGGTTCGGCTTACCCAAGACGGGCTGAGAAGAGCTTTGGTAATCAAGCTTTGAAGGACATCCTCATCCGAACTGCTAAGTAATCTGTCTGAGTCAACACTGAATTCAAGATCTTGGCATGAAGAATCAAACATAGAGCTACAATTTTTAACCGAAATTCTGCCATGCCGCTCTAATGCTTGGTTTAGGCGGCCAACAGTGGAGACGTGTAGCTGCCCTTTACCAGCCTTACATCCCCCTAACGTATCTTTGAGTGAATACTCTTCAGAATCTAAACCGAGGAAGGCTGCAGCACTCTCAGAGTCAGCCCAACAACAACAGGACGACGAACCATCATCTACATCACATTCAGAGAAAGGAGATTGACATATATATTAGCTTAGAACAGTAAGATAAATTGCCTACTTTTATGAGAGCTTCACACGAGAACATAAAGAACTCAAACTGGTGATGGAAATAATAGCCTGGATAAGGTTTTATATGAACTTTCTTGGTAGAGATACTATCTTAAAACTGAAGGACCGTTAGTAACTAGGATACATCAATCTAAAGATAGTTTAGCACGCGTCTTAGGTTGCTCAAACTAAGTAGACGCAATTCTCATTAGCTGAACAGTGGAAGTTATAATAAATCTTAACTTTCTTAATTTCATACAATTAATAAACGAGACTAACTCAAGAACACAACTTACGTTCCACCAAATTAGGTGGCAAGGGTTCTATGTGGAGCTATATTGAGCTCGAGTGAATATGCACATTTCCAATGATCAACAGTTCAATACCATGTAAAAGGAACGGAAGTAGTACCTATGATAAAACCAGCAAATGGAATCCCAAAAGCAGATTGTACAGACTGAGCACATGACTGGAAAATTGCAGTACTTCCAGATTTTTCTAGCACAAGAATATACAAAGCAACAATCTGTGTCACCAGAAAAGGTAGATAAAAAATGAGAAAAGGTTGACAATCGAGAACTACAAAGCATTTTGCATATATATGGAACAAAGGAAAGAAGTATAAAAATAAATAGATTAGAACAATCAAAGTGTCACAAATCACCTTGCAACGAAATTGCATTGGCTTAAGCTCTGATAATTGTAATGCATCAGATATCAGTGCTATGGAAACAGTATCCTGAGAAACATTATGCGAGCTTACAGGTCTGGAGGGATCACCGAGTTCATGAACATGATGCCCCCTCATCAAGCTTGCATGATCGACTGTGATGAAAGATACAGCTGTCATCATATACTTGTCCAGCTCACTGGGAAAAGAAACATACATGCCAGTGGAAAACATCTTTCAACTTCTCAATCATGTTGTAGAAACAAGGAAAAACTATTGAATGAATTCTAAGCATTGGATTTGTATGCATTACTGGACCATGAAAAAGAAAAGGTTAATTAACTACGGAACCAAGAGAAGATGAGCAAATATCCTCCTGCTATAGTATACATGAAAAGGATTAAACTGTATTTTTCTTTACCTAAATCTTACTAACCATCATTAAAGAAAATGAAACCAAAAATGGCAGTAAAGGACTCTGTGAACCAAAGTGATGGCATATGAGCTGCGAAAACGTACTTTAGTACAAGGACTCGATGAAATGTTGCATAGGCATCTCCTCCTAACCCAAGAGGACAAGTTTCTTTGCTTCTATCACAAAAGATTCTCACCTGAAGAATATATTACCAAGTAAGATAATGGAAGTGTGCGGATATTAAGCAAAATACGTGTACAGGACGTACAGTATGATTGTCCACAACAACATGGACACAGATGCCAGCACTTTCTTGAAGAAACATCAACTTCGAACCTTCACCACGACAGCACCCAGGTTGTGCAAGAAAATCAACACCGTGACAATCATGAAAAGCCAGTACAAGTCCATGTAAAGTTATTAGGTTCCCCTGAGGTAAATGGATGCTAGATTCCTTCTCGAAAGAATCCCTAGGCTCATTAGAGATGCCATCCAACATCTTCATAAAATTCTCTAATAAAGTTACAGCACTGGAGGGAACAAATAAGTTAATGTCTGAATAACTCTCACTGCCCGTACTATTGCCAATCAGACATGGAATTTCAAATTTAGAGAAACCTTTGGTTAGCTCATCAATACTAACACGCAAATTGCAAAATGGAAATCCATCAGACAGATCAGCACTTTGAAGACCCTGGATAGATGACAATGTAAGACTCCGAAGAAGGGTTCCCGAACTAATGAGCACTTTAGCACAAGCGACATGATAATTTTCTTCTTTACAGCATAACACATCTCCCTCCTCGTGTTTAACAAGGTAACAGCAACCAATTTTGAGTAGCTGCAAATTTTGGAAGATGCTTAACTAAATAGTGAATAAGCAAAAAGGAAATTTTATGAACAACCAACAGAACATACCTCGTACTTGAAAACGCAATCAGGATCAAACTCCAGCAACACCTTCCTCCTTGGTGGTTTGCATCTAGAAACAACCTCAGCATGTTCACTGACAGAATGCAACATTCCCATCCAATGAAATTTTACCCCTTCACCAGTATTTTGACATGACAACTCTATCCCATTATTTGAACATATGTTTTCTGCATAAGAGTTGCAGTGAGAGCTGTGGAAACCATCGCAGTGGCTTAAACAATTTCCAGCATCATCGGAGCTGCAACTGAAAACCTGATGTGAAGTGTGCTCATTTTTACATCTCTTAGGAGTAACGTGCTCCTTAGTTCTGGCAAAGCTTTTGAGGAAGTCGTTCCAATGACCTGAAAAACTTCTAGTCGTTATTGCATCTCTGTATTTCCCAGAAACAAGCAAATCCCAAGGTAAGAGTACGGCCTCAGCAAACATGTTGGGCCTCTTTGCAAGATCTCCTAGAAACTGAACAAAGTAGAGGTGAGAAAACTATGATTTAGTGGCCAGTCCAAAATTTTGAATCATCAGTTATCTTTTGCATGACAGAATACCTTTTGCTGAATGGGAAATTTGTGAATTAACCAAAGCAGATGATATTTACCACTGTCAAAATCCTGAGAATGCCCTTTCCAATCAAAGAATAGATAACGACTTCTAGAATCCTCATCACTTGGACAGTGGTAAAGATAAATTGATGTATTCAACTTTCTTGATGGTAAAGCATTACTGAAGATACTTCGGCAAGATAGAGGCTGATATATGGTTGAATTTATGTCTACCAGTTCAGGGCATGTGCCTTCCATAATTATCCTAAAGTCCTTTACCTGAGAACAGTCGAGAGACATTACATAATTCTGAAAGGAAATTGTTTTGTCATTATGAACCTAAATTACTAATGTACATACAAACAAGTTTTGGCAGTACCACCTCAAAAATTCTCTTGAAGTCCCATGTTTTTGGAAGGTTAAGCATGAAATCAACACTGTCAGTTGCATCAACAAGCTGAAGTCTTCCAGAAAAGGATGAAATCTGGACAGGATAGAAAACAGCCAAGCCAAACTGTTTTAATTGTAGCTTCAAGTGAGATAAATCTAACATAATGCACTTAGCTGATTGTTGATTGCAATACTCGGAGGATATTGGATGTTTTTCTATTAATTTTATCACTGACAAACTAGAAGTAAGAAGCCAGAGATAAAGGGAAAATGTAGACTTTATAGATATACATCAAGATTATACAGTATTTTGGAATTAAACAAACTAATAAACATGCATTTTATTTTATGACAATGACAAGTCAAAACTGAACATAACTGTTGTGATTTCAAGGAAAGTACTGCATTGCTGACCTTCAAAGTTCCTAGTACAACAACACCAATTTCTTCAGAGCGCAAAACTCTTCTGATTGGTTGCAAATAAGATCTCCCACCGCAACATAGAGGGCTTTTCTGATTGAACCCACCCATAAAATCAGGATGATTCTCCTGGGAATCGAAGACTTTTTTCCATGAAGCCTCACAATAACTAACTAAATTAGCAATAGGGAGCACCTGAAAGAAAACAAATCAAACATACAATTAAATTCTAGCTTAAAGTTTTTATGAACCAAGACATCAAAACATGATTGACATAATTGAAGTCAGATATACAACCCAGCAGGTTAGCATTAGAACTCGACTCACCAGTCTCAAGTGACCATAATCTACTTTCTTGCTACCAGAACATAAGTCATGTCTACAGAATTCCAGCAGGACTCCATGCTGTCATAGAGAGATTCACAAGTAAATGTAGGAAAAATATAGAAAAAAACTTTTCCAAAGTCTTTCTAACCAACACTAGGTTTACCCGAATCTGAAAAGCTGATAACGGCAAATGCAAACTAGCATACTTTTGAGCCAGGCCTTCCTTCTGGGAACACCTTGTAATTGTTGACATTAACTTAGATTTACTCTAAGAAGGAAAATAGAATGCGTTTATGTGATAATGCAACCAGATTGAAATAAAGTAACCAGATTTATTACATGTTTTGATCCTAAGATCTCCTTCTCAGACAAATTCCCAGCAAACATTTTCCGAAAACATGTGACAACAAGCAATGCCCTGGAGCAATAGGTACAGCATTAAACAAGCTGGTCAGAAACAATGAAAAACACGAGATATGTGCATGAACTTAGGTACCACAATCTGGCAGCATATGACAAAGAATTGATGAACTTCTGAAGAAGACTTGGGGATTGTTGTTTCAAATGACACCTGCAATATATTGTGCTCAAACGTAAGTACTTTGCTCATATATAAATACACCGCATAAATGGATTGTCTTCAATAGCATAGACGTAAAGAAGCCGCAACCATGATTCAAGTGGAGAGAATGACTCCAAATGCATGCTTGTCCTAGTGCAAGCACCAAGTATCAACATTTTTCCCCAACGAAAATTCGGATCCACAAAATGAACATTCTTCAGAGTAACCTAAGAAAACCATACATTTGATTTAAGTTTAAAACCATAAATTATCAATGTGAACTACTGCAAAAGGGGGATAACTAACATACAAGCACACCAACTCTGACATAGTGTGGCAAAGCAAGGTGCTGGTCAGTTAACAATAGTATCACATCTTGATCCAACTCAAGAATCATCCCATGCACGTAAATGCCAGTAATGACCCCAGTATAGCTACCGCATTCCCCTTCCCCTCTAATATGAGTATTCTGAGTTAGACGTAGTTCCTTCGAACACTTAGCAACGTGCAACGATGCTCTGTCTGTTGTCACATACATAAGCTGAGAATCTTCCTTCCTTAAGAAAACCAACTTTTTCTTTAACCCCGTCACTAAAACAACATCACCAATTAATCGTGAGATCGCAGGATGCCACGACGATGCCAATCCACAGAAGTATACAATCGTGCTCTGAATGAAACGATGATCTTTGACATTTCTCTCACATAAACCTCTCAGTTCTGATACCAAGAATTTTGAAGCACAATCTTTGCATTGACAAACAAGAATATGTACAAGAAACCCATTAACAACCCTCGAATCACCTCCCCCACTAGCCCAAGGAACAACAGATACAGGGCTTATTGACTCTATCACACCGAAAATCAAACTTCGAGAACTATCTCCAACATCACAAAACCCAAAACTCAAGCAAAAGCAGCTACATTCTGACAAAGAGCACAGACTCCCGCTGCAAGCTTGGAAGAAATCCCACGAAATAATCTCCAGAAAACCACCTTTCACATCGCGACTCCCGCGCTGGAAAGGAATGAAGTTCCAAGCGAGAATTCGGATCTTTTGACCGATCATTTTCGTGTTAAAATCCAAAATTTCACAGCAAATGGTGGTGGAATCATCGTCGGAAAACTGAAAGCAATTACACTGAAGCGGCGAAGAGCGATTGTCGGAAGAGGGTAGGTTAACTGTTCCGATAAGAAGTGCTGAGTGATTCAAGGGTTTAAGGGTTCGCACGTTAGGGTTTTGGCAGATGGGTTTCCGGCTGCAGGAGTTTTGGTTGGAACTCCTGCGGAGGTCGATCGGGCGGCTAGGAACAAGAGATGAGGCGGCGGTGAGGGGGCGACCGGACTTGATGAGATTGGAGATAGTTAATGTAGTGGTTTGGTTGTCTTCCATTGCACGTGTCGCTTAGCTTGAACCAGTAAGAGATCGAATTCTGTATTTTTTGGGAGAGAGAGAGAGAGAGAGGGCGGGAGGCAGAGTTACATAAATCAAAATTGATACTCGTGTGCTTGTATTAGCCTAGTAGTGTGGTTAATGTGCGGCCAAAAATCACGGCTTCAATTTCACCGTCACGCGATCTTTAAAAATTTTATATAATGTTTGTTCAAAATTGATACTCCCTCACCTTATTTGCATCTAAAAAAAAATAAAAAATAATTACCTTCAACGTAACTCATAAATTATCTTTCACCTTATTTGCACCACATTTCAAAAAAAAAAAATATTATAATAATAATTACCTTTAACATAACTCATAAATTACCCCTCACCTTATTTGCACCTCATTTCAAAAAAAAAAATTATGTTCAACATAATTCATAAATTACACATATGCGCAAATAAACTATTCTCTTCATTCTCTCTCTTCTTTGATTTGATAAAAATACCTCAAAAAAGTTATTTTTTTATTTTCAATTTTATTATAAACAACTCATTTCTTAAAATCCGTGTCCAAACATGCTAGCCTATTGAAATGGAACGGAGGAAGTATTTCTTATGGGCTCGTTTCGTAAGAGTACCCACAGTGGGACTCCTTAAATGATATGGTAAGTCAAGGAGTAAGCTCTTCAAAGTTGGGCACTATTGAGGAGTGTGGAGCGAGAAACCGACTCCTTAGTTAAGGAGTCGATCTTAATTTATTTATTTTTTCGGGCGGCTGAAATTATAGAGTTGCTCGTCGGTACGGTTGTGGGTAATCGAACCGAAATAATTGATTACCCAAAACTGATCTATGCCGAAATCATATGTCAATTACCAATCCGATAATGAAGATCGGATAATCGCTAACCACATCGGATAGTCGATTGCGATTACATATTATCACTGAAGGATCAACTTCAACTTTCACCTCAAGTATCGTTCTCAATGTAGGAATTGAAGACTGAGGAAATGGTTTAGCCTCATTAGCCACCATATCTTTTTCAAAGGAAGTAGCCAGAGCTCGACACTCTAGTTACCTGAATTTTCGTTTTCCAGAGCATGCTACTCAGACCCGGCCCCTATACTAGGCCAATTGGGGCAAATGTCTAAGGCCCCCAAAATGTCAGGGCCGACCCTGATGCTACTCCATTAGCATGTTGAAGAAGATGATTATATTGATGATCAAGTTTCTTCTTACCAGATACAAAAATGACATTTATGAAAACCATTTGTGCCATCTCGTTTTCCAGAGCATGCTACTCAGACCCGGCCCCTATACTAGGCCAATTGGGGCAAATGCCTGGAGTCCCCAAAATGTCAGGACCGACCCTAATGCTACTCCATTAGCATGTTGAAGAAGATGATTATATTGATAATCGAGTTTCTTCTTACCAGATACAAAAATGACATCTATGAAAATTATTTGTGCCATCTACTTTGAGAGTACCCACCTTAAGTTGATCATAAGCCTTCTCTATATACTCTTCGTCACTGTATTGTAACTAGCAAGATACATTTTATATACTTTATTGTGAGTGTGGAGAAATCGGAGAAAGCTCGTGTTCTCTTCTCGAAGATTATAACGAAGTCATGAACTCATTTAAGGTATTTAAGTTACACTCTTGTAACATACTTCATCTGTCCTAATAGCAAGGTCTCTCCCTCTTTCATTTTTCGTATGTCCCAATAGCAATGTTTCATTCCAAAAATAAAAATAATTAACTATTCAAAAGGCTTGGGACTACTACTTTTTATCTTTCTATAATTCTGGATAGGTGGTACGGCCCAATATTTACTTAGTATTTGAGTTTCGCCCTTATACATGTATATTCAATTTCTTAGCTTTCATAGTTGTAATTGATTTACCACCAATTTATAACTACATATACCTTGATGTGTAGGCACTTGGCATCCATTGTCAATTACAATTCGAGGATAAGCGTTTGATATTCATGTATAATATTGAAGGAATTTTTGGTTGAATTGAAGTAATATGGAAGTACTCTCATTCGGGTGTCACGAACGCAAATGTGTCATCATCACTAGGATGTTAATCGAGTTAATTCATTCAATTTTAGGCTAGTTTTATCAGACTATCGGACTATTCGAATTGGGTAAAAATTAAGCTTAATTTTTTCGGGTTAGAAAATATCGTTTCTAACCCTAAATATTTGTTTTCAGGCTGCTTGTCGAGGCACAACATGTATAATATTTTCTTCATTATCCTATATTCATAACAAACAAATAAACATAAAAAAGAGATGACAAAATAAAGATACGATTCAAATGATAAACACAAAACATGATTAAATCTAAACAAAATTAGTTTAGTGTCAATTTTATCTCAATAAATACATAATGATACTTCATAACTAATAAATGCAATTTATTTCAATTTTATCCCAATAAATTGGTTTAATTGTAATTTTATGCATTCTAACGTAACATTTAGGTGAAATAAATATGAATTGTGACATAAATATAGATAGAAACATAAAAAATTAAAAAAAAGGAGGAACCGGCGGTTCAGAACCGAAACCGAACTGAAACCGACGGTTTTCGGTTCCGTAACTTTGGAACCGAAACCGAACCGCTGTCAATGCGGTTCACAGTTCCAAACCAAAACCGGCGGTTCGATTTCGATTCCGAAACTGCCGATTTCGGTTTGATTTCAACGGTACTGATTTTTTTGGCCAACTCTAATAGTAATCGTTTTTCAAATATTAATTTACCTAAAACAAAAAATTTAATGAAGAGTAACTATGTGAAATAGCCACTTAAGTTAATAAAAACAAAATACTAGCCACAAACTTAATGTTATATAAATACTAACCACTATTTGTTTGAAACACTTTTTTACCCTTTAACTTATATTTCTACCATTTTAACTAGAAGTTGCAATGTTGCCGCCACGCAAACCGGGGTCTCGCTGCCCGACGGTATGTTATGTTGCTATATTGGGCCCGAGTGAGATCTACTCGCTCCAGTCGCACCTTCGTTCGCCCGGTACGCTTCGGGTGTCGAACATGGAGTGGTGCGAGTGAGGCGCGAGCTGGGCGAGCGGCCCTCGTTCTGTGCAAACGGGCGAACGGTAGCCCATTCGACCCGTTCGCACCTCCACCTCGTGAACTAGTGTGGCGCGAACGGCACGCACGGGAACCGGTCGACCCGCTCGCACCGTTCGCACCGCTCATGTTACCTACATACCCGAGCAAGGCGCGAGTCGCACGAACGGCCCTCGTTCGCCCCGCTCACCTTACCCACACATCAGGCGCGAGTTGCGCGAACGGCCCTCGTTCGCCCCGCTCGCGCCGTTCACCTTACCCACACATCGGGCGCGAGTCGCGTGAACGGCCCTCGTTCACCCCGCTCACCTTACCCACACATCAGGCGCGAGTCGCGCGAACGACTCTCGTTTGTCAGCTCGCGCCGCTCACTTTACCCAGACATCAGGCGCGAGTCGCGCGAACGGCCCTCGTTCGCCCGTTCGCGCCTAGATCTATTCGCACAATACATGGGCGAGTAGATCCACTCGTACCCTACATGGGGCGACTAGATCTATTCGCTCCTTCCATCACCGCAACGGAGTTTTGCATCACAAATTAACACCATTAACATATAGATTTGTAGTAGGAAACTTTCATCGGCGCCATAATCGTCGTCGGATTCCGATTTAACGAAATCACTTCTGTTTGAGCTATTCGACATCGTTGGTGGAGATGGTGGCGAGGCAGAGTAGGAGGCGCGAGGGGTAGCACGAGCGGCGGAGATGGTGGCGCGACAGAGAGGGAGACGCGACGGTAGCACGAGCGGCGGAGATTAGGCGCGAAGAAGCCTAGACGCGAGGGTGTTGGTGGAAGAAGATGCGAATGCGGCGGCGGAGGAGATGCGAAGACGGCGGAGGTGCGAAGACAGTGAGGATGTGCGAAGACGGCGGAGGAGATGCAAAGACGGCGGAGGTGCGAAGAAGGAATGAGATTGTGCGAAGACGACAATTCTCTTTCTATCTAGGGATATTTTTGTAAGAGTGATCAGTATTTATATAATATTAACTTAATGGCTAATATTTTATTTTTATTAACTTAAGTGACTATTATAATATTTCACTATTTAATAAATTATCTGTACCCAATTTGCGAGTGCGGCTGGCCTCTTGCATCACAGACCAAAAAACCCTAGCTTCTGAAAATCTCTATTTAACTGAAACCTGGAGCCGCCTTCATCACAAACGCAGCAGTGAGCAGCCTTCTCCCTCTTATTTCTCTGCACATCTCAAACTATGAAAACCACAATTTGTTACTTTCTGTATCATTTTCTCTCGTTTGAATTTCTGTGATTGCATCTGGTTTACCCTTTCCGAGTGTAAATGAATCGATGTATGCTTGGAGATTAAACTGATGCAGAAAGCGATTTGTATAGCTTACCAGCCCATCGCACGTTGTATTGCCTTGGAGTCAAAAGATCTTCCTACATTTCTTCTTCTTCTTCTTCCTTTTTTCTTCCAATTTTCGCTTCCAATAGATTCAGTTGTTTTCTTACTGAGTGAATTTCAATGGCAGATGAAGAATTTTTGAATCTTATCCTACACTCTGAATCTCTGTGTTGATTATTTCTCCGCTTATTGTCCGATGCCATTTCTGTTCGTAAGACCTAATTTTTGTGTGCGTGATTATTTTCTGTGTTTTTTGGATTTTTATTTTATAGAAAAAGGCAATTGATGTGAAATTATCTTATTCAACACCGAATTATAATGTGGATTATATTTACTCCGCTTATTATCTGATGCCTTGATCTTTCGAAATTATTTTGTTTTGATTTAGATGTGAATCATTATTTCGATTTATGTTTGAATTCATCGATTCTTTTTGTAGAATTGTATAACTTTTTTTTATCGAAATTTGTTGGATCAATGATGAGAGAAAGCGGACGGGCGGACAGAACCTGATGCCGTGTTGAGTGTCTGCATAATTCCTCTTAGGAAAATGCCTCTGAGATTCGAATTTTATACATTTGTTGATTTATTTTTGTTTTTGAATTCTATATTTTTGTTGAATTTGGTCGTTGCTGCCGTGATGAACATTCCAATTATGTCTGGACATATGAAACATTGTTCGTGATTGTTTATCCGAGTTCTGAGCAGAAATTTTGTATATTATATTTCTCAGTTTTATTTTGGCTTTTCAAAATAATAAATTCTAATTTGGAGTGAGTATAGGCTATGATGCTTAAAAACTACCTATTTTATGAGAGAAGTTTTTTCCCTCTGATTAGAGATACCAATGGATCCTTCTGAGCTTATGCCACTCTTTTTTCTTTTTTATAATTTGATTTGAGGTTATTTAATTTGTTGTTTTAGACCATCGAGGTGATGAATGCCGATCGGACTTTTTGAATGACGATCCAAAAACAGACTACAATTATCTGATCGATGGAATTTGAGAATTAGAATTCTTGATTGACTTGGTTTTTCAATTATAATTTTCTTGATACGTTTTTAATAGTATTGTTTTCTTGAGTGAAGATGTTGCGAAAAGCTCTCGTTGATGTCAAGATATTAAATTAATGTTTCAGCCTTGTCTGAAATTCAAATTGTTGATACTTATCTGTCTGAGGGAGTTTTTTTTGTGTGTGTGTTGATTTGGTACTTATTCTATATTAATTTATTTTAATTATTTAATGGATTATACAGTTTGGGATGTTTACTTTGCGTGATATAAATTGATAAAACATATGATTGATTATATAAAAGATTATATTGTTTTTATCTATCTATTCTATCACACAAAGTAAAACACTCTCTTACATTTGGTTGGTTCAATTTTGTTTTAATGTTACATGTCCAAACCTTGGTTGGTTCTGCAATGCACATTGGGGAATTATTCTCTTTCTCCATTGCAGTGTATGCTGTGTAGCTTTAAAGCTTTTATATAATTTTTTTCCCAAATATTTCGAACCAACCCAAATAGTTCTCTGTTGATCTTTGTAATGTTGGGTTCAGCCTTTCTGATAATGGCTTTATGTCGGATGCATTTCCAACTTCAATTGGTTATATTTTGTAATGATTACAATATGTTTAACTATCAAATTAAGGCATCAAAAAAAAAAAAAAATCAAAACATGCAAGAAGAAAAGTGACTACTGATAAAATCTGGCTGACAATTATTGGCTTTGTTTGAAATCGTGAGTAACGTGCGTGGTGTGGTTGCGGGAGCGATACAATTTGGGTATGGATATGGAATTTGAAAATTATAGGGTGTGATTCGATAAGAAAATGTCTAGTATAAATATTTGGGTAATAAAGGGCAAAACTTTTTGAACTTTCACATATAGCCCATGTCATCCTATCCTGTCCTTGTGTATATATACACTGTTTTTTTAGTTTTACAACATAAGCACATATGGCTTGAACCACCAATCTTTAAGGTTGGAAGGGAAGTGTCTTACTAATTGAATTACGCTTCGTTATTATATATACGACTTTTTTTAAAGAATGTGTGTGTATATATAGGGTTGAGTTCTAGTAGAAACTATCTCTAATGTGTAAACTAAAAACTAATTAAGACCTTAGATTTTGATTAAATAGATGGACTAGATTATGCCATGTAGATAATGCAAGGATTGATGAATGTGTTTCTTAGATAATTTAATATATGAAAAGGATAATTTTGTCAATTTTTAATCAACTACAATCCTGCGTGAACACATTTCAGGCGTATAATTTGGGAACTTTATTAGAAACAATTGAAACCTTAAATATCTACAATAATCGAACTCCATCTAATAATTATTCTTTGATTTATTTGTATTTTTTGAGAAAATTATCCTTTGAATTTATTGATTATATTTTTTTTCAAATTTGGTTATGCATTAAATTTGTGTAATGGATTATGCTTTGTTTCAGATTTGGTTATTCATTTTTGCCTTATTGATTATACATGATTGTGTTATTAATTATGCATTACTTATTTATAAATAATTTTGAGGTATTGATTACTGCGTACCACATCTTATACAAATGCATTTTTATATTATTCATTATGCATTTCTTGTTACTTATAGTGTGTAGGCTACACGTCTACCACAAAAAATAATAAGGTAATTATTTATTTATACAAATTTATTATATATATATATATATATCTAATAATGCATTAATAGAATTTTGATAATGTTTTTCCCTGTTATTGATTATGCATTATTTTTTTATAAATAATTTAAGTACTTGATTATTGTTTAGTACATATTTATGTAAATGCATTTTTTACTAGTGATTATGCATATCATATATGTTGTATATTGTGCATCAATGTCCAGCAATCACATGCATAAAAAAAACTAATAATAATAATAAAGCAAACTGAATTACCATCTAATTGATCACTATAAATCCTGAATTTATTAAGTAAAAAATTCGGTTACAAATAAAAGTTAATATAAATAAATAAGTATTATTATTATATCAAATGCACATCCCTTAAATTAAGGGTGGGAACGGTTACAATTACAAAGCAGATGACAAAACTATGCCTAAATATATAAAATACGCCTAATATTAAAAAAAAATTGATTTCATCATATATGTAGATCATAAACGATCAACGATAGAAAAAAGTTTTTAGTTTCTACGGGAAAATTAGTTTTTATTTGATCCTTCCCTATATATATATATATATATATATATATATATATATAATAAAAATTATATATACTTTTAAATTATTTTTTCGTTTGTATAAATATTTATAAACAATATATACTGAAACTACAAAATTATTGAATTAATACTTAAAAATTTTAAAAAAGGATTATGTTTTTTTTTTCTTTTGTACCGCAAAATTAATATTTTATTAATTTTCAAGTTGCTTTTCGAATAAAAAATTTAATATTTAATTAATTGTCAATATTCATTTAATGAACTCAAATCTTTGTTGAAGTGTATTTAGTAACTTGTTTGTTGGAATGCATATGCATGGAACATTTAAACGAAGATGAAGATGCAGATGATTTACACTTGGAAGTTTGAATGATTTATAATTATTTGTTGGAAGTTTGAATGTTTTATAGAAAAATTACAAAATTAATTCTATTTAAATTTATAAATTTTAAAATGCATAAACTTTAATAGGGGTATTTTAGATAATAAACATTTTAATTTTTAAAAATTAACCAATTTTAACCCTATTGATCCGAATCAAATTAATCCAAATAGATTTACCCTTTTCATTTTTAATATTGTTATTGTTTTGCCCTAATTAATTAGGATCAATTTGATCCAAATAGATTTATCCTAATTTTATAAATGTAGAATTAGGCCAGTTCACACTTGTTTGGTCAAAGTGGTTACTAAAATTGCAATAAATGATATGGATACAATATTAATTAATATTTGTAATCATCTGACCTTACTTTTATTGATTGATGTGCGCCTAAAAATTTGATGAACCCGACAAGATTTCATTGAATTTTCTCCCATAAAAAGTTAAAAGACTATTGAGTGAAGTATTTAATTAATATATGAAATCAACCCGTTTTTAGATTATTAGGTATGTACAGTATAATAAAAAAGGTAGTGATGTTCGGCCACGAGCCGTTTTTTTGCCAAAAATCGGTTAATTCATTTGGTTTTTTGGGTCGGTTTGCCATAAACTAAAATGCGAAAGAATTAATTTTGAAGAATCCCTAAATTAGTGGAAATTAGGTATCATAATGGAAACAAAATCAATAATTAAATTATGGATAAAAATCAATCACAAAATAATTCTAAAAATTAATTAATTTTGAAGAACCCCTAAATTAGTGGAAATTAGGTATAATAATGGAAACAAAATCAATAATTAATTATGGATAAAAATCAATCACAAAAAAATTCTGAAAATAAACTGAAATTCGAATTTCAAAATTTTAATTAATTTTCAAGATTAGCCTCCATTTAGGCCGTAAAGGGTATATTAGACAATCAATAATATAGCCTATAACGGAATTATCAAAATTAATTAAGAAGTCAAAATATTTACAGAAATGCCATGACCCAATGTCTAAAAATCTTTATTGTAATAAAAATTGAAAGACGCGTATAATCTGATTCTCATCCTAGTTGTAACAAACTATAAATTGATATTGTATATTTTAATATTAACAGAAGGATGTTTCAATTCTACGCAATATGCTCTTTATTATTTGGCCCGAGTTCACATGTTTTTTTCTTGTATTATTACTAGATAAATACACATTTAGATCTTTCTTATTTGGTTTTCCTCATCTTTCGAGAACATTCTAATATATTTTTTGAGATTCTAATTTATTAAAGTCAAGTATATAGAATCCAGGAACTATGTGTGCTCGTGTTGGCCTCTGAATAATGTCTGAGATCAAAATGTCTCAGTTTCGAGTTCATTATGACGAAGTCTTTAAATTTTAATATCTGAACTATGTATAATTATTAATAGGGTATTAAATATTACACTAGAGTTGCAGAAAAGAAACAATTAAAACCCATTTTAATAAGAGAAATGTAGGAAAATGGCACTTTTGGGATTAAAAAGATTAATTATAACACATTTTGAAAATAGTTATAAAAGTAGCACTTTTAGATATTTATGCCCCTAATTCTTTTTGCAACTCATTTTTCTGTTTTCGTTTTATACATTTAAAAATGTGAATTCACATATTATTGTACGCGTGATCTTCACATAATTGTGATTTCACAAATGTTTTTATGTGAAAGCACGTGTACACATTTTTGCTTTTACATATTATACTGATAAAATGTGAATTCACATATTATTATACGTGTGATTTTTCACATAATTATATTTCACAAATGTTATGTCACAGCCCCAAATCCCGAATGACGGCTCAGCCGGGGTGTGACTCGGGGTTTGGGGCTGTGATAGAGTGGTATCAGAGCCGAACCTCTCTCAGTACGGTGTGGTTCGGGGATGAACCAAGCGGAAGCTGGTGGGCCCGTGATGCCCAGGGCAGAAGTACGGAGTGATCGCCGGTGCAAAGGCACGGACAAAGAGCGGCTCCGATAATACTTCAAAGCAGAAGGGGGCAGGAACGAACCGAAACACACCCGAATGAGAGGGATTCCAATAATATGTTGGAATGGGACGGCATATTCGAGGAGAGCTTAAATGAATTGATTGAGCTACTTATACCATCAAGATGCATCTTCTTTTCTGGAGCTCATTGTGGAAGAACTCCAAGGTTAAGCATGCTTGACCTGGAGCAATTCTATGATGGGTGACCTCCTGGGAAGTTTTCTCAGGAAGCGTGTGAGTGAGGACAAAGCACCCTATAAAGGACTCGTGATGGTTTGTGGGGCCAGCCGTCAGTCCGGAAGCCGGGTCGTTACATGTTCTTTTGTGAAAGCGCATGTACACAGTTGTGTTTTCACATATTATATAATGTGATTTCACCTCTGAAAATTTGATCATTGACAACTGATTTCACAAAAAAAATGTGAAATCGGAAGCAATGGCAAAAATGTCCAAAAATACTAATTTTATAACTTTTTTCAAAATATATTATAATTAATATTTTTAATTCCAAAAGTGCTATTTTCCTACTTCTCCCTTTTAATAATGAATTTATTTTGATATGGTACACACAATAGTGTTATTTATTAGTAAAAGAAACGAAATCATTTTGATAGAACATTAAGCATTACCGACGTGTATTTCATTTCCAAAATAGTTACGTGATCGCTTAAATTTGCTTATTTCTTCTCTTATGAAAAAGAAAAGAATGCAATATTTAACACCATTTATATATATACACATTATTTTGCAAATTTCGCATGATTTTTAATTCAATCTTTGCTCAAAACTATCACTTTTAAATTTTTTGCAATTTTAAATTTGAATTATTTGTCCACGTCATCAGTCCATGTGCTTGACACCTGCGTAGCTGATTACAATACGTGTATTTAGAAATTTGTTTGGATTTTCCTTAAAAAAAAAAGAAATTTGTTTGGATTTATATTTGATGGTTTTGCAGAATATTTAATATACATTATGACACATGCAGAATGTTTTGGCTGCATTTTAACTGTTAATAAGAATGAATTCGCAGCTCCTTGTAATGTTGACAAATATTTATAGAAATATTTGAATTATTAACTGAAATGAGTGGTTCAAATGTTAAAATTATAAAAAATAAAGGGTGATATTTTTAATTCAAAGATAGAAAACTCAAGCGAAAATTGGAGAAGGTTGTAAAAGTAGTGTTAAAACACGCAATTAACCCACTTATATAGTAATATCATTAAGAATAATTAGTAGCACATAACATAAAAATAAATAAATTTTACGATAACTTTAGATACAAGAAATTTTTAATCTTATATCGAAATAATATACATATAATTATTAAATTATTTTTAAAAATTAAAATAAGAATATTATATACATCAAAATTGATAAGAATACACATTTTATAATAGTAATAATTATTAAATGTGATTTATCTCTCTTATATAATTAGCACTCTATTGCATATGAATGAGGTATAATTTAGGGCTAGCTAATCGTGTGTGTCGGGTTGTTATTATGATGACACGATAACAATACAATCTGTATATGCTTGACCCGAACGGCGAACACGATACAAATGTACATATACAGACACAGACACAAACACAATTTATTTCGTGTTGACATAACATGATAACAATATGATACGATTAAAACTTGATTTCACCCAATATTATAAGCTCAAATCATAGGAAATGAAATAAATTAGTAGAACAAAAAAGTTGTCATCGTGTTAATATGAACCCGACCTACATCTGGCACGAACACAACACGATAATTTCATGTTTTTTATATCGTGTCGACATGATAACAATATAGTCTGATACTAATTCATTAATTTTGTGCACGTTCTTATCGTGTCACTGTGTCGTGTTAAAATTATCAGTCCTAATTTAATCATTACACACCTTCAATAGAGAGGAGGATTCCCACGAAATAGATTTAAAGAAAACGATCATATACTCCATCCGTCTCCAAATAAGCGTCTACCGTAGTTTTCAATGCAAATTTTAGGCTAAATTGCCACATTTACCCTTTGACTCAAAACAAAAAGTTAACTTTTCAGTTTTCTATGCAATAATTAGGGTTAAAATGTGTTATTTTATCATTATCTCAATATACGTTTTTTGACGGTTTGGAACACTTATTAAGTGAGGAGAGAGTACTACCATATCATCGTAGAAGGCAATATCGTTTTATAATTATCTCTATCAATTAAATCCAGAAAATGCAAAAAAAAAACCTGATTAGCAAATGCAATTAAATCCAGACAAAACCTGATTAGCAAATGCAAAAAAACAAAATAAATCCAGAAAAAACTACATGAAAGAAGACAAAAATCTTTGATTACCAAAACAGAGTCAAAGCCGTCCGCTTTAATTTCAGTCCATTAAAACCATTGCTGCCGGAGGCCCCACCACCGTCGGTGGGAGGTTTCATTCAAGCTAAGGTACAATCACCCAACACCCGCTGTGATTATTTGTACATCTCTCTCTTTCTCTCTCTCCTCATTAAAACCCACCTATAATTACACACTTTAAATTCTCACTATACAAGAAGCTCCCATTTTTACTATTTTTTTTTCTTTCTTTTTTGGGGTTTGAGTTTTGAAAATCAACAACTCAAATCAGTTAAACACTTGGAGAAAGAAAAGAAGGTGGTGATTTTCAAGATTTTTGTGCGAGAAGCAGAGATGAGAGATGAAGAAGGGCAGAAGGGGCAAACAGTTCCCAGCAGCAGCAGCAGTTCAAACGGAGCAGCAAATGCAAATTACAGTGTGAAGAAAGATGGGTGTGGATTTGAGGGCGTGTTTGGGAGAGGGAAATACAAGTTGTGGGCTTTGGTTGCCATTACTCTGCTCGCACTGTGGTCAATGTTCACTGGCACTGTCACTCTCAAATGGTCTGATGTTAATCTCAAACACGTCTCTAATGATTTCGACCCCTCTCTCCATTCTGATCTTGATGTTCTGGTATTAATCTCTCTCCACTTTTCTTGTTTTCTTTTTCTGTTGGAAGTTTATTTGATTTATTATTGTTGTGTTTTGGCTGAAGCTAGTGTGAGTGTGAAATGGATTTACTGTTGAGAGATCTGATAAAATATTATATTTTGAGAGTTGAGTTTTGATTGAGATTGAGCTTAAAAAACTGTTTTGAAAGGATCTTGAACTGAAATAGGATGGAAATTCAATAATTTCATGCCCAAAATCGGATCTTGCATTTCATAAACAAGTGATCCGATGAAAAAATAAATTGAAGTTGCTGAAATTAAAATATTCCGGTCCATTTTCTTGAAAAAGATAGCATCTTGATTGAACATCACAATTAATATGGAGATTGGTTTTCTTAGGGACTGTCTACTTTTGGTGATAGCTTTGATTAATAAAGATAATGTAGGTTAATCCATCACATACTTTGATGTAGTGAATGATTTGGACTTGTTTGATCGTCTCATCATTCAAATGTTCAGTGTCGTGGCAAGAAAATGACTAATTTTTCCGTTTTTCCTAAATTTTGAATATTTCATGCATTCGGTTTGGTAGTGGGACTTTTGCATTACGATTCACACAAAAAGTTGATAATTTGATGATAGGATATAAAGAAAAAAATGTTTGGCCGGGGCTTAAGCCCCCCACCTCCTTATTGGCTCCGTCGATGCAAATATTCAATCATATATATTGTCAATCTAATCCATCACTCAAAGTAAACGGCCCGACGATACTCCAGGTTACTGATATATTCATGTGATTTAGGTGAGAATTTATATGTGGAAAATTGATGATTTATTGAGATATATATGTGATGTAGGATGTAGATGAAAGGGCAAAGATGGTAAAGCAAATGTGGAATGTATACAAGCACAGTAGTGTTGCTAAACTACCAAGCTTCTGGAGGGATGCATTTGGGGCAGCATACCAAGACTTGACCAGTGAGGCTGCCACCGTGCGGAACGCGGCCCTTTGGGAGATCGCCAAGATGTCGTTCCGCTCCACCGACATCTCCGATCCGCCTCCAGCCGAATCTGCTGCTAGGTATGTCGATCGAGATTTTGTAGATCAATCTGGTTTTGATGTGATAGCTTTGAGCACTGTGTTAATTTGTTTGCTTCAATGTTGGAAGAGTGGGTTATTTCAAATGTTTCTTCATCCTTGGGGGCGTTAACTTTTCAGTATTAAGGATTAACAAGCTGGAAATTGTTCGATCGATCAAAGTATGTGGTGGATTAGCTTATATTATTTTAATATAGGGATGAGATCGAGTAGAAACTATTGCTCACGTAGAAACCTAAAAACCATGCATCTTCATACAATAATTCATCTCTCTATATACAATAACACGTTTCACGATAATGTGTATATTTTTAAGATTATGCATTTCTTATATCACATTAATGCATCATTTGATGATAACCATAGATCGTACAAAGATCAACGGTTCATATTAATTTCTAGTTTCTACGGGAGGAATACATACCAAAATCTTGTGCTAGGATATGGATATAATTATGGAAATAATGTCAATAGGTTTGTGAGATTAAATGCCTTGTAGCAATAATGCTACATAATAGGGATGCAAATTGTGGATTGTAGAATGAAAATTTGTTAAAAGATGAAATTAAGCGTAAATAATCATACTTGAATATATATAGTTGATTTCATTAGTTTCTATTTTTTAGTATGTTTGCATGATTTCCTCTAACAATTTATTGTTTTATATTCTTCTAACATCCAGAGAATCTAAGGAGGATGTTCGGCTAAAACTGAAGCTGGGAAAGACAAGAAAGCAGAAATGAGTTTATTAAATATTTGTGTAATTTTATCATTAATGTGATCACATTATTTATATGCCATATATTATTTTACTATATTATTATATAGAGCCCTGGCATACTCATTGCAAAGTGATGAGATGTATATTCCTATATGCATACTATTTCCAATAGCTGTAATAAATTTTAATCCTATCAAATAATACTTTACTTTCTCAATTCAATTTGTTGTGGTTTGCCATCTCACATCTCATGACTGATGAAAGTAGACAAGAACAAGAGAATTAGGGGTTAAAGATGTGCTCTCTTGGTACCCAAATAATTAGTATAGTATTTCGAAATAAAATTTAACTTCGAATTAGTGTCTTGTTTCAAAATTCTATAGAAAAATAATGTTCAACTTTTAAGTAGATTACCTTTATGTGCTTTTTCATACTACTAATATAACATTTCAGACTCTTCAAATTCTCCATAATAATTCAGGTAAAAATAATAAATTTATCTATTTTTTCGGTGTACGATTTATTTTTTAAGACAATGACACTTATTGGGGAATCGTATATGGGATTATCATGTTAGTTATTCATCATTATTGAGATCTGCAATAATGAGTCAATTTGGAATCCTACCTTCTAGCTTTCCTTTTTAATATGACTAAAATTCATCTCCAGAAACTGCATATCTAGGACTAGGGATGTCAATTGAGCCCGAACCTGACGGGTCGACCTTAATAAACCGAACAAAATAAAGGGTTAGGGTTGATTTTTTATAACCCGAATACATAACCGGGCTATTTGGGCTGGCCCGCTAGGGTTGAAGGGTTATCCGGGCTAGCCCGATCAGGGTTAGGGTCAACCCGAATAACCCTGATGTATTTTTTAAAAAATAAAATAAATAATACATAATACTAATTACTTTTAGTAGTTGTATGTCGCGCCCTCTTTTGCTCTACACAGAAATCATAGAAGATGAATGTCATTCAAGTGTTTAGTTTCATTTGTGAGATAACAAATTAATGTTGAATATTATTGTTATTTTTCATGTCGTGTAGTGCTACTAGACTTGTTTTGTTGGATGCTATTTTTTGGATTTAATCAAATTTCTATTTTTTGGGCCACCCGTATTCTTGTTTTGTTACTTTTTAATTTTTTTGTGTTTAGTTTTTTTGCGACAAATATTGAATAGTCAAGAAAATATATACATTTTAATATTTATTTATAAACTTTGTGACCCGACGGGCCAGCCCGAAAACCGAAGGGTTAGGGTTAGGGTTGAGTTTTTTCAACCCGAAAAAAAAATCAACCCGATTTAACCCGGACCGAATAGCCCGATAGGGTTGACCCGAAACCGAAAGGGTTGGCCCGATTGACATCCCTATCTAGGACACTAGGACTTAAAACGTAGAGTTGATTTTTTTTTTTTGAGAAAAGTAGAGTTAATTATTTGGAAATGATAACGATGACGAATAATATGTCTATTTTTGTGATATCCAGTTGTTCTTGCGCTTTGGTTAGAATAAAAGGATTCTAAAGAGTGACGCTTTACAGCAAAAGCTCAACTGGAATGGCTTTTTGCACAAAATAAAGTGGCAAAAAAAGATAGGGAAGGAGGGGATTGATCGAGTTGAACATCGTTATACTCCATTCGTCCCAATAGCAAGGTCCCCCTTATTTTGAATACGATTATTAAGAAACAAGAGTAAAAAGATAAAAAATGATAGGTCTTTTTAAGCCTTTTAAAGAGTTAATTGTTTCTATTTTTGGACTGGGGCCTTGCTATTGTGACAGACGAAGAAAGAAAAGAGTGACCTTGTTATTGGGACAAAAGAATTAACTTATTGCTTAAGAGTGATGCTATTCAGCCATCATATCACAATAGCGAGCTCAAACACAACTCTCTTGAAGACCATTCTATTTCTAATCTTCCAAATAGACCACACCACCCCAACCTACATAGTAGCAACAATTTTTGACAATTTACCTTTTCCAAAGATATCACAATGTTGGAGAAAGTGAAGTACAAGATATATCAAGATAATTTGTATAAACTGCAAACTTTAAAATATTAGAAATCACTAAGAACCGAAAATTTTAAGTCAACTAAGTTTTTTTTATTGGATCAATTTATGGCCGGTCACAATGTGACTGCATAGATTTATTACTATATCCTTAAACTTTATTAGTATATTATTGAATTGAGTTTGAGCTTTAATAATATTTTATAGCTCATAAATTTAATTGAGCCTAACTCTAAATTTAAATTTAAAATATTGATATTTTTTTAATATAATTTTTTACTCATAATAATATAATATATTTAATAAAGTTAATTTTTTATAAGAAAATAAAGTTAGTTGGATATTTAATACAAATATTACTAATTGTATTATACAAATATAAGTCATTTAACAAATTTGCTCACGAGCTTAGCCAAATGAGCTCAAACGAGATTTTATCAAACTGAAATCCAAATAGCTCGGGTCATTTACGGTCCTAATTAGAATACCTTGACTAAGTAAATTAACGGTTTTTAGCCTATAATTTATGCTTTTATTGGTTGCGCAATCAAAATTTCACATATAATCTAAACATAGGACGAAGGTAAAAAAACACCTTTAACAGCGATATTGGTGCAAAAACATCCTCAATTTCTAATAAATTGTGCAATTTCCTCTCAAATTAATTGGGCTCCCAACGAAGTTAGGTTTTTTATTTTTTTTCCAATCTATTCAATTTTTTTTTTATATTTCTAGTGGGTCCTACATCAAATTGAACACGTTAATATTCGGACAAAGGTGCAAAAATGTTCCCAATACACCCTGAATTGTGTTTTTGATGTTTCTTTGAAACTCATGAATCAATAAAGAACTAATACATAAATTAATAAGATTAAAAAATAAAATTGATATTGAACATCCCAACCAAATCGAAACACATATGGCGTCGTAAAGAGCTCATTTCTCAAAATTCAATTTCCATTTTCCTACAAATTCATTGACACATGCAATCGAAAGTAACGACTTCACATGGTACAAAAATTAGAACACAATTTTGTTTCAAACACGATTTTGGTCAAATACATCTTAAAAATTGTGGAAATCTATATCTGTCGGCATACTATCTTGATCTCGTTTCAATTGTTGTATGATTTTTGCTTAAGTCAATTAATTACTTTACATAAGCTAGAGTTGATACCATTGATGATACAAACCAAAAACATCAAGTCTTCAACAACACCCCTTCATTTATGCCTAACTTGAATTATCTTAGATCAGAGTAAATATGAATTCAAATTTTCATCTAAAAAACTCCCTTCGTCCCACTTGATTTGTGTACTTACTATTCGGCACAAGGATTAAGAATAAGATTAAAAAGATAGAAAATTGGTAGGTCCCACCACTTTTGAAGGGTTTTGAGGGTTAAATATTTCCTTATTTAGAAGTAGACAAATTAAGTGGACATCCATTTAAGAAAATATAGACAAATTGAGTGGAACGGAGGGAGTACAGAAATAAAAAAGGGTTGATTGTCTCTAAATCCATAAATTTTAGGTGAATTCTGATTTTTTCCATAAATATGAAGTTAGTCCCTAAATACATAAACTTTTAAATTTTCTGAAATTTACCCCAAAATCACTTTTCCGCCAACTCGAAACACCCTATTGGATTTTTTGATAATTTGATGGGTATGAATTTGTTTGAGACTTTGTCGTCTAGGTTAACCATCGACTGTTTATGCCACATATGCAAAACTTGACGCCATGTGTGTTTCGACTTGACCGAAAGTGATTTTTGGGTAAATTTCATAAAATTTAAAAGTTCATGCATAGTTTATGGGAAAAACTAGAATTCATCTAAAGTTTATTGATTTAGAGACAATTAACCTAAATAAAAATAAAAATTTGAACGCAATTTCAAACCCTATTTCGAAAAAAAAAATTAAAAAAAGAAAAAAGAAAAGGAAAACGTAACTATCCCACAACCTAAATAAATAAATTAGCACGTTTAATTTCGGATCCAATCCATATCTATTCTATTTACTACTCCCTCCGTCCCACCAAATATGACATGTTTTCCATTTTGGGCCGTCCCACCGAATATGACCTGTTTTCTTTTTGGGAAAGAATTAAAGCTTACTTTAAGCTAAAAAAACACTTTAGTAGTGCATTGTTGACCAAAAAAATACTTTATTAACTAACAAGTTACTTTATTAACACTTTATTACACCTAATTCCCTTTTTCTTAATTTCCGTGACGAAAACAAATAGGCCATATTCGGTGGGACGGAGGGAGTATATTAAAGCAAAATAATTGCATTGAATTTTCCCACCTATTCTGCATGCCCATGCACAATCGCCACCTAGCCCAATAGTCTTAATCTCTGCCCACCCAAAATGACCATTCATCTGCTAAAAAAACTGTCCATTCATTGATGCCGCCCAAAAATTAATTATCTCAGTCCGTAATTACAATTTTGTGATTTAATTTCAAATTTAATTATATAATTATCATAAGCAATTTAAAGAAAAAAGACTTTGATTTTTACACATAATATATTTAGCATTTACCTTAATTTCTGACTATAAATTATGAGGATGATTTGAATTTCAAAATTCAAATTTTATAATTTGCAGTAAAGTTGCTTATTAAGTACTATATTACAAATTTTTTTTTTCGGTAATATGTATTAATATTCGGTGATACTTTATTTTTTAAATTTGTATGGATGTGTTTCTTAACTTGAAAACTTAAAATCTTAATATTCAACATAAGTATTATCTATATATATATATGTATATATAATATAATTGTATTAATAATGAAGTAAAAAATAATTGTATTAATAATACTAATGAACTTAATTATATAATTTTGGAGAATCATTTAGAATATAAATACATATTGAAATATGTAATAATTTTTTGACATTATAAATTATCACACGGCGCAGCGTAACGCGGGTAAATCTAGTTTGAATCAAACTATAAGGTTGGCGGGAAAATTTCCCTCTAAAACCCCCCATTTTCTCAGCGCCGAAACTCCCTTCCGACGTGGTTCCCAACTCCATCAAAACCCTTCGCCCAAAATAGATTTTTCTTGCAGCGAAAATGGCTCAATCGTCCGGCAATCTGAATCTGCATCACATCTCCGAAATGGAAGAGCCCTCCGCCAAAGTTCCGAAGCTCCATCAAAACGGCGTTTCTGATGCTAATCCCGTTGAAATCGCTTCCTTTTTGCGGGTGAAAAAGCTCTCCGACAAGGCGATTCTTCCTTCGAGGGGCTCCGCTCTCTCCGCCGGCTACGATTTGTCTAGGTATATGCTTTTTTTGCATCAGATCTATCAATTAACAAATGTTAGTCGCTGATTTTATCTTCTGCAAATCGATACATTTTTCTCAATGTGGTGTTGTTTTCAATTTCCCAGCGCAATTGATGCTAAAGTGCCGGCCAGAGGCAAAGCGCTGGTACCTACTGATCTAAGCATCTGCATTCCACAAGGAACCTATGCTCGCGTCGGTAGGTTTTTTGAGCGTCTGCATTTCCTGATTGTTTGTTGGTTGTTGTCGAATAATGGTTGGATTTTGTTTTAATGTTGATTTGATTTGTTAGCGCCGCGATCGGGGTTAGCTTGGAAGCATTCGATCGATGTGGGAGCAGGGGTGATTGATGCCGACTACAGAGGGCCGGTGGGGGTGATCTTGTTCAACCATTCCGACGTGGAGTTTGAAGTGAAGAGTGGTGACAGGATTGCTCAGATGATTATTGAGAGAATTGTGACGCCTGCGGTGACTGAGGTTGATGATCTTGATTCCACCGTGAGGGGCTCCGGAGGGTTTGGATCAACTGGTGTTTGAATGTCAATGGTATTAATGTAGATTATGGTATGGTTAATATTTAGGGTATGGTATTTTGGGGGAATAGTTATGAAGCTTAGCTTTGTGGTGTTGGGCTTAAGCTATTCTATGTAACACTTATGTGATGTTTAGCTACTTATGGTTTCAATCAAATTATCTGCATTTTTAGGGTACGAGTTCTTGCTAATGAGTTCAATCAAATTAGCTACTTAAGGCTATTCCCTGGAATGTTTGGATTACGTCAATGGTATGAGTTCTTGCTAATCTATACATAGCTAATATTTAGGGTATGGTGTTTTGGGGGAATAGTTATGAAGCTTTGTTTTGTGATGTTGTGCTATTCTTTGTTACATTTATATGATGATGTTGTTTGCTACTTGTGGTTTCAATCAAAATCTTGGAATCAGAAACTAAACTATATATTAAGAATGTTTGTATTACGTCAATGTTATGAGTTCTTGCTAATGTATACATGGTATTAAGGTAGATTATGGCTAATATTTAGGGTATGGTGTTTTGGGGGAGTAGTTATGAAGCTTTGTTTTGTGATGTTGTGCTATTCTTTGTAACATTTATGTGATGATGTTGTTAGCTACTTGTGGTTTCAATCAAAATCTTGGAATCAGAAAGTAAACTATATGTTAAGAATGTTTGGATTACATCAAGGAAAGGGAGGAAAGTGGCAGTTTTATATTGTTTTTCTCGGGCAAACTATTGTTTTGGATTTTCTATATGGTAAGTTACAACCTTTTAATCTGTTGTTGAGTGATATTTTAGTACTAGCTACAAGAACATTAATTTAGCGTAGAAAATTTGATTACATTTATATTCTACATGTCCAAGTAATTTCTAATTTTCTAGCACAGTCCTTCAATAATCACATTATCTCTCCAAGACAAATTCATCATCATCATCATCTTCAACTTCAATTACTACACAAGCTATTTCAATATACATTTGCATGTAGTAAATTTACCCTAACCAGAAATGAGCTCAGTTCAGCCAAGAACAATCTGCCTTTGATCTAAAGGGGGCCCGACAAGTCGGGCACGTGAGCCTCTTGCATAGCCAAGGATCAATGCAGTGAGCATGAAACTGATGGTGGCAAGCTGGAAGAACTCTGCAGACTTCCGCGTGGCGAAGATTTTCCAAACATATGGCACAGGTTGTGCAATTTGATCCTACCTTATGGTACAGACAGGTGATCTCTTGCAGCTCTTCGACTGATATATGGAAATACGAACTGTAGTGAGGCGCATGTGAATCTTGATCATCAGAATTCGTGCTGCCTTCGTCTTGACTTATGAAGTCGATGATGAGATAGCAACACATCATGTAGACGATGAGGATGCCGATTATGCAGATGAAGGAGAGAGGGGGAGGCAGCTCAGGCAATGAGGAGACCATTATTTGTTGATGATATATGTATGTTCATCTAAATGTTGGTTGAAATTTGGATGTTTATAGAATAAATGAGGTATGAATTTGAAGCAAGTATTGCCTTGCCCTCTTGTAAAGCTATTATTGATTCCGTTTTGGATGGTTTGTGATTCTTGACTCTTTTGGCGGACTCAACAAGCAAAGCTTTCTAGTCCAATTCTAGCGACGTGTTTGGTCATCATCTTAGTATTGGATTCTAATTTTAATTCATTATGTCTTGGATCCATCATTTGATGCGACAAGATGGTCTGACACAAGTTTTTGTGATTAAGAAATACTGAGAGAAATTCTAATTTGGCCCCAATAATTACCGTCTAACACAAAGTTATCCATAAAATTTAATTACGTTACATTTAAAATTATTAAAATAATTCGAAATCGATGAGAGATCCCACCCAAGTCAATGAGGCCTAACATAACCATCAAAATGATAATTCCGAGATTTATTGAAAAGTCAGATTTCTGAAATCACAAAACTTGAAAAAATGACAACTACTAGAGGTGGAAGGGAAAAACGTGGTTAAATTATAAGTGAGGTTGTCCTTTTGCAAATTCCTACTTCACTTGCTTTCAACGCCAAACAGATCCTTAACAAGTTAATTGCTTAGAACAAGTGAGTTGACATTTTTGTTTTCACATCATCAAATTTCAAAACAACATATTATATATATATATATAGGTTGACTTCTTTGACATAACGGGAAACGCAGTCCACCATCACATGTTAATTTCCAAAGTTTTTTGGTGCCAAGCAAAGATACCTCTCTCATTCACAAAAACTCCTATACGGTTAATCGCGCAACTCCGACACACTCACGTATCATTGACGGTCAAGAAGGGCACATGCATCATACACGAGCCTTCAGAAGCGTTTGGCAGGCGCAGGAGATGCACTTGTCTATCTTTTTTTTGAAAAAAATTCTTGGCGAGCGCGTGAGATGTACGTGCCAACCTCTTTTTTAGTATTTTTTCGTCTTTATTTTTTATTTTTTCTTAATAATCTTCAATTAAATTTTTTTAATCGCCAATTAAAATTTATTAAATATTAATTAATTACAAAAAATAAAAAAATATAAATATAAATGCAAACGCACAAGAGTGTGCCTCTATTTCATTTTGATTCAAAATGTTCACTTTTAAAAACAAAACCAAAAAACAAAATCACTGCACCAAGAGGCTTACGTATGGTTATTATCACTGTATTATCTATACAGTCCTGGTAACGGCGCCAAAAAGCTTATCACTAATTTCTCTAGCAATCAGTAAGTCGAGTATCGTATCCTCATGGATTATAAAATCGAAAACACAATGGGAAATAAACTTTAGAAACCAATTTATTATTCAAGCTCTCGGGATTAAACGATTTGAGGTTTATCTTCACAAATTAAATAAAAGCACAAACTTTAAACACTAGACAAATAACAAAGAAACAAATTTATACAATATCAGAGAAAGAGACTGATCCCAGGGAATGTATTGACTCGACTTCGACAACGAAATTAATTTATTGCTCTATTTACCAATTTAATAGAATTCAAGTGAAGAAATCACATAAATATTCACACCCTATCTCTCGATATAACATGCAAAAGTTTATTAGTAACTCACATCTCTGCGCTAGGTCTCAAGATGAAAATATTAACTCCCAAAAGCACAAAAAGATTTATAAACTCCTATAAATGAATTTATCTCCGCTAGGTCTTAAAATTCGTTTATATTGAATTTCTTGTTTCCATGCACATACAAACCTATTAAGAATTTATATGAATATTAAGCATGCATAAAAAACGGCCAACAATTCATACATGAAATTAAAGCTCAAGAAAAATCAAACAAGAATTGAAAGGTAAAAAATATTCAATAAAATAAAATCGAAGTCTCAATCTTGTCTTACAAACCCAGTATCAATAAAAAAACCTAGTTACTCATCAATATGGATTTAACACAATTAAAAGAGAAATACATAATAAAAGATAATAATAAAACCGTGGTTTGAATTCTCGATCTTGTCTTGAAAGCTTCAATCCTTGGTCTCGAATCTTCTCCAAAAGCTAAAGTACGTAAAAATACTTGAACAAAATTAAAAGGGAGTATAAGTTGTCTATAAGATACATGTTAAGCCCTATTTATACAATGGGGTTGAATTTTAAAGCATAGAAAGGAAAGAAAATCGAACGAAAACGCACTTCAAACGAAACCGAGGATTCATGGCGTTGGAACGCCTAATTTGCACATGAAAAATACAACATTGGCGACCCAGGGTTGGGTCGCCAATGTTGGATCGCCAACAGTGTAGGTGACCGAGGCTTCATTACATCCCAACGATCCCAACAATGGTCGCCGGATTTGTATGCTGTATTTACAACTTCGGCGACCCAAAGGCTAGGTCGCCGATGTTGGTCTTTTTCTTCGCGGATCTCATCTTTTGCCCATTTTTGTCGATTCATTGATCCAATTCCCTTCAATCAACCTTGCAGTTTTACCTTCAGTCTTTTTTAGTTAAAATTCTCGTATTTCAATACTATTAACATCTCATAAAATTTTGAAATGTTACAAAAAAAGATGCCATAAAAATCAGCAACTATTTTTTTCAAAATCAACCCTGTACATTTTTCTAGCACAATTCAAGAAATTTTAGTTCAATACATACTAGACAGAATCTGATCGAGTTTCAAATATCTAATCAATATATATATATACACTAAGATGGCACAAAACAATTAACATTTAAGCTAGAGAGAGGAAAGAGAGATGCAACGACACTACAAGACTGCAAAAAATTAGACAGAGATTTGTAACAGATGGAGCTGGGTTTTCTACTTGTAAGCTGTTTGTACATATGGAGCTGGGGTTTCTTTAGCCTTGACAAATGTTATCTTAGTTCCACTTGTGGAGGCGACATTTGTAACATCATTTGCTCCATCATAGCCCAATCCAGTCTTCAAAGCTGTTGGATGTTGTACACTGATGATTTTGTCTATTGAAGTTGAAGCTTTGATGAGTGCTATCAATTTGATAGTCAGTCCCTCTTCTGACTTCTTCAGTTCTGAAATCTCAGCTAACTTCTTTTCGGATTCAGCTGTGACCTTGTTTAGATCATCTATCAGCTGTTTCTTTTCATAATAGAATTCTTTCATTAGCTGATCTTGTTTCACTATCTTTTCCTTCAGTGAAACATTATCCTCTCCAAGCTTGATGGCATCAGCTGCTTCTGAAGCCTTGTTCTTCTCTATCTCGTTCTTTAGCTCGACATTCTCACACAAGGTGATTTCAAGGATTTTTTGCAGCTCCTTGAAATCATTCATTACTCTATCTACCAGGTTCCAGTCAGCAACACTTTCGGATTCTGACACCTGCGTAGAGTGTTCGTGTGATGGTGTGGGGTTATAAACGACTAGGGTTTTAGAAGTTACCTCATTATCGTTAAGGCCGTTCGTCTGGTCCATGAAGCAAGTATTCCAGTCTTGCTCCTCGTACGCCATGAGTGCATCTTCCTTTGAATCGGAGAAAGACATAATGTCATCTTCCATTTTGTTGCATTCAGCTTCTTCGTCAGCCACGTATGCTCTTCTTCTGTCAGCTGCCTTGGCTTTCAGAAGATTCTTCTCCTTTCTTGACAGCTTGGGACATTCCAGTTTGTAGTGTTCCGATTCCTTGCAATTGAAGCAACCATCATCTGTCCTTTTGGAAGTATCAGCTGACTTTTCATCAGTTTTGGCATACTTGTCTCGGTAGGACTTGGCAAATTTCTTGTATTTGCTTTTGCTGGTGTTGAGTCTGTTATAATTTTTCACCAGCATTGCAATTTTTTCGAGCAGCTCTTCCTTGCTCATATTCTTCTTGTCCTTCTTCTTCCTATAGCACTCAGCGGACTTGATGTGTAAGGACTTTTCAAAGCTGGCTCTAAAAGCTACTTCCTTGTGAGTTGGGGTCAGCTCTCCTTTATTTTGTCTGCTTGAAGATTTCTTCAATTGTGATCTTCAAGTTATACTCATTTGCTTTAAGTATCGAGAAGAGGCTTTCTGATTTGAGCTCACTCAAGTCGCTTCTGCTTTGATGGACCACTTTGTAGGTGCTCCATTCAGCTGAGAGTGCAGTGAGAACTTTCAAGTTCTTCTCCCGCTGGGTGTACTTTTCAGTCCTTATCGTCTCGATCTTAACGATTATACTTGAGAACCTGAGCTCCATTTGTTCAATGGATTCGTTGGGCAGCTGCTTGAAGTTGTCAAAGCGGTCGTGAATTTGTTCGCCTTGATTTCTTCAGAACCCTCGCAGGGTTTTCCACATCTTCTTGGCAGTCTCACAGTTGATAATCTTGCTGAGGTATGCATTAGTGACTGTGGAGGAGATGGTGTTTCTTGCAAAGCTGTCCAGAACAGCTTGCTTTCTTTCTTCTGAGGTGTACTCAAACTTTGGCTTGATGATGGGCTGATATACGGGGTCATCACCTGGTCCTGGTACTATTTCATTTCCGTACTTGTATATGATGATTGGACCGTCTGTAATTACGTCCCACATCATAAATAAAGTATGCTTATGAGGAGTCAGCTAGATACATAAATAAAGCAGTAAATAACAAAGCTATTTAACATGGTTCGGAGAATGACTCCTACGTCCACGACCAGAAATCTCTGTTAAATCCACTAAAGATACCATTGACTTTTTTGTGCAGTCAGCAAGCGTTGCAGCTCAGTTACTCAAGCTGGATACAAGTTTACGCGTATTGTATCAGAACGTGACCAACTGTTTACGGGCACAGCTGAAGCCTATCCTGTAGTTTACGAGTACTACAAAACCTATCACTCGAATGAATTGCTTCGAGCAAGCAAACCTTAATCTAACATTTTCTGGATTTGAGGGTTTGGGTTTAAGGTTTCCAACTATGAACGAGTTCATACAATAAAGAACATATGAGTATGATGAACTCGTTCAAACTAGGCTTAAGATAAGGAAGAATTATATGCCTAGATTCTAGTGGGAGAGAGCATCAGCAGCCTGAGAACATAGATGAACTTGGAAGAATGCAGGCTGCTTGAACTGAAACTTTGCTTGATGTCGACTTGAGTAGTCTTCTTTCTATGTAGTCTTCTATTCTCTCGTATCTTGTTCTCTCTTTTCTGGCTTCTTCTCTTGGTGGAGAAGACTCATATATAAAGGAAGAGATTAGAACTAGCCGTTGGAAAGAGTTGTTCTAAATCTCTACCTAACTTCTGACACTTAGGTCATGTCTTCATCCGTATTTTTCTCGTATCGCATGCCTAAGTTTGACTTTTAGGTGTTGAGGTGTCGAGTTTCTGTTGGTCCAGGTCAGCTCTGACTTTATCTTAAGTTGTCTTTGACTATGTTGTGCTGTTGACTCTGAGCTGTGTCTTGAACTCTGCTGGGTCTTGATGCTGAGTTGAGTCTTGAACTCTGCTGGGTCTTGACGCTGAGCTGAGACTTCACAGGAGCTTGGTCTTTCATACAGCTGTGTCTTGATGAGCTTGATCATCTTTGCTTTGGATATCACTGAATAGATTACTCAACTTGATTAGCCCTGTTGTGTACTCAGCTTGGTCAGCTAAGTCTTTCTTCTCTTGTCTGTTGTAATCTCTGTATAGCTCTGTTGGGCTTCTCTGCTGTGTTAGCTCTTGTTTAGCTGTGCTTCTCACTCAGCTGATCTTCATTCAGCTGATCTTTACTCAGCTGATCCTTCAGCTGGATCTTCTATTGTCTTCAGCGGCTTCACCTGTAAACTTATAAAATCTACGAGCTCAAACAGGCGAGCTGGAAAAATAACTTAGGCTTGCGCAATCATCTACTAGATTGGATCAGTTGGATTTTGGTATCAAATCAAAACACTTAGAATTTTCCCAACAATTACAATTGTGGATGCGATTATATACGTACATCAAAGTCTACGTAAATTGGAGCTTTAATGTAGTTATAAAATTAATGTAATTTACAATGTGCAACTTTCTATATCTATTTCGGGGTTAGAGTTGTCAAATAGGTAAGGTCGGTCCAGTGGGCGCTCTCTGCGTGTATGAAAATTGGAGGGCACACTGCATTGGCGCCCATTGGAGGGCGGAGGGCGATGGAGTTGCGCCATTTTGAAAGGTGGGCGGAGAGAGAGAGAGCGGAGGGCTGGGGTGGGTGAGGTGGCAGCTAGAGATTGGACAACGGATTATATTGAACCCTCCAAATTTGAAGAGCATCATTAGAGGGGACAGAGAGAGTCCTTATGGACCCACAAAAATAGTTGGTGCTCTTCATTTTGGAGGGCACCGTTGCTGATGCTCTTCATATTATATATTTATCACCATATCTCAATTGCATATATCATCGTTGTCCTTTAAAAGCTCTCATCTTTCTTCTCATGGCAAGCTTTTGTCAGTGTAGCATTCCAGAAACGGTGTCTTCATATTCATTTGACAACTTTTCAGTTAAATTAATGAACCCCATTCCCATTCTCACAGCTGGGATGAGTTATGCTGCCATTGTTTGGGTTGTGTTTGATGGTCTCGTACGTGAGATGCATGCACTCGCCACATTTTTTTAGTTTTTTTCTTTTTAATTTTTTTCTTAATTAATTCCCAATTAGTGTTATTTAATGTACAATTAGCATTTATTAATTCCCAATTATGATTTATAAAATATTAATTAATTAACAAAAAATATTTCTTAAAAGAAAATAAAAAAGAGACCGCACCGGACGTCAACTGCACGGGAGTGTACCTCTATTTCATTTTTTATTCAAAATGTTAAACTTATAAAACAAAACAAAAAACAGAAAAAACAAATTACTTCATCAAGAGGCTTACGTATGGTTAAGTAAATACTGAAATATAAAGTCCAAGAACCTAATTTAAAGTTCCATCTTATTTGAATAATTTAGTAAGATTCTTGTACACCATATATATTCCATGTACAAGATAGTACAAAGGGAACTGGACAGTTACAGCTGCAGATAGTTGGATGTATAATAATTAACTAAGAAAAATTTGGCCATCAAGTTATACAGTTTTAGCAACAAAGCTAACTCATTATGCTACCGTGAAAATCCGAATCATTTCTTCAGTCGAATCGATGCCTACATCTTTGGCAAAATCGTGCAATCCTCCTTGTGATCGTCCTTGCTTGCCTGTCACAAACGAAACGCTCCACTCAGAAATGCTCTAAAATCGTGGGTTAGACCAAACGGAACAGTTCATGCCCGTTACAAGCTTGTTCGGGTGAGATGAGATCCTATTATAAGGGGATTCTCGATTAACAAACAGTTGCTTCATACCTCAAGGTATCGCTTTAAGAGTGTTGCGGTGCTGAAATTGAAGCCATCAATTGCTTCGCCTTTCTTACGAGATCCATGGAGCTGCTTCCTCACTTGAGTAGCCAGAGACTGATTTGTAATTTAAACCAGATAAAAGTAAATAAAGTTATAACAGATTAATTTTAGAGGCAAGGTAAAAGACTTGAACATATGTATACATAAATTTATACCTTCCCCAATTCTACTCCCCATTGGTCAAAAGAATTGATACCCCACACAAATCCTTCTACAGCAACTCTATGCTCATAAATCGCCAATAGCTGCATATAACAGGCAGTTACAAGATTAGGCAAGATCTCGTTTTGCAACGAGAACTCTGCTATTCGCACAGTAAAGACCAAGATACAGTAGAATAAGGTCGACTGTTATAGGGAATAAGTTTTAAGCACGTGGAGAAAAAAATTGGTTTATATGGCTAAACATCAACAACAAAATTTGATCACCTGTCCAATGTTGTAAGCATTCAATGATGGAAGCAGAAGGCTGAGAGAGGGTCGATTGCCAGAGAAAGTCTGCAGAAAGAGCACAACTTCAGATCCTATGTCAAACTTCGGCAGAAGAAGATAATCATATAAACTGGAAGTGCAAGGAAATTACCTTGTGTGTAACAAGATGATTAGGAACATTCTCTTTCAACAGCTGTTCAGGAGTCTGGAGCAAAATGAAGAATAATTAAATGCTGATATCCAGAAGCATTAATGATAGATGATGCAGGCTATTTAATGCAGGTGGAACCGACAAAAAAGTATAAAAAAGTATATTTACAGAAGAAGCAAAACACGAAATTAGGACTGTCAGTGTTACGAGGATCCATACAATCCCAGTGAACGAAGTGTAGAATAGTAAATCACCATCAACGGCTGAATATGAAAAATGGGAGTAATACCATGAAAAAGAAAATGTATCACCTTTCCATAAGCAAGTGCATCTGGCTGGGCAAAGAAGTTTGACATGAGCTCGTCGTGGTTGCTGACAATTTCACCTGTAAAAGCAAGTTGTCTCAATGTTATGTTGCTCGGATTGTTCATGTCTTGTATGAACATCAGGTGTCGTATTATCCCAACAAGCAGATTAATGGGAGAAAAGTAACACCTTTCAGGTAAACAGGTTGCTGACTCTTCACCACCCCAATAAAATCACATGGAATAACACGGCCCTGGAAATCCACCAGTCGAGCAGTTAAATCAAAGGTTCCAGAATATATGACATCACATTTGCCAAACCAGGCAATAATTTATTTCCATAATGGCAAAATGGATTTACTGACTTAGATAGGTTCCGTGACAATAAAAGCAGCATACAAGATTATCATAACAGAGATTGAAATATACACTATGGGATTTCAATATACAAAAATGCTTGAAAGTGAAATACTATAGAAAATGACAGAAACATTTTACACAGAGACTTGAGACTACTTAAAGACATAACCTGCAATATGTTGAAAATAAGAGTTTATAAAATGTTTACTTGGATATGTAGCCCATTACAGAATGAAGAGCATATCTTCTTTTTCAAGTTTCTACATAAATGTAACATGGTTATCATGTTCCACAAATGTACCAGATAAAGAGTTATAATCCATTTTAGCTAGTCCTTGATGCTTTTTGAAACTCTCAGTTTCCATGATCTAGCAGGGTTCATAAGGAAAAACATCCTATGTTCAAATACCTATTAACACATTGAGAGTATTACGTTCCCTATTTTTCTACCCTTTCTTTCATGTACAAGAACAACTAGGTGGAAGTAATATAAAGGTATAAGGTATCAAGCAAGATTATGAGAGGATTATTTCTAAGTAAGCATGTTCACTTAACTGTGAGAAAACTGAGTTTGATGATACAAGATGTTACCTGGTGAATTAGTTGGTAAAAGCTGTGTTGTCCATTTGTTCCTGGTTCACCAAAATCAATCTCACCTGTCTCATATGGAAGGGGCACACCATCAATTGACACACCTTTCCCATTGCTCTCCATGCTAACCTGAATAGATAATTTTTCAGATCATAATAAGGTAATACCTCAAAAGCAAGCCAATAACAAAATCAATTATTGATACAGAGTCATCGGGACATGCCTGCTGAATATGTGGTGCAAGCTTTTCCAGTGCTTGAGAGTAAGGTAAGATGGCCTGAAAAAAAGGAATAGCTCACTCTTACGCAAAAGTCAAGCATCAAGAAAAGGGCATATTCAAAAAATAATTGGACAGCTCATAATCGTACTCTAGCAGGATAGCCAAGGAATGACACATTCCAAACACTCAGCAAGCCCAATAGCACCTGCAGGACCAATTTTTGCAAAAACACATAAGTGATGTTTACAAGACACATACAAGGTAGACTGCCACGAGGATCTTGTTATAAGTGAAAACATAATTGAATCTTGAGAAAAGGAATGAAAGGCTATCAGAATATCAAAAAAACGCGCGAGGAGAGAAAAAAAAACATGCAAATATATCATTTTTATGATACTAAAGATTATCATATATACCCCTAAAAAAAAGATCATCATATATATAGATTGATGCTTCTTAGTTGGATATGTAGGGACTCAGCTTCAATTTTCAAAGTCGATATGCTCAATAACTGGACAGAAGTTATCAAATTGCATATGAAGAATTATAGCTCACTACAGCATGAAGACTAAGAATTTTGAGAAAACATACAGGTAAATTTTTCTCGTAAGGTGCTGAATGGAAATGTTGATCAATACTTGAAGCTCCTTTAAGGAACCTTCACCCAAAGAGAATAAACAATATAAATATCAGGCCAAGAAAAGTAAATATCAGAATAAAATATCTTAAATTAATAAACTAAAATGGCAATTTTCATTTGTCAAGAAAGCAATAAGTAAATGGTTCCCAAATTGAAGGTGAGTGAATGCTTTCGTAGTCAGTCCTCGTGCTCAAAAGAGAAGTTCATGCTAAGCTCCACCAACATGACCTCATCGTATCAGTAAAGTGCATATCATAGAGAAAAATCAGGCTCCGCTGACTGAACAAGGTAGTCTTTTAATCGTATTAAGAGTAATGTTGATGTGAAACAAGATGAAGATAGTTATTGTGCAAGGGATCGAGCTAAAAAATCTAAAAGTCAGTAAAGGCTGCTGATGTAAGAGACCTAGGTTATTTAGCTTTTTATTCCTACTTAGATTCAGATTTGTTTGGGTGTTTTGCATTCTTTAGATACTCATATATACCATTATTTCGAGTTGTTGAGTTAATTACATTTTGGCAATATAAATTTTCTTTGAACTTGTGTTCTTGCAATGATTTTGTCTTCCAAATTATACTGTTATGTGTCAAATATGAGTCATTTGAAGACAAGCACTTCCTACATTTTAATACGTTATATTTTACTAATAAGCAGTGCATAAAAATATTTTCATGTTGATCAGTTGTTATATTTTATCTACACTACCCATACAAGTAAGTGCTTCAAATAAAAGAAAGCAGCGTATTACTGTACTTTTCAACAACTGCAAAACCATATTGCAGAGAAAGCGGCAATACTCCGACAGCACTGCAAACTGCAAGCAAATGTCCAGAAACAAATTAGCCATCCTGTAAATCAAGTTAAGTATTTGACATAAAAGCTAACATACCGCTGTAGCGTCCTCCCACCCAGTCCCAGAAAGCAAAAGCATTATTTGGATCAATGCCAAACTTTTCTACAAGCTGCATTTAGAGTAATGGCATGTCTAATCAGTAACACTAGATAAATTGGTAGCATGATCAGGAAAACTGCTTCCAGTTTTTATAGCCATAATTCCCATAAGAACAATTGACTTGTAGATAATTACAAGAATATAATTCCATAGGTGCACTATACAAGGATAAAACATTATGTTTTAATGATATTAGCACAAATAATTAGCCATGAAGCTGGCTGATCGACAGATACAGCTATCTCTGATATCAATAGAAATTTCTAGTAAAACTATAAAACTAATTTTCTTACAACTGATAAAAACCAAACAAATAAAAATACAATGACTCATGTAAACATGAAAAGTATATAATTGAACTTATGTCGGTTTTCATGCTACAGGAAATTACTAAAACGGGGAAGAGAAATGGTGAAGATACTCACTGTTAGGTTAGTGCTGACAGCAACCATGTGTTTCGCGACTGCTTGAGGTCTGGAAAATGGAACGTAAAGAGTGACAAATAAATAATAAGCCAAAGTGAAATAGGAATTAGTGACTGCATGAGAAACATCTCTCCCATATCACCCTACTGTCACTAACGCAAGTATATAGCAATCATAACAACCAGCAAATATATGGCCAATGCTTGTTTCACGTTCTGCAATTAGTTAGTCAAATAGCTGTGAACACTATGATCATTATGAAGTTTATCTTGTAATGTTCTCACCCCAAGGCAGCCGATATCCACTCCCTTATAGTCCGGGCATTAAGCATGGTCTCAGCTGTGGTGAAAGTTTTTGATACAACAACAACTGCAAAACATCAAAGTAGTAAGAAAAAAAGATCAAGTAGCTTGAAAAATATACCTTATCAAACATGATCTATTGATCTTGAAAATTTTCATCTTGGGAGCTCAATAACTAAAAAAGAGGAAAATATACCTAATGTTGTTTCAGGATTCAACCCTGCAATGTTTCTTGCAACATCAATTGGATCAACATTTGCAAGGCTTCAACAAGAAAAAAAAAATTAATGAGAAGATCGGCCTTTAGCTCAAATGAAATTGTTATTGATGTATACTTCAGTACATGAGAGAAGCTAGAACTCATGCATCCTATCAATACAAAATCTCATTGGCCCTTGAACGACAAAATATAAGTTTGAAAGAGCTCATTACTATCCAAGACAAACTACCCTCCCCCTCCCAAAACCCCCACCAAACAAAAAAAAAAAAGGAAATAAATTAAGAAACAAAGCAGCATAACAGCATCAGCAAAAGGCTTTCCATAGCCAGGCAACCTCAAAAGGGAGGAAGTGGAACATAAAAGAACAAAAAAAAAAAAAAAGTATCAGAGAGCCTCTTGCTGCACCTTCATATCTAAAACATGCAGCGTTAAGTTTTGATTTAAACAAAATGTAAACCCAATTTGAAAAAAGACCCATTTGATATTGAACTATCTTGAGGTTTCTATAGGCTTGAAAGCTGTTCTAGTTCACTTCCTATAAATTCAATGATTATGACCAAGATTTTCTAAGTTACATAAAAGCAAAATGTAATCACCTTAAGAAGGAGAAAAGACACGCATACGCCGAATGCATAAAATGATGCAATAAGCAATAACCAAGGAATAGAATTTCTTACAAATGCAGCTTCCGACCACTTGCAAATTCAGCAGCTTCTGGGTCTGCATGATAATGTGAAACATTAGTTATGTTGTATTGCATGCACATAGAGATTATTGGAGACAAATGATTTGTGATCAAAGGAACAGAAGTCCAATACACAAGTGAAAATGTCTTTAGCATCAAGATAACCTGTTTGAAGTGCTGCATGAACAAAAAGAGGGCCTAGAAAGCTTCCTCCAATTCCGATTGCAATAACATTTGTCAACGCCTTCCCAGTGGCTCCAACCTTTAGAAATTTTCCAAATAGGTCAACAAAAGTATGACCCAACCAAGAAAAATTACTACATATTTGGTGATAAGGATTACCCAGGCACCACTGCGGATCCTCTCAGAGAAATCCTTGATCTTGTCAAGAACTTGCCAAACATCTGGTACCACATTCTTCCCATCACTATTTATGACTGAATCCCTTGAAGCACGAAGAGCTACGTGAAGGACAGATCTATTTTCCGTGGTATTTATCTGATGACAACACAGAATTCAAAAACAACGACTGGATGATAAATGTAAGAGACACATGTGTCTTGTTAATTGTAATAATAAAGTTACGATTCAATGAAACTAGAGATAAAGAGGTTATGAAGCAATGCAAACATTCAAATAATGGTGATGATTCTTGGAATAATTCAACTCTTAGTCCTCAATGAGATAATGGAAAATATATGAGATACAGGATCTTTATGGATTAATTATAAGGATAGCCATGGTCAGAGACATTAAAGAAAAACCACGGTCAGAGACATGCC